>OZ020191.1:88538478-89138478 GCA_963971165.1 Philopedon plagiatum | reverse complement strand
AAATATGCGTTCTAAAGAAAAAAGTATATAGAAATAATGGTTAATAAACTTCCCCTGACTACTCCTTAATTAGTAGCAAAATTGGTACGGGTTTAGGAGTTGAAAATATCAAAAGAATGCACCTAAAATTCCGTTTTGATTTTTTTTCCCTAATATTTTGAATGGGGTTACAACACATTTATCGTTTGATATTTGATTGATAGGGTCCTTCCAGAAATTCGCCTAAATTAGTAGCATCAATCACCTGTCAAACGGTAAATATGTAGCCTCATCCAAAATCAACGAAACAAAATAAAGACAGATTTTTTGGTGCATTTTTAAATATTTTCAACTACTAACCCCCACCGATTTTGCTTCTAATTTGAGGGTAGTCAGGAAAAGTCTATAAACCATTATTTCTGTCTAACTTTGTCCTTAAAACATATTTAAAAAAAACGGCTTCACGGACATTTATATTACTAAAAGATACCTGTTCGTCATTAGATTTAGGTGAAGCTATTCCCAGGCCAAGTATTTATGTAATGGTAAACACATGTCAATATTTCTAGGTTGCTTATAATCGGCAGGATATAAATAAACTTATATATACGCCTACGGGCTTCGTACAATCGGCATACTTACTACGGTATAAATTAAATGTTGTCTGAAACTCTGGCAACATTGTCGGGCTTCATATAATATGAGTGCTCTGAACATTGCAAACTCATATATACATCTGGGCTTCGTAAAACCCAAGAATAACAATATCACCAAAATCCCCTTACCCCGTAAACCTCGGGCTTCCTTTCATGTGTGGGTTGTAATGGGCTTCGTAACATGCGCCATCCATATATATATATATATATATATATATATATATATATATATATATATATATATATATATATATATATATATATATATATATATATATATATATATACAGGGTGATTCAAAAGTACTTTGACAAACTTCAGGAGGTGATTGCTGGCATTATTTTAAGGCGAAAAGTTCATATAAACAATGGTCCTTGGCGGCTTCGTTACGGAGATACAGGGTGTTGAAAAATTAGATACCGCCATCTTGTCTGTGGGTGGACATTTCCAACAATTTATTTAAGGCAATTTTATAACTGTTACTTATTTATTTTAATAATGTCTGAATGTTTGATCAATTCAAAATAAATGTTTTTGATCAATTTAAAATAATTTTTTTAATACATTTGTATAGCCGAATAAAATAATGATTTACCTTTAAACCGTTCCCCGTATGAAAAAAACGCAAGAGCCTTTTTTTGTTGCAAATAAAGCAAGGACTCACAAAATGACACTCACAATAGTTAAAAGAAAATAAGTCAGTGGCGTAGCATAGTTTTCACAAAAAAAGTTATATGAAAGTTTCGTGCCGACGCCACTGGATAAATTAAAGTGCGCGATATACTTTTAAAATGAGTGTCCTTATGTGCTTATCTCATCCACCGAATTTCATAACACAAACTCAAAACGTTTAGAAGCTACTTAAAAATTCTTATTTTTTTTTAAAATTTTTCAACACCCTGTATCTCCGTAACGAAGCCGGCAAGGACCATTGTTTATATGAACTTTTCACCTTAAAATAATGCCAGCAATCACCTCCTGAAGTTTGTCAAAGTACTTTTGAATCACCCTATATATATATATATATATATATATATATATATATATATATATATATATATATATATATATATATATATATATATATATATATATTATCGGAATAGATGAAAATTTACTGTACAAGGAATTATATAACAATAGACAAAGAAAAATAAAGATATAAAATAACAAAGAACAATTTAACGAATGTTAAATAATGAACTGAACAATGATCTGGACAGGCGCTTACTAATACAATACAACTCGAATTGAAAAGATATAAAAAGAAAGATCATTGTTTTATAATCTATTAATTCCCCAATTACTTATAAACATAACGTTAAAAATATACCCTTACATCTGATATCCCCGTTAAGATACACAAGTCCCCTGACTACATATTAATTAAGTTCTCACACGACGCGAAAGCACGCGACCGCGTCTTTAAAGGAAGTTACCGAAACTCCCAATTTTATACAAATCAGACTAACTTCGCAACGGCCGGTTTAAGACTGTCCCCTTAATGTTTTCCTTGGTACCTAGACCCTTCTTAATATTTTTTCCTTTACACCCCCTCTTGGGTCTATCTCCAGCCTGTAACAGAGGCGGAGTAACGCTGAATTTTATACAAAACGAATTTAATTAAATTTTTCTTGGTTTAATGGATGATTTATCCATTATATAAAGGTTAAAACACTATACTAATTTACGCTAAGGCACTTTGGATACGTGATCGAAAAAAACATTCTTTATGGTCACTTTCCAAAGGTAAAAAATCACATCCAAAAAAAGCCTTTACATATGGAATTGGAATTTTCTAAATCTAGCAGTTACTTATATCTGTATTGTCATTCCATCCTTTTCTGTAAAGAAAAATATTCGTTATCTCGCGATAATTAGTAAATCGCCAAAACGTTTCTAGATACGTCCTTGTAATATATTCCTTTAACTAAGTCGGAAAGAGGGTTTATCTCGTTTCTGTCTTCGCGTCAATTTTGTGATTACAAAGATTGGTTCTCCATTCCAATACTGTCTTAAGCCCTTTTTAAATTTATGGTATCTGTGATGACAAACACATGTGCAAAGTTCTTAAAAAATAGCTTTTAACTAATCTCTCTAAAATAATCCAAAACAAACAAAATGATTTTAAAGCAAACCTTTTTCCGTTAACTTTATGGCTTTTCTTAAAATATATATTAGGCTCAAAAGTTATTCCTAATACTTTAATACATGTATTCGTTTTATCACAATTGTTTTTAAAAAAATATATTTTCGAAAAATGCACTTGTTTAAATATTATTTGTTTAAAGACATTTTTGAAAAAATGTACTTTCGAAATATGGGTTTTTGGAGAAAATATTGTCACGGGATCTTTATTAAAGCACTGGTTTCATCATTAATTACTGCAGCATTTATTTCTAAGTTAAAATGAATATTTATATTTTATACAATTTATAAGTACCCAAAAGAGTCCTACCTCTTAACTCCTAATTCACCGCCGCGCCGAGGCGAGGAAAGTGGTTCTGGGACGTGCTCTGGCTTCGGAGCGGTCTCGCTTGGCTCGAGAAGTAGACTGACGTTTACTGCTGATCTCCCCTCCCAAGTCGACCCCTTCCGCCTCGCCACCGGCCCGATATGCTGACGCGCGCCGAACGACGCGGGTCGCTGCCACCGGACTCCGCTCACCAAGCAAGGAGGGTGACCCGGTACGGAGGATGGAAAAATGATTTGATGACAATATTTTCCAAATATTTCATAAATCCGTTTTCTAAAACGCATCTTTGAAGAAGAGGTCAGGACATTTTTCAAAAAATGTAGGTTCGAAATATGTTTTCGAGAAAATATTTTTGAAAAATTTTGTTAATCCATTTTCGAAAAAGCTATTTTTCGAAAAAAAAAATACTTCCCAAAGAGAGAGAAAAAAATTATTGGGATATTTGTTTCGCTAAGAAGTCAAAATTATCCGGCCCAAATTTTAATACGATCGCAGTGAGATGTGTAAGGAATATTTTCAGCAACAATCTAAGAGCATGTAAATCAAAAATGCCAAAAAGGGCTTGCATTTTTTATATTACATATTAGCATTTCAAAGACCTTACATAGACGGCAAAATGTTTGTTGTTATTTATAATATTTTGTAGAATATGTAGAAATGGTTAATTTGTTTGTTACAATATTTATTTTTATAAAATTCGCTATTGAAATCCTTTGTGTACAAGGGTCTGGGGGGGCACCTCCTGCGCTTCCCCCTAAATCCGCCACTGTATGTATTCAATATAGTCGAGTGATTCAGACAAAATCATTTCACACCGAATATTGCTTTTAACGGAGACACCCGCCCCACCACCACATCTAACCAAGCGATTTTGCTTTAAAAAATTATACATGTTCAAACCTACAGTATTGTCATGGCATCATTCAACCCCAGGTTTCGGTCACCCCAACAACATCATATCCTTGTTGTAACATGAGCCCGAAGCGAATTAAAATTTGCCATCGGAGACCCCACATTCACGTGACAAATATTAAGGCTGGAATCCATATTAGAAGAAAGATCAATATATAAATTAATCAGAAACATGTTTTTGTAAAATTATTAAGCTTAAAATAAATATCACAACATATCATGTAAATATCGCAATAAAACAATAAGTTAGTAAAACGTATGCAAATCAAGTCCTACTATAAAGTAATACAATACAATATACCGGAAATTAAAAAAAAATAGACAAAAAATTCATCAGGTATAAACTAAAATGCATAAAAAAACAACATATTTATAGTCAATAAAGCCGCAAAGAAGGCAACAGTACGCCAGTTTAAATAAAGACAGTTCAGCAATGTATTGAATCACAGTGATCGCAGCAAATCATTTGTTTTGGGCTTTGTTCTGATAACTACGAGTGACTTAACCGCTCACTTTCTTCAGAGTTAAACCTTCTATCTTATTTGGTGTCAATTTCAGCTTCCTTTTCTTTTTTCGAATTCAGATGAATGTGCTTGGCGACTACGTACAATAAACTTATTTGGGCTTTTAGACTTTTCAGATGACGTTTGTGTGTTGTGAGCATCTATTAATGCGGTTATTTCAGTATTTTTTTTGTCTCTGGATCAGATTGCTGCTTTGATAGAGTTGAGGGCTCACTGAGAACCCCTCGAATGGGACGAGGTGTATTGTAGCTTGAGGAAGGGACGCTCAAGTGTTTGTTAAGCTCAATGTCTCTGTAACTCAAGGACGTTGCGTTAATTACCAGATTCCCCCCACCCCCCTAAAGCTGGCCTTATAGTTTTTTGCAATAGCGTCTTTGAGTACCGCTATCAACGTTTTTCTTTCTGCCCAGTCTTCAACAATTAAGTCTTCGTCTATGAAAACCTTAGTGCCTTTGAGGTCGGATCTACGCCGCAGAATTTCCCGCTCACTTTTAATACCGTCTATTTTTTCAGAAATATTTGTATTAATGTCATGAATTAATTTATAGAGATTGAGATATTTTCATCCATAATAATAACGGTTGGTTATGTGAGAAAAACCGACAACGTAGTACGGTAGTATATTTATCGACTTTAAGAATTTAAATTCACAGTCAGTAAACAACACAGGATTTAACTTTATGACCTTTTTTTTTGCTAATTTCATTTGTGTTATAAATTTATTACCTCATTGTTTTTAATCTTTACACTTTATTAACACACATTCAGAATAAATAACTGGATGGACAAACAGTAAACATGAGTTAAGACAAACAATACAATAATTATATCAGTACTAACCGGCAGCAATACATCTTCGACAGCATTATCTTCAAGCCATTAAATTACTCCGCGCAATCGTCGACTCATCCGGTACTGAATAAGTTTACATCTTTGATAGAGTCTGGTGAATTTGACTTTAAAATTTGGAGTTCCTTAAATAATTCGAAAGGTTGTATGCAATGAGGCCCGAGCAGTGACGGACTAGCCCGGCGGGCTAGCGGGCGCAGCCCGCCGCGCCTTTTGGTGTAAGTGAAAATAATAATAATAGAATAGTTAAAAAACTATTAATTTAAAAGTCACAAAAATCTAACAAAATGAATAATAATTAGTATCCGGTGCCGCCCGCGCCCGCAATGAATAGTAAATCATGATCCGATGCCGCCCGCCTATGGCAAAGGCGACACCGACGGCTTATTACTACTTGTACACAAAAAGTAAACAAATTTAAACTTATTTTAGAAAGGTAAGGTAAGTCATTTTGCCATAAAATTTTAGAACTGCAACATACTACACACCTGTACAACAGTACACTATGGATTCCAGGCAAAAAACAAGAAAAAGGTCTGGCGCGGAAAACCTTAAAATAAAGAAAAAGAGAATAATGGAGCAAGAGGGGACTAGTTGTATGAAAATATCAGAGCTTTTTACAAAAGACAACAAAAAAAGGAGATAGGAGAAAATAAGGATAAGGATTACACTACTGATACTGTTCCAGCCCCCCAAGACGACATACAACCATCCATGAGCGAAATGAAGTGTACTGAAGAGATGATACTTTCAACCACGACGTCAGAAACATTGCAGTTAAATAAAGAAACAGCAAGTGAAGAATTGCAGTCATCTGCCAACCAACTGGTGAAAACACCTGTACTAGAAGATATTACAAGTACTGTAAATACAAATGCATTTACAAATTTTGTAAGTAATCCTCAAAGTAGTTCTTCATTTAACTCGGATATTGGTGAGGAAGAATTCTATTTTAAAAAACCAAGTAATCAAAAAGATCTTAAGGTTTTTATTTACGGTCATCCAATTCAACCTAAAAATTTGCCAAATAATTTAAATGGTAACTTAAGTTATAACAAGAAAGACAAAACTAAAAGGCAATGGCTTAGCTTTTACTTAAACGATAAAAACAATTCATTGTTTTGTTGGATTTGTTTAGCTTTCGGAAAAGAAGAATCACCTTTTGTTCAGGGGGGAATGTGGGATGTTAAACATATTTACAGTAGGGTAGAAAAACATGGGTGTGATTTAAACGGGCAGCGAAATTTTACAATTTTGACACATCGTAATATACGATTGGCCGGCGAAATGATGGATTGGGCGGTGAAGTTTGATCAGGTAATAAAACAAAATTTGGTCTGCGTTTTAGATTTGAACAAGCAGCTTCAAAATCTTTTAAGTAGTAAAAAAAATAAGTTGCAACTAAATAAATATTTGGTCTGTGCGAAATAAATTACATTTTATTTTTTTTTTGCCTGCTCCAAAATCAAGTTGACTGCTGAAAAAATATTGTAACATTACAAATTGATAAGTAATCTAATACTGTTCTGACTGCTCTAAAATTAACTTAGCGTGTAATAAGGGGTAACTAATTACGTAAAAAATAAAGCATTTAATTAGAAAACTCCAAATATTGATTAATGTAAAAGCACATACATTTCATGGTATTATTAGTAAGGCTGCCCACCATGGGCGCCCACAGGAATTTTAAAGTTGTAAATCTCTGTTGCTACATACGGGACCCATACCAAATTCAGGTGAGCCTACTAGGAATGTTTTGGTAAAGAAAAAAAGTTAAATTTTTGCTTGCCCCCCCCCCCCCTGAGAAAAAAATGAACATGTTTAGGTATTCTATTCATTAATTTTTCTAAACAAATTTTACATCATTTCGACGACAATTTTTAAATTTTAAGAGAAAAAAATGTGTTAGTAGAAAGTTATAGTCATTTGATATTTTTATAAATTACGTTTTAAGTTTAAAAAAATTCAAATGACTTTAAGTTTCAACTAACACATTTTTTCTCTTAAAATTTAAACATTTTCGACGAAATGGTGTAAAATTTATTTAGAAAAAATAATAAATAAAATACCTAAACGTGTTCATTTTTTTCTCAGGGGGGGGGGGGGCAGCAAGCAAAAATTTAACTTTTTTTCGCAAATTACAAAATATTTTTTTTCTTTACCAAAACATTCCTAGTAGGCTCACCTGAATTTGGTATGGGTCCCGTATGTAGCAACAGAGATATACAACTTTAAAATTCCTGTGGGCGCCCATGCTGCCCACCGACCGAACTAACGAATCTCGCCGGTATCTTCAAACCCTTGCCAACTAAAAATATTAAATACAGGTCATTTGACTTTCTGGCTTCTAAAGTAAATATTTTGCAGAAAACGAAACGCTGCTTAAAAACTGCTGAACGATATTTAAATACCGAGCACATTTTATTCACAGCCTAATTTATTTTGTCACCAGCCGACTAATAATTTCACCGCCCAATTAATAATTTTACTGCTCGAATAGATTTCGGACTGCCCAACGGGATAGATAATTGTTACTTAAAGTTTTATTATGCCGACCACATGAACTATATTTTGCCCATCATTGTTTCACAGGCAGTTTATTTAAAGTATTGACAGAAAATTATTATACCACCCGAGTAATTTTTTTGCCGGTTGGGCTTACCTACCTACTTATGTAAATCGCAGCAGAAATAATTACTTGCCGAAAAACATGAGCAAAGTAAAGAGCACGTAGCTAATTTTGAAAAATATCTGTTGCATACATCTAGTAAAGATGTAATCGATATTTTTTTTGAAGCTAGGCATAAAGAAAGACAAAAAATAGGAAGAAGCCGTCTAGTCGTTACTAGAGTTATTGAAGTAATAAAAACTATTGGAAAAGAGGTATTAGTTTTAGAGGAACTAAAAATAACGAATCAGCGTTTACCCTAGAAGATGAAACTATTGACCATGGAATTTTCCTTGAATTGTTATTGTTAGTTTCCAAATTTGATCCTCTCTTACAGTCACACATTGACCACGCAATTAAATTAAGCAAGCAAATGTATAAGGGTCTCAGCAAAGTTTCTCAGGGAAGGGGAAATGTCACAACGTTTTTATCAAAATCAACTGCAAATAAAATAATTCAGGCTATAACAAAATTAATTAAATTAAAGTTAATGGAAGAAATTCAAGAATCTGAAATATTTTCAATTCAGATTGATACCACCTACATATGTAGTAGAGTAGTAGATCAATGTTCAGTTGTCGCAAGGTACATTTATCAAAGTAAGGTATACGAAAGATTAATTGCTGTTATTAATTCTGAGTCCGGAAAGGGGGAAAATTTATTTAGAATTGTACAAGTGTGCAGGCAATTCTACTGATGGAGCAGCGAAAATGCAAGGTTTCGATAAATATTTAAAAGATGCTTCACCAGAACAAATACATGTATGGTGTTATGCTCACGTATTAAATCTAGTTATATTGGAGACTACCACCAAAACCATACCAGCGATTAATTTGTTTGGTCTTTGATCAATAAATGTGCAGTTTTCATAAGAGACTGGTATAAAAGAATGATCGTTTGGAAAAAAATATCAGAAGATACTAAGTTTGTAAATCTAATTGGTGACACCAGATGGTGGGCAAAAGACAAAGCTTTGGTGAAAATTTTTAATACTGAAACCGGCATCTACGTTAATCTTTGTGAGGCATTACACTCTATTTCCACCGATGAAAATTTTAACGCAGAAATACGATTTACAGCAAACAGTTACTTGGACAATTTTCTTAAATTTGAAACTATATTAACGGCTATTTTATTTTTAAAAATATTTCGGTATACTAGTCCACTGTCCTTGTATCTACAAACAAAAGGTATGGATTTTTTACAAAGCTATCGGATGGTAGAAAATACAGTTTCAAATCTTGAAGCTAATTCTAGGGAATTTAATAATTTATTTGAAGAAACACAAAAGTACGTTGCAAAAGCAAACGAGTGCTTGGTAGAAAAAATCATAGATCTTAAATCGGAAGAAATGTTTCCCCAAATAAGACAAAGGAAACAAAAAAAATTTGACGCTGAAACTTCAAACGGCGTTACTTTTACACCAGAAGAAAAATATCGTATTGAAGTATATAATGTTACGTACGATACAGCGATGGAATGAATTGAATCAAGATTCGCAAATCACAAAAAAACTATATATACATTTTCAATGCTTACATCCATCGGAGTTTACAAATATAAAAAACATGCCAGATTCTGCATTGGAAGCAATATGTATCAAAATTAAACCCTTTTTTCCGAACATTGACCAAGCTGTATTGAGACAAGAATTAGAAGATTTTGCTGGCAAATGGCCACAATTATCAAAATCTCTCGCTGAAGAATTCTGTGAATCTTTGCCTAGTCGTTACTGCGATAAAGATGAAGACTGTGATTTTACAGAAACGTCATGCAAATCCTGCAAAAATTGCACTTTATGTTGTATATAAATATGACTTATATGCAAATGCCTATGCTCAGCTTTTCAAAGCATTTAAATATATGCTTACGCTATCCGTAAGTCAGGTGACATGTGAAAGGTCATTTTCGAAATTAAAGTATGTACATCCTCAATCGATTACGAAGTAAGTTGTCACAGCATAATGTGGAAGCCTTTATGCTAATGTCTCTAGAAAGGGATATATTAATATCACTTAGTAATGACGACATCATAAATAATTTAGCTGCAACTAGTAAAAGTTTGCCTGCCCTTCTTGTCATGTAAACTGTAAAGTAAAGTTTGTAAATGCATACAATTTTTTTTAAAGTTTTTCAGTTTATTTTATTCTTTAATTTTATTTTGTAAGGAATGAGATTAGAATGTTTTTTTTTTAGAATAGTACTGTTATTTTTGTTACATTAAATATGTTATAATAAATATAAATTTTTTTATTTAACGTTGTTTTCCTCGTTCACCCCCCCCCCCCCCCCATGCCTGCCAATGGATTCCTGCCTAAGCAAACTACACATGATATAATATGGTTCTTCTTTAAATCGGCGCCTTTACCTTTAAATAGCACGCCACATTTTCCGGGCCCAGTCCGTCCCTAGGCCCGAGACGACTTGGTGAATTCCCTATAACTTAAACAGTGTTGCCAGACGATTCTGGGTAAATACTACTCGTACCAAAATATTCTAGGTTAGGTATATACAATGCCCCTATGGGCGCGAGGCCATCGGCGGTCGCCGATACTTTAGCCTCGCCTCTCCGATGACCATCTGAGATTGGGCCTGTGAAGGAATGATTGCCACGAAAGTTAACCTACAAAGTATTTTGGGTCATTATAAGAAAACTGAACGAACATTGACAAACTAGAGTCGTTAATGCCATATTATGAGGTTTTTCGTCAAAAAAAAAAAAATTAAAACTAAGCTTATTTTTTAGCCAAATTTTTTCTTATATTTAATACCCAGTCTTTTTTGCTCCATCACAACTCTGAGATCTACCTGAGTCTCTTCTGGACTGGAGACACAATAATTATTAAACTGGTAAGTTACCCAAAACAGGATAAATTTTGTATAAAAAAATATCAGAAACAAATAGTCTACAGACAAAAAAAAAATAACAATTTGAAGTCTAATAACACAAAAAAACAAATAAAACGCTCAACAACACAAGAAAAGCGACTGACTGACTGAATAACAAAAACCTGGAAAATAACAGAAAAATAAAAGGCTTATTCCGGAATGTCTGAGCTGATGCTGGTAATTTTATTTTTCATACGAAAAAAAAATATGAAATTCGTTTTCGTCTAAACCAGTGGAGCAGCCACTGGGGGGGGGGGGCGGTTGGTGTTAAACCCCCCCTCCCCCCAAAGGCCTAAATATTATACAATATCCATTTCCCAAATTAACGAAAATAAAGCAATATTTGTCAAAATTTTTTGTCAACTAACCCCCCCCCCCCCCCCCGAGCGTGTTCCTGGCTGCGCCACTGGTCTAAACGATGCCCTTTATACATAGAAAAGAAATATTTTTCAAAGCAAATTAAATGCCCCTTAAAAACAATTTTGAATTTTTGCATTCAAATAAATAGGTTGGAAAATAAAGCAATTAATAGGTACTGTTGTGAGCGCCGTCTATGCCGTGTACGAAAAAAAAGTACTTATTTTTATTTGGTTACCCTAAAAACCCTTGCTTGTTAGTTTGTCTAAATAAACAACGAGTGAATTAACCTAAAAATGAAAGGGTACTTATACAATGTTCTAAGGAAGTAAATTTCTGCTAAGACATTTGTCTTAATTATTATATTTTGACTTTCAGAAGCTACTATTAAAATTTGCCCACTTCTTTTTAAATGAGTATTCTATGTAGTTGTTCATGCCTGTATCAGTCTTTATTAAAATCTAAATGGTGTCATTTTACTACAAACAGAACTTTTAATACGGGTCTGTACGCGCCATACTATCCCACTTCTGAATAGCGGCGCCGCAGTTGACGTCAGGGCATGTAACTATAGCAACGAACGGCGTTGTGGACAGCACGCCGCGCCGCCTTGCTGATACCCTTCCGGCTGGAACGATCGGCAGTCGCAGTGGTGGCGTGCGTGAATCGCGCGTGGCGTCGTGCAAGCGGGGCTCTGTCAGGAGTCCGCTGATGTGCCCCCGACATCATGGGGCAGACCGAGAGTAGAGACGAGGGTACCGATGACGACCCCGAAAAATGCAACTCTAGACGAGATTCTGATAACTTGGTGAGTATCTACCTGCGTAAACCTTTTGTGTTTTGTTTGCTTGCAATATTCCATGAAAAGGCATTGACCGTTATGGGGTTAAGCTTTAACGAAGAACAACGCGTAAGCGTGTAACGCGTAAACAACGTGTAAAAAACTAGAGAATATTATTTACCTGTTTTTAATATTTAGTGTGACTATACACATATTTAGGTTTCTTGCTAGTCACCTGGGACGCAGGCATTTAAAGTTTGCTTATATAATATAAATAGTATAGTCAATAATTTGATAGCAGAACGACACATTTTTCGATTTAAATCACTGTTTCGAGTTTACATTTTTGCTTTATAAAATTAAAAACCATAAATATAAAGGTATCTTATGTTTTATAAGTTTGTCTATAGGGTATGATAAACAAGATCTATGTCTATGTGGCAGCTAGATGTCTATACTATATTGACTTAAATTGTGGTATTATTAGTAGTTTTTTTTTTTAATTTCCTATTCACGTACCAGAAATATTATTTTGTGTGATGTTATGTTATGTTTTAAAATTCATAAAACAAGTACCTATGTTTAGTACCTTATACTTTGCTGAACAAAAACAGTTTCTCTTGCTACTATTCCTCCAAACATAATTGCCACTTTGGTATACATTTTTCAACAAATTTGCTGGCATTTTAAACAGACACCTTGTTTCTGTTTATTTCTAATAGCCGATTATTGTTGATGTTAAATATTATTTTTAGTGAAAAAATCTGCAGACATTCTTTGCACGAAACTTTTTTCGTGAAATGAAGCTATAAAAAATAAAGATAATATACGAAGGTGTCGAAATTATCTTTGAGTTTTTTTCAATCATTTTTATCTGTTAACTACATCAAAAATAACATTTGATTCTCCTGACTATTTTGGAAGCGTGTAGGTACGTATGTATGTATGTAATGGTGTCTGTGTGTGCTTACTTACATTGTATTAGAACAGATATAAAGGTATGTGAGCCAAATAACGACGCCATGTGCCTAATAACGCCATACGTCATTTCTTGGAGTTCTGCGTAAACAATACAAAATTAGTTCATTGCAGCCTTTTAGGGATCCTGTCATAGATAATTATCCACCCTCTAAAACTTATTTATTTAAACATAAGGTGTCGCTGTTTGTAGTGGTTAGTTTGGCGGTTTAACCAGCAAAGATAAAGTTATATTTAACGAACAATATTTGGTACTGTGTTGCTACATAAATTGGGTTTGATGTGCCAGCGTACTCTTTGGTAAGTATAGTTTATCTGTACGTAGAAGGTTTGTTTTAAAAATTAAAACTTTTCTAAAATTTACAATTTTTAACCCAGTTATGCCTGACTTAAGAAGTAAATAAAAAACTTAATATTTTAAGCAGCCATCTTTTATTTTTTAACTTTAGAAGTACAAAAAAAAAGTAAAAAAATTAATACTTAAGTTAGTTTTAAAAATATCAACCGTCCTACATGTAGGACGTTAGGCTCAAGGGTACTATTTAGTATGGTACATAACAAAACATTTAACGTGGAGACCGACATTACATTTTTGGCATCTGGTGGTGGTCTTGGTATGACATAGTCTGCACCGAGTCTGGCTAACTTGCGGAATGACCAAGTGGTCCATTCTGTCATACCGGCTGTCAAGATTTTCTCTGGAACTAGGTCGTCCTGTAGATGTGTTTCTAAATTTTTTTTGATCTTTTAGTAAAATTGCTAGGGCGACTCGTCTTCTAAAGCCCAAAAGATCCAAATCTTTGTTTTGCATCCTATACACTGCCATGCATTATGCAGGGCCATATCAATACAATGACTGAATAGGGAGAAATACCACTTTTTGCCCCTAATTGCGGTACGGTAGAGGCTAATATTCTGGTCCGCCCTATCCACTCCACCCATATTTTGGTTATAGCGGTAAATCACGTGTGGTTGTTCAACTGTAATCATTTTCTTTTCTTTTTGAGAGTACCGTTTTACATTATGTAATGGTTTCATTCCCAAAAAGTTCGAGCATAAGCAAACAACACTGTTGTCGTTCCAGGCTAAAACAGAAAACTTGTGGTATTTATCGATTTTGCCGTCATAGAAACCTCGTTTTTGTTTTTTTATATCGTTAGAGTTCATAATTGAATTTTTTGGTATCCTGTTGCTTCTTATGGTGCCGGCAGCTTTTATGTTTCTTTCTGTAAGCAGCTGAAGTAACGTGAGACTGGAGAAAAAATTATCAAAATAAAATGCAAAACATTCATTCTCCCACTTGCAGCGCAATGCGTCGCAATAATGCAAAACAACCCCAGCTCCCACTCCGTATTCTTTGTATTTTTCTGATACGTGTGTTGTAGCTCCCTGATAAGGTTGGAACCAATTCACATAGCCAAAATTACTACACCCCACCCACAACTTGAACCCGTATCTAATGGGTTTGCCCCTTATAAACTGTTTACAGCCATGGCGACCGTAATAAGGAACCATAGCCTCGTCAATGCTATGGCTTTGAGCAAAAGGAGCTTGTCTTAAAAGGCTCTCATTTAGTAGGTTGAATAAAGGTCTAAGTTTGGCAAATCGGTCCTTTTTATCTAAGGTATCATTATTATCAAAATGAAGGTTTGCCATTATATATTCACAACGGTCCCTTGAAAGAGCATTTGAAATTATCTCCTTATGGACGTCAATATCCCGTTCCCAAAACATTCTTTTCCTGGGATAAGGGACGTACCCAGAATATAATAATATTCCAATGAACTGTAAAATTTCATCTGGTGTTATTGGTTTTTGGAATCTGTTTTTTTGTTGAGCGTAACGATCGGTTTTTTTGGCAATAAGAGAAAGAATTTCAAAATCTATAAATTTTTGAAAAATTTCTAATGGTATCATTTCATTTTCGTATCCATCTTCAGCAATAACAGTGTGCCAGATATCCTTTTCGGGAGATAAATCGCCAGATGACCATTTGAAATCTAGCTTTGATTTCGAATCATAATTTGTAGACTTTGCAGATGTTTTTTTATTGTCCAAACGCATGCGTTTTCTCAATTCTGACAACGGCAATTCGTCTTCCTCATCACTACTATCAAAATCTTTAACAGGCATAGCAATAAGTTTTCTTGAACCAATTTCAGCCTGTGCCTTGAGCACTGAAGGGGGTAGGTTATCTAAACTAGGATTATCCTCTGTTCCGGAATCTTCATCTCTGTCTTGGTTATCTTCAGGAGGAATTACTGTAATCATTGTATTATCTGGATACTTATCGCCTTCAATCATCGCCAAAGCCTCATGGACAGTAAATCCTCTGAAAGTAAGTAAAACTACTTAGTTTGTCCCTAAAGCTTACCTTAGGGTGTTTGTATAGGTTGGCAAAATATGTTGTGTATATCCCTAACGTCCTACATGTAGGACGCCCAGGTTAAAAGGTAAATTACTTGAAAACTACATATTATTTCTACCAAATGATAACTTGTGTTGCCTAAGTAAATCTTAATTTGGAAATTCAAAATAATAATATTGAAAATTTCCCGGATAAGAAACTCAAAAAACTTACCTTTCAAAACGTATACCGTAATCGTCCATTTTGACAAATATTGACTTGGTTGTATAGCATAAAAAAACGATTTTCTTATCAAAATCTTACTATATATAAGCTCCTCGATGTTATTGCAATACGCCTACAGATCTAACATAACCTCAACTATAAGTCAGCTGTCAAAAAGCAGTGTTAAATTAGCCGTACTAAATAAAGGACGTCAGGAGCATTTGGGTTAATATTGGCGTTATTGGGATCACATAATCCCCAATAACGCCAACTGCACTTTTAAACAAAATTTTCTTTTTCTATAGTTAAATAGGTAATGTCAAACACATATATTTTACTCTGTGTTGTGTTCTGTCAGATTTAAAGATATAAACATCCAAAAACTGAAACATTTTGAAAATTAATTTAGGTTCTACAATGAATTATAATAAAGTATGGCGTTATTTAGCACACATACCATAAGTTTACGGCTCGATTCATACTATAGTTTTGAGTTCTCTGCTGTAGTGACGGTCACGGTACGCTCTCGGTCCGGTCAAATATTCGTCAACGATAAACAAATGGACTTATATGGAATGGAATGGATTTATATTATCGGTACCGCTCAAGTTCCGATCTAATCACGCTCCGGCATCGGCCACTCTCAAAGAATATTTGACTGGATCGCAGGCCCGTAGCGAGGGGGGGGGGGTCAGAGTGGGCGATGCCCACTCTGGTAGTAAAGTTGCCCACTCTAGAAAATCACTGAAATCATTGTCGTGTCTACTAGAAAAATATTACATCATAAGTTTGCCCCCCTAAAACTTTAGTTGCCCCCTCTGAAATTAAAACCTGGCTACAGGCCTGCTCGAGCGAGGTGGACTTGCCGTGGCCTGTACTGATATTATCAGTACAGGTCACGACTATCAGTCTGATAGTGTGAATAAGTTTTTTGTTTTAACCTCTGTCATTATTCAGTCTAGAGCCTATGCATAGTGCAACAACTTTGACAAAAATTCTTCGACGATTAACGATTTTATACTGAACCGCGACCAATACCAGACGATAGTGTGGCAGAGCTGGGCAGTGGTTAACTACAAAAGTAGTTAACTACGTAGTTAACTACTTTTTTTTGTAAAAGTAGTTGTATTCTAACTACTTTTTTTCTCCTAGTAGTTATACTCGATTACTTTAATTCTGCATAAATAACTACTTTTGTATCACTTAACTACTTTAAAAATATTTAAAGTTCATATTTTATTCACTAATTTAATTTAAAAATAAATATTCTCTACTGAAAAATAAAATAATCCTTTTTGCCCTTTTCAAAGTCAAAGGAGCCGCGGCCAGGTCGAGGTTTGGCCCAAGAAGAGCAAACCAGAGAGAAGCGACATAATCGAGTCCAGCCGAAAACATTTAACTGGGTGATAACCCGGCCAACTGTCATAAACACGTGCTCGCGCTCGCCGGCATTTTTAGTCCGATAGTCGATGAGTTTGTTGTGTGTTTCGAAAACTATTTTTGATGCTAAGTTTTAAGTGTTTAATTTGTTGCTGTGGTTATAAAAATTCTTAAATTATTTACTGATTATTTTTATTTATTTATTTTTATTTAGCACTTGGCTAGTTAAATATATATTATTTATAACTTATAACTACACGTCAATTTTTAAATGTTCAAATAACATCTTATTAAAAATTCGTAAACCAGATGCACTTTTTAGATCTTCGGGCAATGCATTGTATAGCTGAACTCCTTCATAAAATAATGTTTTTGCAAAGCTGTTGTTTTAACACATGGGACATTAAAATTTTTCCTGGAACGGGTATTAATTAAGTAGACTGGTAGTTGATTATGTTCCATTTTGTAAATTAAAACTAAGTTTGCTCTTTTAATGCATTGTTCGACAGATAACCAATTTAAGGTTGATAACATAGTTGCTATGGGGGTATACCTATCGCATTTTAACACAATTCTCATCACCTTATTCTGTTGCAATTGGAACCTGTGCAAGTTTTCTTGAGTACACGAGATAAATAGAGAGCAGCAATACGTAAAATGGGGTAAAATAATAGTATCATAAATTAACATTTTGGTATAATAGGATAGGCAGGAAGATATACGTCGAAAAAATCCAATTTTCTTACCTAATTTTTTACAAAGATAGTCCATGTGATCGGCAAAGTTTAGTTGTGGATCTAAATATACTCCGAGGTATTTTATTACTCTTACAGGCTCAATAAGCGAGTTATTTATATAAAGTGATTTTCCTAAAGATAAATATTTTTTACAGTTTGCTGTTGACCCTATAACCATAGATTTGGTTTTTGATTCATTTAATTTCAGTTTATTCTGACATAACCAGTCATAAAGTAAAGTTAGCTGATTATTTAATTTAATAGTTATTTCGTCAAAATCTACCCCTGACACAGAAATAAGTGTATCATCAGCAAATAAACTAACAAAGGAATCCTGTAAAAAACTATAAACATCATTTATATAAATATTAAATAATAGATGCCCTAACACACTACCCTGTGGCACACCCCATTCACTTTCTACTTTTCTGATATTTTATTGTCTACCTTAGTTCTATGATACCTGTCTTTTAAATAGGTAGTCCTTAATCCACTTTAGAGCACTATCACTAATACCGTATCTAATTAATTTGCTTACGAGGATCTCTCGGTCAATGGTTTCGAACGCACGTTTTAGGTCCACAAACACGCTGAGCACTGCGTTGTTATTATTAATATATTTTCTCCACTTTGCACACACATACTGAAGGGCTGACTCGCATGAGTGGTTACTTCTGAAGCCTGATTGTCCAATATACAATAAACTATTTTTTTCAAAATAATTTTTTAACCGTTCACTGACGATTGTTTCGAGAATTTTGTCTACAACAGGCAACAAATTTATAGGTCTAAATTCAGCAGGAGTTTTGAGTTTATTCAGCTTCGGTACTGGTACTATCATACTAGTTTTCAAGGCTCCTGGGACCTTTCCAGTCATTAGGGAGGTATTTATTAAATATAATAAGGGATATCCAATGACACAAAAAGTTAGTTTTACTAATTTAATACTTAGTATCTCATCACTGGTACTCTTGTTTTTTAGCCCATACACAATTTCTCTCAGTTCTGAAAGAGTGACAGTTGCAAAATTTAAAAGGTATGGTTTTTCAACCGTCTCATATTGAAAATTACAGTTTCGTTTCTCTATTGTTTCTGCGATTTCATTTATACTGTCTGCATAATATTTAAATATAAAATTCCAAATATCGAACAAAGTTCGATATTATGGAATGTACATCAGTTTTGATTTCTCTCTGGCGCCTCATCCCCGGACGCGTTTCGCCGTATCACGGCTCATCGGCGGGGCTAGAGACGACAGAGAGAAATCAAGCTCGAAGGCACTAATAGCTGTACCAGCATAATATTATGCATAATATTTGTTAAAATTTTCTTCTATACTGCCGTTATATGTTCCATAGTCAACCTCTTTATAGTCTGTTTGCTGTTTTTTGTTGCCTAGTAAGTCCCTTAACGTTCTCCACATTCTCTTTCCGTCTCCTTTACATCTGTCAATATTCTGGTCATAATATCTAATTTTTTCGATACAAATCATTGACACTACTCTATTTCTTTCCAATCTATAATTTTCCCAATCGATTTCATTTCTTGTTAGACAAAATCTTTTATATGCTTCATCCCTTCTACGCTGTTCTGTTTTTATTTCTTGTGTTATACAGGGGTATTTTTTTGATGTAAATTTTTGTAGTGGGGTAACCTCATCAACTGCCTGTTGAACGTTTTGAACAAAGTCAGAATAGAGCCTGTCAACATCTACAGATGTACCTATAGTTCCAATTTTTTTCTATAAGTTTCGGTATAATATCTGAGATCGCTTGATCATTTAAATTCCGGCTGTAAACATATTGTTCTTCTTGAATAGAATTCTCTAACAGCACTACTATTCCAATGATGTCATGGTCACTAATTTTTGGAAAATTTCTAGAAGCTTCCTGTATGCTAAAATTGTTAGTTATGATATGATCAATCAGGGATGATGATACATTCGTTATTCTTGTATCTTTCGTAACAATTTGTTTAAATTTCTTTTAATTTCTTTGAGTTGCTTTTCCCATCATTCCAGTTGATGTTTAGTCCACCCAAGAGCACTGTCTTTTGTCATTGTAAAATGTTATCGTCGAATTTTTCTTCCAAATAATTCAGGAAGCCACCGTGTGGAGCATTTGGTGATCTATATAACGCTCCTATAGCAAGAGCTTCATTTTGCATTTGTGTCTTTATTGCTACAAACCAGTAGTTAAAATCCACTGCATCATTAAGAACTACTGTATAGCTAACGAAATTCTTTATATAAATTAAAACTCCCCCTGTATGTTTACTGTTTGAATAACACAAGATTGTGGTATATCCTGGTACGCTAAGTTCCCTTACTTCTATTTCTGCTGTTATATGTGTTTCACTGACACATACAATCCAAGGGTTTCTTTCTTGCATAAGCTGATCAAGTTCATCAAACTTTGTTGTTAGTCCGCCAATATTCACGTGTAATATACTTACACTGTTTATTACAGGAGCTCTAGAAGAAAGAATCTTATCTGACATTTTTAATTGCTAGATGTAATTTGTTTTGGATTTTACCCTCTCCAGTGCTCTTTGGTAGCTGACACAATTTTTGTCAAAAACACTATGATTAAACTGGATATCTGATATGTTCAAAACTTCATGTGCGTATCTGCAGTTTGTATATTCATGCATCTCAGATCTACATTCATTACTGCTGTGATTTTTGTTGCAGAGAGGACAAACAATTTTCTCCGCACGACAATTCATGGCTTTGCGACCATATTTCCAGCATTTGTAACATCTCAATATACTGACATATTCATAAACAGGAAAGCTGTCCCAGTCCATAAATATTTTCTTGGAATTTATAAGGCACTTGAAAACTTGTGGCGATACGTCCAGAATAACATTGTTCAATTGTTGTTTTTCGGAATGTATTTTCTGATTATTGTTATATCATGATTTGCTACTTCCTGTAGGCATCTCTGCTTTTTCATTCTTCAAACACATTCTGCCTCATCCTCTAAGTATTTTGCCTGGATTCCAACTACAATTATTTTCGGATTCGCGGTTTTTGGAACTTCTATGTCGTAGTTCTCTGCTAGTTCAGTCACGGCCTTGCTCTGCAACTTCTTTAAGAAGTCTCCATCATTACATTCAATCAACACACCACCTTGTCCCATTTGCTTCATCCTATTTATGTTTGCAGAAATTTCTGTTGGATTAATTTTTTGTACAATTGTATTTTTTGTTGTACTGCTATTTTGACCAGGATTCTTGGGTTTTATTAATAATGGCGGGAACTTTTTCTTTTTGACTACGGTACTCCATTGCTCTTTGCTGTCTTGCTGGCTATTCACATCCCCTAAACTTCTTAGTACCTGTTCTGTATTTGCTTTGCATTCTTCTATCTTCCTTTCCAGGTTTTCTAATTTTCTAGCAGTACCGAAATTGTTCTTTACAAAGTTTATACACTTATCGCAGTACCAGAATAAATTTACACAGTCATTGATGGCTTTATGTAACTGATCTTTAATTTTGGCACACTGCAAATGATAACTCTCTTCACAAACGTGGCAGGTAATTAACTTGGAGTTAATTATAAAATTGTCAGTACACTGAGCACATTTTTTTGGCTTTACTGGTGTCATGTTTTCCAACTTATGTTAGAAAATAAAACGTCGGGAAAAATACATTAATTCCGGAACGCAGTTAATGAAGAAATTTGGCTCTCTTTCGGTACAATTAACTGCACGTGTTGCATTTTTTTGTCACTTTTTGAAATTTTGTCCCTTTACACCGCCCATCTGTTTTACTTTGACCCTTCAAGGATCCAAATCGTTTTATTGTTTTATGTCACTTGATCGTAGTGAGCTTTAGCCTGACCGGCACGTCTTCCCTCAACGAAAGTAAAACTACTACTTATGCTTGGTAATACCTGCAGGTTTCGTGGGTGTCATTCAAGAGAGGGACAATGATTTAGCATGTTTACGTTTCCAGAGGATCCTGAACGGTAAGTACATATACACCTTTATTACACCAAATTATACCGGCCAACTGTCTATTATTTAGACTCGAGGTCAGAAAATGTTATACCCCAACATCAAAGGTGCCGACGTATTTTGTCGCTGCTCTCTGGTTTGCTCTTCTCGGGTTTGGCGATGGCAGGCGCTAATACGGTGCTCCGATATGTCAATATCGGGCCAAATTTTTGACAAAAGTTGAATTAATTTAGTTTTAAAATTATTATTATATAATGAGTTCAGGCTAACCAAAGAACGTAAAGAAAAATAGAATTATCACAGTTATTAAATATTTTTAAATATTAAGTTATACGTTAAAACGATTTTTTTTAACGAGCTGAGGTCAGACCGGCCTCCATTCGGAGCGGCCTCCATGGGACTCTTGGGAGGCAAATACAATACAAACGGGTTATTAATATTTAAATTTAAATTAAGTAAATATTTTGTTAACCATAAGTATACCTATTCCTATGATTTATAAACAAAACAGAAAACCCTAAAATAAAAGAATACTCTGTTAGCCTTAAACAACAACAATAATATGTGATTATGAAAAAAATCATAGTCATAATCACCTTTTTCGGCTATAAAATCTATTACATCTTGCCCTTGACCTTTATTTAAAAAACACGATTTTGATGCACAACGAATTGTCAAATGTGGATCAAACCCACAGTTTCGACTTGTAAATTTATATCCTAGTATTAAATAATAAATAAATCCAAAAATTCATGTGTTCTATAAAAAATTTTAAAGCATTTTTTGTTGTAGCTATAGTATGCAAACTACTCTTGATATTTCCAAATTTTAGTGGAACTACTGGAATTTTTAAAAAAATGCCTAAATATGCCTAAGTTGTCACATACATTAGAGTAGACGATTACAAAACTCTTATACATTAGACATATCCAAAAATCTCACCCGACTTTGTCCGATTATTAAAAAATATATATATATTTTTCTTTAGTAATGTCGCACATTAAGGAATCCAAAGTTACTTTTAATGCCGCTTTGAAGATTTTCCAGGTATGTTATATTAAATTTTCTAAGAAGTTACCAAGTAAATTTCAACTAATTTAACTTTTACTAAGAAAAGTGGCTAGAAAAATATTAAATAAAATATTCATGAATCTAAGTACCTACAATACCTACATAGTTTTAAAAATACGTTATTATTATTACACCTAGTTTTAAATTGTTGTTTTATTAACCTGTATATGCTAAGAAGTAGGTAATAAGTTAACTCATTAAGTATGCTTTGTAATTTAATTAAGGATGCCACTAAGGGTGATAACAAAGTAATAAAAGTGCAAAAAAGAAAGAAAATACAAAATGATTTTCGAAATGAACTTGGGACATTAATATACGTTGTAAAACAGCGAGGGCCCTAAAAACGACGGCAATACTGCTGGAACGTTTTTCCGACATTACGAAAAATCAGCAGCAATCACTGGATTGAACAAAAATTTAATTAAAAAATTTGTTGTAATTCTTTAAGCGTTTTCTTCGGGTCAAAACCCAAATGTTGATACCTTTCGAGAATATTTGACAGATACTGCAAAGCTGTATGTGCCATTATATAGTTGGTACTATATGCCATCAAGATGGGTTCACATGTTATTAATACATGGGGCAGGAATTTGCGAAAACATTTTTTATATTCCTGTTGGACATTTATCTGAAAAGACATCAGAAGCTAGAAATAAAGAGTTTCGTAAATTCCGAGAACACGACGCGCGAAAGCGAGGACGGACCGAGAATATTCAGAACATACTGCACAACTTGTTAATTTCTTCAAATCTCCTTATTTCCTTTAGTACTTAGATCGAAATATACTGCTAAAAAATGATCTGTTCTCAGAAACCAAAACACTTCTTTAAGAAACTAACGTTGAGGAAGACACTTCTGATAGATTAATCTCCAGCTTAGATTGTGAAAATTAGGTTAATTAAAGTATGTTTTTTTATAATTAGTATTTAGGTCTATTAAACTTAGTTGCTTTAAATCAAAAACAGTATTTTTTTATTTATTTTGTCGCAATATAATTATATTTTTTGAGCGACCGGTACCTAGTAAGGTACTACGTAGGTCTAAATTTAGTACAGTAATAAAGTAATAGTAATAACATACTCCAATATATGTTTTTATATGCCACAATTTTTGCAAAAAGTAGCGATGAATTTTCGATTTCGTTACACTGTGCGTCGGTCTAGAGGATAATTCTTCGCTGACGAGGAATCACCTATCTAGTGATGTAAAAAACAGTTTTTTTATCATATGGAAAAAAACATGAAAAAACATGTTTTTTTTAAATGAAAAAAAACTTTGTTTTTTTTTTCAAGAAGTCAATTATCATTTAAAAACGCGCCAGATAGCGATGCAAGACACCTATTGGCGAATTAAGGAAGACAGCTACAATCAGCTGATTTCTAACGGGAGACGCGAAGTGGCACACTAGACGACAAAATTGACGAAGATGCCAAATAACACGACAATAAAGACAAAGACGAAACGAAAATATTCCCCGTTATAGCAGTCAACAAATCGCCTGAGGAAACCACGTTCTTAATTTGAGTCGCCAATCCTGTTAGCCGACTCGCGATTGGAGATCCTTCAGAATGCTTTGTACAATCCTAAGGTAAGTTCTTTTGTGCTGCACCAAACTGCACTAACCTGCACATTTTTTATTCGTGGAAGAACCCCATAAGCAAAAAGTCAGCGCAGATTAGTGCAGTTTCGTGCAACACGAAAGAACAAACCGCTAGTGTGCAATGCCAATCGGTGATCTGCCTTAAGTTTCTTTTTATTATTGTTTATAATATATCCTATTTACAAACGAATCAGGAAGTTTTTAGATAGTACGTAACTCGTTTTCAGTTTTTCTTTAATTTTAGCTTTTTTGACTTTAACAGGATAGGCAATACTACATGATAATTTGTTCAAACTAGTTTGTTAGGATAGCCCAAAATAAAAAAAAAACTTTTTCATTATTGAGACCGCCCGTTCCGGGACGGTCTCTATACCGAGCCGTTGGTCAGGAAAATGTGTGTGTGTGTGTGTGCGTATGTATGGCCGTATGTATGTTGTCGTCCGTTTCGACATTTTCACATTTTCAATTTTTTTTCTCGAAAACGGTTAGAGGGGGGGCAACCAAATTTTCTGGGTTAATAGAGGGATAGTGTGACTAGCTTCGGTAAAAAACTCAGTTATACAGGGTGTTCCGTTTCGGAGATATAAAACGTCAAAGTCGAAATTTCAGCGATTTCCGTTGAAATCGATTACAGGTCGCAAAACTTAACTAAATCGATTTAAATTTTCAGAGGTTGCAGAAGACCGGGGTGTTCCGAACCCTATTGAAATTGGCGATATTCGGAAAATGGGAAGTAATTCTTTTGAATTTTTTTATGTCGAAAAATGCCCTTTGTAGACCCCACTTTGGCACTGAATAAGTCGAAACCGGAACATCGGACAGAAAAACGTATTTGAACATGAAACTAAAGAATCTCAAATACTTTCTTTTTGCAATACATTTACCTATACCTAAAGCGACTGGAAATTGGAAAAATTTGGGAAAAACTGGAAATTACGTTTTTTCATGAAATTTTTTGACGGAATTTAATTTTTTGGGGGTCAAAATGGATTCAAATCGAAATTCCATGTACCCTATCGGAAAGAGCTCGCCGAAATACGTCAGAAACGTATTTTTTAGTTCCTTTATTCCTAATAGGAAAGGAGCAATCGATAATTAAATTTCGATTTTTTACGATTTTTTTTCATGACATCTCTACATTCGAATCACTCTGTATCTTTTCCTATCTAATTTCTTCTAACTTTTTCAACGCTATCCCTTGGGGATATAATCAGGCTTTAAAATGAATCCCGAATGGGTGATCCAGGGCCTGATTTAGGGGGTAAAAACACATTTTTTCTGTTTTTTTCCATCAAAATTCATCTTTAAATGGCGTTATTATGTATTATTTCTCTTATTTAACAGCTCTTTTTTGGTTTATTTTCTTTCGTCATCATCTGAGGACACTGCTAACTAATTAAAACTCCATATTTTTGCGTTAAAGTTATAAATAAATAGGTTTTCTTCCTTCGGCGCAGGAAAAATTTTAAAAACTGCGAATTTTATACCATGCCATGAAAAAAAACAATTGAACTGGTGACGCTTTAGATCGAAGTTAAATATGAGCTGTCAAAATATCCAGTTTTCCTAGCGATATTTTAAAGATCCTGAGCCAGTTTCGGCTTGGAATATACATGGAATTGATAGAATGGACGTTTTTTTATCTATTCCTGACCATTTCGTAGCACGAGATGGGCATTAAATATCATTTTTTTGAAATTTTTGTTGACCCTACATTGCATTATAAAAATCAATTTCTATACGGGAAAATGTATTAATTTAATTATTATAATGTATGAAATGTCACAATTTGGCTAAAACGTCAGCATTTTGAAGCGAAATAGGAACGACTCTGGACCAACTCCGGCTTCAAATTTACCGGGGCAAAGGAATTAGGGACCTTATACTTTCGGTAGAAAGACATTTCATTTGATAAATTTGACTTTAAATACAAATTCTATCGATTTTCCGATGACGCTACAAGACATCATTGAAGATTCTAATATGGACCTCAGTGGCATCGAAATATTTGTTATAAAGTTATAATATCCAAAAATATGCATTTTAAGCATGAGCGTGTATACCTTAGGGCCAATATATTAATTATTATTAAATCATTTTAATTTAATTTTAGGGAAATGAATTGATTCGGATCGTTTTAAAGTAACCAGAACAATTCGAAAATACATTTTATATCTTCCAGCATGTGCGTGATTGTATATATGTCTACAGGGTGTCCGAAAAGTACAAAAGTTTGTATGGGCAAATACCTTTGCTATTTGTACAAATATCAAATCAAATCAAATCAAAAGTGGCTTTATTATCATAAGATAAAATCTCATTGACAAAGCAAATCTTAAAATTAAAATTTATAGCTGTGGGATATAACAAAAAAAACCTTAGATAAGTCATAAGATAACACACAATGTAAAAATAAAATCGTCAATGCATATAATAATACAAACAGAAATATTTAATACAAACAAAGATAACATATTCATCACAGTTTCGTAAGATAAACACAAGATATAAAAATAACATCGTCAATGAATAAACAATACAAACCGAAATATATATACAATACAAACAAAGAGAACATATTTATCACAGTTTCGTTACTTAGGCCAATGTTTCATTGAAATATTCATCTACAGAATAAAAAGCCTTTTCGACAAGTAACTTCATAACTCCCCCCTTAAACTGTCTATAGCACTCAGTTTTCCTTATTTGGTGTGGAAGATGGTTAAACATTTTTCTGCTTTTATATATAACTGAGTTTCCAGTTAAAGCATTTGAAGGTATAGGGAGGCTCAGGACGTGACTGCTTCTTGTATTAACTGCGGAATTAACTTGTAACTCTACTCTAAATTTCTTAAACAATAGACAGACGGTCTCTAATATGAACAGTGATGGAAGAGTTAAAATTTTCAAACTTATGAAAAATGGCTTACATGAAGTTCTTCTATTAATTTTAGACATATATCTTATGGCTCTTTTTTGTAAGATAAATACAGACTGAAATAAGTATTTCGAGCATGAGCCCCAGAAGCAGACACCATAACGCAAATGACTCTCTATCAGCGCAAAATACACACTCCTGGCCGTGGACCGACCCAGTTCACGCGATACGACCCGCAGTGCATAACAGCCTCTAGCCAGCCTAGAATTTAATTCTCTTATGTGCCGTTCGAATTTCAGACCTTTATCAATGTACAGCCCCAAATATTTACAAAGTGGGGAGCTCTCTACCGCTTGTGAGTCCATGTCAACACTATCAATATGGCATTTAAAACAAAGTATGTTAGTCTTTGAAACATTTATTGACAAATAATTGGCATCACACCATTCCTTAATCAGAGAAAGATCGCGACTGACCGTCTCCCTCAGCCGACCAGCATCCGCATCATTCCACAGAATTGTAGTATCGTCAGCAAAAATTGTAAAACGACCAGATACGTTCAACCTAGGCAAGTCATTGATGTAAAGTAAAAACAAGAGAGGGCCCAAAACAGAGCCCTGTGGAACGCCGGAAGTTATTTTCATACACTCTGACTCTCTGTCTCTGAAACAAACAAACTGTTGACGATCCGAGAGATAAGTCTCCAACCATTTCAATGCAATACCTCTAAAACCATACACCTCAAGCTTCCTCAGCAGCACTCCGTGATCCACGCAGTCAAATGCCTTTGTTAGATCACAGAATGCCGCCGCAGCAACCTCTCCTTGGTTAAGGTTAAGGTAAAGCTTTTCCAGAAAAGAAAAAAGCGCATCATTTGTGCCTTTTGATGATTGAAAGCCGAACTGAGCGGTAGCAAGTACAGCATTTCTCTCTAAAAATGTTAAAATACTTTTCTTAGCTAGTTTTTCTACTATCTTGGCTAAAGTAGGCAATAGCGATACTGGTCTAAAATCTGACGGTGTATCGCTATCCTCTTCTTTAGGTAACGGTATAACCTTTGCAAGTTTAAGACATGCGGGGAAGGAGCCAGTTTCAAATGACCAGTTTATAGCCTCTGCCAAAGTCTGCAATGCACAGTTTGGCAGCTTTTGAAATACTTTCAGGGAAACATCATCCCAACCAACAGCATTTCTGTTTTTTTATATCGTCAGACATCTCTTTAATTTCATAAATGTTGGTGGGGTAAAAAAAGAAAGTCTCCGTCACAGAAACATTTTTTAAATACTCAAGTGATCCCGTCCTTGGAATAATACTCGAGGCTAAGCTAGAGGCCACAGTGCAGTAAAAAGAGTTTAAAATACTTGCCGTCAAGTCTGATTGTACAATGGTGGCCTCCCTTCCTCTTATTTCGTTTACTATTTTCCAACTTTCTCTCTGCTTGTTCCCAGAGTCTAAAATACGCTTTTTAAAGTATGCCTCTTTAGCCGCAGCTATAGTTCGACGATAAATAGTGCGATAGTCTTTATAATATTGCATAAAACTAGGGTGATCACAAAAATATTTTCGGAGCACGTGCAAGGAGCGCATATTTCTCGCAGATTTTTTTAAGGCTCTAGAAAGCCATGGTTTACACTTTTTGCGTCTTAAACATTTGACAGGAAAAGCATTATTAAAAACTTTCAGCAATACATTGTGAAACTGTGTTACAGGATCTGTAGAAAGAAGAACGTTGTCCCAGTTTTCACCATTACATAACTGAGAAAAGAGTTCGTAATTTCTTCTAATATAGAGCCTACCACGACGTATATTAATTTTATTTCCTGTTTTTTGTACCTTAATTTTGCTTAAAACAGCCTCATGATCAGACATGCCAGCATTTATCACATTACAAGTGACAAGATTTTCCGGTATATTTGAGCAAAAATAGTCAATCAACGATTCAGAATACTTAGTAATTCTAGTATTTTCCTCTACATACATGCGCAAATTAAATGAATCGAGCAAATTTGACATTAAATGGTAGCTAGAATTTGATTTATCGGAGTAATTGATATTGAAATCGCCCGCCAAAATAATGCGCGCTCGTGGTGATAAGCTCGATAGTAGAACCTCTAATCTATTTATAAAAACATTTACATCCGTGCTTGGGGGTCTATACAAGCAAACAAGAAAAACGTTAAACTTTGGTATGTGTATCACAGAAAACTCAAATTCCCTTTCTATCACCATATAATTCAATCTATTATAGTCCACGGGTATATAATCATTTAGAATATCTTTACGAACCAAAATCATTGTGCCTTCATGAATACTATTCTTTCTAGAATATACTGAAATTACACTATAATTAGGCACAGAAATTTGTTCATTTTCACACAACCAATGCTCTGTCAATAGTAATATTTCTGGAAACTTTAAACTATCGAGAAAAATAAATAGTTCGTCTGTTTTATGTCTAATAGACTGTATATTCAACACCAGAACAGAGACAACTGAGCCATCATTTACTCTAAAAAATTTTCTGTCTCCGAGTTTTGAACAGAATTATGTGGAATCGGTTCAACAGTTTCTGCATTTAATGCAGGATCAGAATGCGAGCCTTCAGTATCCAGAGAGAAAAACTAATCACACAAAAATTTACAAAACAGTTTTTTACTATTAAAAGATGGTCTGGGAAAATAATTCCTTTCGTGAATGTGCATAAAGTTGTCCAAATTTAAGAACATACAATTGTTCACACTACTCCGAACGCGATTCTGAAGCATAACGCTATTCTCGTGAATAAATGAATTTAAGATGTCTCTGTTCATGGCAAAAGGGGAGCCAACAATTATTAATTTCGTATTACCCGACAATGATAGCAATTTTTCCAAACTGTCATTTTGTAGCGACTTACCCCTGAGAGCATTTTCGCAACCGGCAAACACAATCACATAATCGTTCTTACCAAATTTTTTACTGTACTTTAGCGCATTTGACACTATGTCACTAAACAGCATTCTATCCGTAAACTGTGAGTTGATGTCATATTTAGTTCTGCTGAAATTTCGAATTAGGCCCCCAACTCCCTTGGCATTCTCTTTATCACCAACAATCAGGATTTGTTGATTTTTCCGGGGTACTGGTAGAACTACTGTAGAGCTGTTTTGAGACCCTTGAGTAACCTCCTTTCCTTTTACTTTTAATTTAAGATCTTCCAACTCGGTGATGTATCGAGTGTTGTCCATCTCTATTATTCGCAAAATTTCTACCATATTTCTATTTAGTTGATTTAACTCGACTAGATCGTTTTGTTTAGACTAAAAATCCAGTTTGATATCAACTAGTTCCGCCGTCAATTTATCATTATTCCTTTTCATATCATCTATTTCTCTGTTCAATCCAATAATTACTTCACCCTTCTCTTTCAGCTGCTTAACCAATTTATTTTCCGCATCTAAAACGTCATCAGTAAAATCCTGCGTGCGCTTCCTCTCTCTTTTCAATGCTTTTCCCTTGTCATTGAGATCCCCTCTAAGCTTTTCCACTTCAAGTCTCAAAATCTCTAGCTCCTGCTCACGATCAGTCGCAATTTCCTCCAATTTCAGTTGGTGGTCTCTGTTTAAATCATCTAACTTAACTTTCAATCTGTTAACTTTATCAGCCTTGTCCAAATTTTAAAATTCGACGCATTTTTTAGAACACATAATTCTATGCCTATCAATACCTTCAAAAGACATTCTCTCCGTGCAACTCTTATGAAATATATTTAAACATACTATGCAAAAATAATTATCCGTTTTTTTAGTTTTGTTGCAACATTTGAAGACGGTTTCAGATTCAGACATTTTAGACGAATTTAAAATTTAAAATATTTCAATTACGGCACTGTAATATTAATATGCAAATATCGGACTATCCCACAGCAAACAATAAACATTTATCTTCCCCACAAAAAAAGGTACAAATGTCGATAGGACGCATACGAACTTAAATTCCGCACAACAAAAAACAGCCAAAATATTTTATTGTTTGAGAAAATAAAATAGATTCTTGGCTTTTATTTAAATACAGTTACATGATAACAAAATACTTATAGTGAATCAGATGCACAATCTTTTTACACACAAAACCATACCAAACAAGGTATTTAATTTACAGTTTATACCACTAAACTTATACAGATATCTATCACAATTATTTTAGCTGTGCAGCAAGTACTATCTATTTGGGAAACCTATGAAGACTTCACAAACACAAACTTGGGGTGGTTACTTATTTGAATAAGCAACCGAGAATTTAGACTGTATGAGGGTGGTTCAAAAATACAAGTATGTTTTCTAACAAAACAACAATATAAATTACCTTTTTTATACTTTAAAAAACAAAGAAAATATTTACCTTTAAATATACAAATAAATTTAAATGATTACTGTGGGTTAGTATCTAACTACTACATTAAACATGTTGCACAAATATTACCTAATAAAAGAAAATACAAGTACCTAAGTACCTTGCCCGACAATAATAAAAAAGCGGACGCACTGTAATAAATCAGTGAAAAATTCGTAGCAATGTTTTTAATTTACGGAAATAATTCAAAACGGTTGACAATTTTAAACGCACTGCACTGGTTGTAAGTCAGTGGGTGTTTATTTAATTCAACTTCAATTTGAATCAAAAAGGTTATGTTGATATTTCAACTTTTAATCACTAGTCTGTGTTGGGTTCGAAGGACCATTTTTTATATTAAAAAAGAGAAGCAAGCAGTTTGATTTGCTAGCTCAAACAGAAGAGTAAATGTTTTTACATAAGAGAAGTTACTTGCATAAACTTTCACTCAATTAAACTGGGTTTCTCCTACCTTAGTTTTCAGCAACTGGTGGTATCTTTTCGTTAAGACTATCAAAATAAATCACAACTATTTTCCATTAGTTAACACTTGAGGACTGCCAGAGACTTCAGAGAATAATAACTTTCGTAGTTCACCGTTGCACTGTTGACTTTACTTTTAACTATACTGCTAGAGCGTAAGCACGTATAATTTTTACTTGAGGTTTAAAACCACTAAAGAGAATCTGGCTGTTATCACTAGAGCGTAAGTGCAGTCAAGAGAGATTTTCCGCCAGAGAATTAACGGAATTCAACACGAATATAAACTATGAGATTCAAACTAATGATTACAAACAACGATGAATTTCAATCAGAGAAAGCCCGTAAAGCAACTTGCTGCATTTACGGCTTTTGCAGCGAGAGTTTTTCGCTTTTAGAGAACGGAGAAGCGACCCGGCTAGAGCGTAAGCGGGTGGCGAGATTTTACAGAGAGAGCTGCAGCGCTTGGCTGCCTTTACGACTTGAGAGAGAGTGCTTTTCACTGATTTTCCGGGAGTTTGATCGTTAGAGAATAAACGAATCAAAAGAGAGAACTTTCACTAATCTTACTTGAGTTTGATCGTTAGAGCGTAAACGAATCAAAAGAGAGAACTTTCAGAGAAACTTGCAGCAACTTTGCTGCTTGTTGAACGTAGAGCAATTTACTAGAGTCCGCGAGGGAAAACGCGGGTTACAGAGAGAGAACGCAGCGACTGGTTAGATTTACGACTCGAGCAAGAGTGCTTTTCGTCTGACGTTTGCTTCCCAACAAGCCTTTTGAGTCGGGTCACGAGGGTAAATGTCTTGCATTTCATTGGCTCAACTAGGTCGCGTCAGAGCGAGGCTCACGGCTGACTGCGTTGGTCCGCGGTAGATCTCAAAGGATTCTAAGAATTTATGCTATCTGTTTAACTGAGTTTTGAGGCAATAAAATGTCTATTTTTAGCATTTTGACGCGTCGATACGCGTTGTTATGCGAATATTAAGGGAACTTTCTGTTGCAGAATAAAACATTTTTATGCTTTTAGAGACCGAATTTTATGAAATAGAATCTTATTTTATTTTTATACAGAGTGGTCCAGATATTTAAGAAAAACGTAAATCTAGTTGGAGAGTTCTCCAACATATTCCCCCCCCTTGAAGTTACCTAACTTCAAAAAATAAACCAAGAGAAGAGAAGTCATTGTAATGACTTTGACAAGAGAAATTACTACGTGTGAGTTTTTGCTACTACAATTTACAAGGAGGGAAAGCGAAGCTAATTAAACAATGGCTTTGGCAGGAAATCGAATACCTATACTAACAATAAAAAACTAAGCAAGGTTAACCAGAGTTAACATTTTTACTTTTTTGTCACGTTCGGGAGTTAGTTCTACTATTCTTGCTTCATAAATTGAGAGTAAATTTTGAATAAGTTTTGACACCAAAACCATGGCACATAAGTCCAATCGGGGAAGAGATATTGTTTTAAGCGGTGCGACACGAGACTTAGATGAGATTAAATTAACTGAGATGGTTCCATCAGAATAAAGAGTGCGAAGATATGCGCATGCGGCATATGCGGACATACTGGCGACAGCGAATCCATGTAATTGAATTTTAACTTTACTTTTATTAAAAAATAAATTTCTAGAAAATTTGATTTGAGACAAATTACTAATATTGTTTATAAAATTTTTCCAAAGTGTAAGAACCTGAGGGTCAGTGATTTCTGTGTCCCAATCTATTTTTAGGAGCCATAATTTTTGCATAATTAACTTTCCTACCACTACTACACACGAGACTAAACCGAGAGGGTCATACATTTTCGCGATAAGAGACAAAATCTTTCGTTTTGTTAGAGAGGTTTCACTTAAGCTATCAGGGGCAGAAAAAATAAAATTATCTGAAATAGGGTTCCACTTTAAACCTAAAACCTAGCTTGGGGATTCATCAAAATTTAAATCATATTCAAGTATTTTTTCTTGTGAAATTTTTTCCAAAAAATTCTGAGAATTGGAACACCACTTGTGTAAATGAAAACCGGCAGAGTTTAAGAGCTTATTGAGTTCGAGATATAACTTATTTAAATCTTCAATATTGTCACAACCACAAATTATATCATCGACATAAGTTTGCGTTAATAAAGCATCGGATGCCAAGGGAAAGTTTTCACCATTTTTTATTGCCAAGTCATTCAACACGCGCGTGGCTAAATAAGGGGCACAGTTGGTACCATAAGTAACGGTAGAGAGCTCGATACACTTAAGTTCTTCATCAGGGTTACTTCTCCAGAGAATATTTAGTAAAAACCGATGTTCGGGGTTAATTTTTATCTGGCGGTACATTTTTTCTATGTCTGACGTTAACACAAAATTAAAGGAGCGAAATCTACACAAAATGTCATATAGGTCAGGCTGCACCTGAAAACCTTTAAGGGTTACGTCATTAAGAGAGTTGCCAGAACCTGTTTTGCAGCTGGCATCAAACACGACTCGAATTTTGGTACTTAGACTATTTTCGCGAATGACGGCGTGGTGAGGTAAGAAATATTTATTAACTTGTTTGTTTTCTGTAGTGTCCTTATGTAGAGAGAGAGGTACATATTTGCCGTGGTTTAGATCTGTGTAGTCGTCGATAAATTTCGTATAATCTTTTTTCAAAATGGGGTTATTTTTGAGTTTATTTTCGAGATTTAAGAATCGTTTCTTGGCTATGTAAAATGAATCACCTAGTTTTTCATTTTCTGCGGGAGATTTTAATGGCATATCTACTTGATATGTACCATCGGGCAAAACTTTTGTAGTGCTTACAAAGAGATGTTCAATCTGTTCATCTTCAGGGCTAAGAGGTGTCTTTTGCGGCAGTTCCTCGACTGTCCAAAATTTTTCAACTAAATTATTCAAACTAGAGTCAGAGTTTTCCGTTTGCAAAAAGAGAGAGGTGACGTAGTACACAGCTGTGTGCTACGGCGAGCAAAGGTCATAAGAGTGGGTATGCAACCAGCAATTACCCAACCTAAGTGGGTTTCTTGGAGAACGGGGAGATTTCTTCCTAAATGGAAGATACCTTGTAGCAAAAGGTCATAGTACAGGTCAGCACCTATTAATATGTCGATGTCCAAGGGTTGAGAAAAATTAGGGTCTGCTAACTGCAGATGTCGGGGAATATTAAGTCTGGCAGTATTTATGCCAACTTGGGGAAGCTTACATGTTATATTGGGAAGTACTGCGCAAGATAATCGGAATTTTTTCTGAGGATGGACATAAGAGTGAAGAGTAAAATCAATCATTTTATTTGTAGTGGATCCTGTCTGGGAGATTCCCGAAAAGTTGAGATTTCTATCATAAGTGTGAGCTTGGAGCTTGTCCACAAGATTTTGAGTTATAAAAGAGTTTTGTGATCCACTGTCAAGCAAAACGCGAGCAGAGACGCGGAGACCTTGAGCACTATAAATATAAACTTGAGCAGTAGCTAAGAGAACATGGGAATTGACAGACACAGCAGAAAGAGAATGAGTAACGTGTGCACCCGTTTGTGCATTTCTTTGTTGAATATTGTTTTGCAAAGTATGCTGACCTGAATTTGCGGATGAGTTTTGGGGCTGAGTGCGACCCTGTCCATTATTATTATGAAATGTTCTAGAATTTGGGTTTGACGCATTTCCAGAATTTTGAGCGCTATTTTGTGCATAGAAAGTGTTGCCTCTTTGGGGCGGCGAGGTTTCATTTGAGCGAGAAAAATTATTTTGATTATTTTGCCTATTTTGGTTAGGCGAGAAAGTTTGTTGTTGAGAATTATTATTATTATTATTACTAGGAGCATGTAAGAGCGTATGATGTCTTTGGACACAGACAGAGCATGTTTTAGTTGATGAACACTGAGCTACACCATGTTGTGAACCTAAACAATTATAACACAATCTTTTTGACTTAACAAAATTTTGCCTTTCAAAAAATTTTAAATTTTTAAATTTATTACAACTATAAATTTTGTGTGATTCGTTACAAAATGTGCAATGATCGCTACCAAAGTTATTATTATTATTATTTAAATGACATTGCGTTCTTTGTGTTGTCTTTGGCGCGGCGCCCTCTAAACTCGACAAGTTTTCTAACACTAGACACCGTTTGTCCAAGAATTTTAAAAAGTTTTCTACAGTCGGAATAGTGTTTAAATCACGCTCTGATTCAAATGCTTTTCGAGCTACAAAATCCAATTTTTTCTCTAGTAAATAAATGATCAAAATATTCCAGAGGTCTTCAAAAGTTAAATTTAAATTTTTCAGCGATTCTAAATTTCTTTTACAGTTTGTTACAAAGTCACGTAAATTTTGAACATTACCTTTTGTAAGTGGAGGCGCATCTACCAAACCGATTAAGAGATTATTTATTATAGAAACTTTATTTTCGTACCTTTCTTTTAAAATATTTATGGCCGTGGAGAAATTTTCATTCGTTACAGAGAGAGTGTCAATTAATTTTAAGGGCTCGTCTTTTAAAAACGATTTTAAATACATAAACTTTTGAATATCGCTTAGAGAAGAGTTATCTATTACAAGAGCTGAGAATAACTGATAAAATGATACCCATTCTGTGATATCACCCTTAAAATGTTTTATATTCAATTCAGGTAGCCTTACGTTAGGCGGAGAGAGAGACCGTACACTAGATGTAGGGCTAACTGGGCGTGCGTTTCGTACTTCTAAAAGAGACCTAATTTTGTTTTCTAAATTTGCATATAAATTAAATTATTTATCCTCGATTGTTTGTCGATCCTCATCCGTCGGATCAAACCTTTCGATTTCACCCTGTACCCTTTCATAATCTGAAAAAACTTTGGTTAACGTTTCAAATCTAACTCTAAATTGACAATCATTTTCTTCCGTGTTTTGGTTAGCATCAAACCAGTTGCTAATTCTGGTTATAGTACCTTTATAACCACCACATTGGCGAACGAGTTCCTCCTTTTCAGTCATTTTAAATCAAATAAAATATCAAATTTCAAAAAATTGATGAGAGTTTTTTCTTTAAAAGAAACACAAGTGTTTATGCAAGCAGCTTTTACAACAGAGAAGGGATCTATAAATTATGAGAGAGCTTATTCAGCGAGACAAAATATTTGTGCACACCCACACAAAAAACAGAGAGAAATTTTTACATCAAAATTTTACAAAAAATGGCAATTATTGGCCGCCATTTTGTATCCGGCTCGAAGGACCATTTTTATATTTGGGAAACCTATGAAGACTTCACAAACACAAACTTGGGGTGGTTACTTATTTGAATAAGCAACCGAGAATTTAGACTGTATGAGGGTGGTTCAAAAATACAAGTATGTTTTCTAACAAAACAACAATATAAATTACCTTTTTTATACTTTAAAAAACAAAGAAAATATTTACCTTTAAATATACAAATAAATTTAAATGATTACTGTGGGTTAGTATCTAACTACTACATTAAACATGTTGCACAAATATTACCTAATAAAAGAAAATACAAGTACCTAAGTACCTTGCCCGACAATAATAAAAAAGCGGACGCACTGTAATAAATCAGTCAAAAATTCGTAGCAATGTTTTTAATTTACGGAAATAATTCAAAACGGTTGACAATTTTAAACGCACTGCACTGGTTGTAAGTCAGTGGGTGTTTATTTAATTCAACTTCAATTTGAATCAAAAAGGTTATGTTGATATTTCAACTTTTAATCACTAGTTTGTGTTGGGTTCGAAGGACCATTTTTTATATTAAAAAAGAGAAGCAAGCAGTTTGGTTTGCTAGCTCAAACAGAAGAGTAAATGTTTTTACATAAGAGAAGTTACTTGCATAAACTTTCACTCAATTAAACTGGGTTTCTCCTACCTTAGTTTTCAGCAACTGGTGGTATCTTTTCGTTAAGACCATCAAAATAAATCACAACTATTTTCCATTAGTTAACACTTGAGGACTGCCAGAGACTTCAGAGAATAATAACTTTCGTAGTTCACCGTTGCACTGTTGACTTTACTTTTAACTATACTGCTAGAGCGTAAGCACGTATAATTTTTACTTGAGGTTTAAAACCACTAAAGAGAATCTGACTGTTATCACTAGAGCGTAAGTGCAGTCGAGAGAGATTTTCCGCCAGAGAATTAACGGAATTCAACACGAATATAAACTATGAGATTCAAACTAATGATTACAAACAACGATGAATTTCAATCAGAGAAAGCCCGTAAAGCAACTTGCTGCATTTACGGCTTTTGCAGCGAGAGTTTTTCGCTTTTAGAGAACGGAGAAGCGACCCGGCTAGAGCGTAAGCGGGTGGCGAGATTTTACAGAGAGAGCTGCAGCGCCTGGCTGCCTTTACGACTTGAGAGAGAGTGCTTTTCACTGATTTTCCGGGAGTTTGATCGTTAGAGAATAAACGAATCAAAAGAGAGAACTTTCACTAATTTTACTTGAGTTTGATCGTTAGAGCGTAAACGAATCAAAAGAGAGAACTTTCAGAGAAACTTGCAGCAACTTTGCTGCTTGTTGAACGTAGAGCAATTTACTAGAGTCCGCGAGGGAATACGCGGGTTACAGAGAGAGAACGCAGCGACTGGTTAGCTTTACGACTCGAGCAAGAGTGCTTTTCGTCTGACGTTTGCTTCCCAACAAGCCTTTTGAGTCGGGTCACGAGGGTAAATGTCTTGCATTTCATTGGCTCAACTAGGTCGCGTCAGAGCGAGGCTCACGGCTGACTGCGTTGGTCTGCGGTAGATCTCAAAGGATTCTAAGAATTTATGCTATCTGTTTAACTGAGTTTTGAGGCAATAAAATGTCTATTTTTAGCATTTTGACGCGTCGATACGCGTTGTTATGCGAATATTAAGGGAACTTTCTGTTGCAGAATAAAACATTTTTATGCTTTTAGAGGCCGAATTTTATGAAATAGAATCTTATTTTATTTTTATACAGAGTGGTCCAGATATTTAAGAAAAACATAAATCTAGTTGGAGAGTTCTCCAACACTATCAGCAGACGCAGAAGTAAATAAATAAACTTAATTTTCGTACTATCAACAGACGCAGAAGTAAATAAATAAACTTAATTTTCGGATTTAAAGCAAATCATATATATTTCCATTTATATGTGTACGGATTTACATATTATGTCTGTATACAGGCTGCCCAAAAAGTCTTGGTTGGAGCAAATACTCCTAGTAGTCCAAATGTAATTAAACCGAATTTCAGGCAAAACCGATTATATTTGTTTTTATTTGTGTTGTATATACGTATACAGGGTGTCCGAAAAGTCTTAGTAAGGGCAAATACGTATGCTAGTAGGTACCAAGATAAATTTAATTAGGTGGGATTTTACGTAAAACGACTATATTCCTATTTAAACGTGTGGGTCTTAGTGTGAATGTATACAGGGTGTCCAAAAATCTTGGTATGGTCTTTGAATGGGCAAATACCTTTGCCTTTTGTACAAATAGTAACTCAATTGTCGAATTTAAAGCAAATCGTAGGTATATATTTGCATTTCTATGTGTACGGATTTATATGTTTGTATACAGGGTGTCCTAAAAGTCTTAGTATGGGCAAATACTTCTACTAGTGCCAAGATAAACTTAACTAATTAATATTTTAAGTACATCGACTATATTTGTTTTTATTTGTGTTGTATATACGGATACAGGGTGTCCGAAAAGTCTTAGTATGGGCAAATACTTTACTAGTAGGTACCAAGATAAATTTAATTAGGTGGGATTTTACGTAAAACGACTATATTCCTATTTAAACGTGTGGGTCTTAGTGTGAATGTATACAGGGTGTCCAAAAATCTTGGTATGGGCAAATACTCCTATTAGTACTTAGATAAACTTTAGTAGGTCGGATTTCACGCAAATCGAATATATTTGTATTAATATGTGTTTATGTTTGTGTGTGTATACAGGGTGTCCGAAAAGACTTGGTATGGGCAAATACTTCTACTAGTACCGAGATAAACCTAATTCGGATTTTAAGTAAATCGACTATATTCCTATTTAAACGTGTGGGTGTTAGTTTGAATGTATACAGGGTGTCCAAAAAGTCTTGGAATGGGCAAATCCTCCTATTATTACTTAGATAAACTTTATTATGTCGGATTTCACGCTAATCGAATATGTTTGTATTAATATGTGTTTATCTTTGTGTGTATGTATACAGGGTGTCCGAAAAGTCTTGGTATGGGCAAATACTTCTAGTAATACCGAGATAAACCTACTTAATTCGGATTTTAAGTAAATCGACTATATTCCTATTTAAACGTGTGGGTGTTAGTTTGAATGTATACAGGGTGTCCGAAAAGTCTTGGTATGGGCAAATACTCCTATTATTACTTAGATAAACTTTATTAGGTCGGATTTCACGCAAATCGAATATTATATTTGTATTAATATGTGTTTATGTTTGTATGTATGTATACAGGGTGTCCGAAAAGACTTGGTATGGGCAAATACTTCTACTAGTACCGAGATAAACCTACTTAATTCGGATTTTAAGTAAATCGACTATATTCCTCTTTAAACGTGTGGGTGTTAGTTTGAATGTATACAGGGTGTCCAAAAAGTCTTGGTATGGGCAAATACTCCTATTATTACTTAAGATAAACTTTATTAGGTTGGATTTCACGCAAATCGAATATATTTGTATTAATATGTGTTTATCTTTGTATGTATGTATACAGCGTGTCCGAAAAGTCGTGGTATGGGCAAATTCTTCTAGTAGTACCGAGATAAACCTACTTACTTCGGATTTTAACTAAATCGAGTATATTCCTATTTAAACGTGTGGGTGTTAGTTTGAATGTATACAGGGTGTCCGAAAAGTCTTGGTATGGGCAAATACTCCTATTATTACTTAGATAAACTTGATTAGGTCGGATTTTACGCAAATCGAATATATTTGTATTAATATGTGTTTATCTTTGTATGTATGTATACAGGGTATCCTAAAAGTCTTGGTATGGGTAAATACTTCTACTAGTACCGAGATAAACCTACTTAATTCGGATTTTCAGTAAATCGACTATATTCCTATTTAAACGTGTGGGTGTTAGTGTGAATGTATACAGGGTGTCCAAAAAGTCTTGTCATGGGCAAATACTCCTATTATTACTTAGATAAACTTTATTAGGTCGGACTTCACGCAAATCGAATACATTTGTATTAATATGTGTTTATGTTTGTATGTATACAGGGTGTCCGAAAAGTTTTTTGTTGGCAAAAATAGTTTCTACGTGTGGTGTTTGTATGTGTGTAGCGACACGGTTACGAAGGGCGGTCTATTCTGCATCATCAGTCCGAAGGAGTGTGATATCTTCCTTAATACATGCTCTAGAAACACGAAACTTTCAGGGCATGACAATGATGATATTACCGACATTATGGAGCCCCCTTTCAGTGCATGACAATGATGACATTACCGACATTATAGAGCCCCCTCGGGGGCGATTAGGCGGTCTATGCACCCTAGTTATAGACCGCCCGCCGAGCGGTCTATATACCCCCTGCTTGGTCAGAAAATGTGTGTGTGTGGCCGTGCGTATGTTGTCGTCCGTTTCGACATTTTCACCTTTTCAATTCTTTTTCTCGAAAACGGTTGGAGGTGGGGCAATCAAATTTTCTGGGTTAATAGAGGGATAGTGCGACTAGCTTCGGTAAAAAATTCAGTAATACAGGGTGTTCCGTTTCGGAGTTATAAAACGTCAAAGTCGAAATTTCAGCGATTTCCTATGGGATCGATTACAGGTCGCAAAACTTAATTAAATCGATTTAAATTCTCGGAGGCTGTGGAGGACCGGGAGCTTCAGAACCCTATTGAAACTGGCGGTATTCGGAAAATGGGAACTAATTGTTTTGAATTTTTTTATGTCGAAAAATGCCCTTTGTAGACCCCATTTTGGCACCGAATAAGTCGAAACCGGAACATCGGACAGAAAAACGTATTTGAACATAAAACTAAAGAATCTCAAATACTTTCTTTTTGCAATACATTTACCTATACCTAAAACGACTGGAAATTGGAAAAATTTGGGAAAAACTGGAAATTACGTTTTTTCATGAAATTTTTTGACGGAATTTAATTTTTGGGGGTCAAAATGGATTCAAATCGAAATCCCATGTGCCTTATCGGAAAGAGCTCGCCGAAATACGTGATTTGTATATTTTTTGGTTCCTTCATTCCTAATAGGAGAGGAGCAAGCGATAATTAAATTTCGATTTTTTACGATTTTTTTTCATGACATCTCTACATTTGAATCACTCTGTATCTTTTCCTATCTAATTTCTTAAAACTTTTTCAACGCTATTCCTTGGGGATATAATCAGGCTTTAAAATGAATCCCGAATGGGTGATCTAGGGCCGGATTTAGGGGGTAAAAACACATTTTTTCTGTTTTTTTCCATCAAAATTCATCTTTCAATGGCATTATTATGTATTATTTCTCTTATTTAACAGCTCTTTTTTGGTTTATTTTCTTCCGTCATCATCTGAGAACACTGCTAACTAATTAAAACTCCATATTTTTGCGTTAAAGTTATAAATAAATAGGTTTTCTTCCTTCGGCGCAGGAAGAATTTTAAAAACTGCGAATATTAAACCATGCCATGAAAAAAAAAACAATTGAACTGGTAACGCTTTAGATCGAAGTTAAATATGAGCTGTCAAAATATCCAGTTTTCCTAGCGATATTTTAAAGATCCTGGGCCAGTTTCGGCTTGGAATATACATGGAATTGATAGAATGGACGTTTTTTACCTATTCCTGACCATTTCGTAGCACGAGAAGGGCATTAAATATCATTTTTTTGAAATTTTTGTTGACCCTACATTGCATTATAAAAATCAATTTATATACGGGAAAATGTATTAACTTAATTATTATAATGTATGAAATGTCACAATTTGGCTAAAATGTCAGCATTTTGATGCGAAATAGGAACGGCTCTCGACCAACTTCGGCTTCAAATTTACCGGGCAAGGGATTTACTTTATGTAGAAAAACATTTCATTTGATAAATTTGGCTTTAAAAACCAATTTTATCGATTTTCCGATGACGCTACGAGACATCAATGAAGATTCTAATATTGAGCTCAGTGGCCTCGACAAATTTGTTATAATATCTAAAAATATGCATTTTATTTCCTAAGCATGAGCATGAGCGTGTATACCTTTGGGCCAATATATTAATTATTATTATTAAATAATTGTAATTTAATTTTAGGAAAATGAATTGATTCGGATCGTTTTAAAGTAAACAGAACGATTCGAAAATACATTTTATACCTTGCGGCATGTGCATGATTGTATATATGTCTACAGGGTGTCCAAAAAGTCTTTGTATGCGGAAATATCTTTGCCATTAGTGCGAAGATAAAATTAATTGAGCCGGTTTTCAAGAAAATCGAAAATATTTAAATTACTATGTGTCGTGTTGTGTTGTGTTTTTATATATGTATACAGGGTGTCCGAAAAGTCTTTGACTGGGCAAATACCTTTGCCTTTTGTACAAATAGTAACTCAATTGTCGGATTTAAAGCAAATCGTAGGTATATATTTGCATTTCTATGTGTACGGATTTAAATGTTTGTATACAGGGTGTCCTAAAAGTCTTAGTATGGGCAAATACTTCTACTAGTACCAAGATAAACTTAACTAATTAAGATTTTACGTACACCGACTATATTCCTATTTAAACGTGTTAGTGTTAGTGTGAATGTATACAGGTTATTCAAAAAGTCTTGGAATGGGCAAATACTCCTGTTAGTACTTAGATAAACTTTATTAGGTCGAATTTCAAGCAAGTCGAATATATTTCTATTAATATGGGTTTATGTTTGTATGTATGTATACAGGGTGTCCGAAAAGTCTTGGTATGGGCAAATACTGCTACTAGTACCGAGATAAACCTACTTAATTCGGATTTTAAGTAAATCCACTATATTCCTATTTAAACGTGTGCGCGTTGGTTTGAATGTATACAGGGTGTCCAAAAAGTCTTGGTATGGGCAAATACTCCTATTATTACTTAGATAAACTTTATTAGGTCGGATTTCACGCAAATCGAATATATTTGTATTAATATGTGTTTATCTTTGTATGTATGTATACAGGGTGTCCGAAAAGACTTGGTATAGGCAAATACTTCTACTGGTACCGAGATAAACCTACTTAATTCGGATTTTAAGTAAATCGACTATATTCATATTTAAAGGTGTGGGTGTTGGTTTGAATGTATACAGGGTGTCCAAAAGGTCTTGGTATGGGCAAATACTCCTATTATTACTTAGATAAACTTTATTAGGTCGGATTTCACGCAAATCGAATATATTTGTATTAATATGTGTTTATCTTTGTATGTATGTATACAGGGTGTCCGAAAAGTCTTGGTATGGGCAAATACTTCTAGTAGTGCCGAGATAAACCTACTTAATTCGGATTCTACGTAAATCGACTATATTCCTATTTAAACGTGTGGGTGTTAGTTTGAATGTATACAGGGTGTCCGAAAAGTCTTGGTATGGGCAAATACTCCTATTATTACTTAGATAAACTTTATTAGGTCGGATTTCACGCAAATCGAATATTATATTTGTATTAATATGTGTTTATGTTTGTATGTATGTATACAGGGTGTCCGAAAAGACTTGGTATGGGCAAATACTTCTACTAGTACCGAGATAAACCTACTTAATTCGGATTTTTAGTAAATCGACTATATTCCTATTTAAACGTGTGGGTGTTAGTTTGAATGTATACAGGGTGTCCACAAAGTCTTGGTATGGGCAAAAACTCCTATTATTACTTAGATAAACTTTATTAGGTCGGATTTCACGCAAATCGAATATATTTGTATCAATATGTGTTTATCTTTGTATGTATGTATACAGGGTGTCCGAAAAGTCTTGGTATGGGCAAATACTTCTACTAGTACCGAGATAATAATAATAATAATAATAATTCGGATTTTCAGTAAATCGACTATATTCCTATTTAAACGTGTGGGTGTTAGTGTGACTGCATACAGGGTGCCCAAAAAGTCTTGGTATGGGCAAATTCTCCTATTATTACTTAGATAAACTTTGTTAGGTCGGATTTCACGGAAATCGAATACATTTGTATTAATATGTGTTTATGTTTGTATATATGTATACAGGGTGTCCGAAAAGTGTTTTGTAGGCAAAAATAGTTTCTACGTGTGGTGTTTGTATGTGTGTAGCGACACGGTTATGAAGGGCGGTCTATTCTGCATCATCAGTCCGAAGGAGTGTGATATCTTCCTTAATACATGCTCTAGAAACACGAAACTTTCAGGGCATGACAATGATGATATTACCGACATTATGGAGCTCCCTTTCAGTGCATGACAATGATGATATTACCGACTTTATAGAGCCCCCTCGGGGGCGATTAGGCGGTCTACGCATACTAGTTATAGACCGCCTTTCAGGCTCGGTCTATATACCGAGCCCTTGGTCAGAAAAATGTGTGTATGTGTGTTGTCGTCCGTTTCGACATTTTCACCTTTTCAATTTTTTTTCTCGAAAACGGTTATAGAGGCGGCAACCAAATTTGCTGGGTTAATAGAGGGATAGTGCGGCTAGCTTCGGTAAAAAATTCAGTTATACAGGGTGTTCCGTTTCGGAGTTATTAAACGCCAAAGTCGAAATTTCAGCGATTTCCGTTGAAATCGATTACAGGTCGCAAAAGTGAATTAAATCGATTTAAATTTTCAGAGGTTGTAGAAGACCGGGGTGTTCCGAACCCTATTGAAACTGGCGGTATTCGGAAAATGGGAAGTAATTTTTTTGAATTTTTTTATGTCGAAAAATGCTGTTTGTAGACCCCACTTTGGCACTGAATAAGTCGAAACTGGAACATCGGACAGAAAAATGTATTTGAACTTAAAACTAAAGAATCTCAAACACTTTCTTTTTGCAATACATTTACCTATACCTAAAACGACTGCAAATTGGAAAAATTTGAGAAAAATTGGAAATTACGATTTTTCATGCAAATTTTTGACGGTTGTCAATTTTTTTGGGGGTCAAAATGGATTGAAATCGAAATCCCATGTACCTTATCGGAAAGACCTCGCCGAACTATGTTATAAACGTATTTTTTGGTTCCTTCATTCGTAATAGGAAAGGAGCAATTGATAATTAAATTTCGATTTTTTACGATTTTTTTTCATGACATCTCTACATTTGAATCACTCTGTATCTTTTCCTATCTAATTTCTTCCAACTTTTTCAACGCTATCCCTTGGGGATATAATCAGGCTTTAAAACAAATCCCGAATGGGTGATCCAGGGCCGCATTTAGGGGGTAAAAACTCATTTTTTCGGTTTTTTTCAACCAAAATTCATCTTTAAGAGGCATTATTATATATTATTTCTCTTATTTAACGATTCTTTTTTGGTTTATTTTCTTCCCTGATCATCTAAGAACACTCCTAACTAATTAAAACTCCATATTTTTTCGTTAAAGTTATAAATAAATACCTTTTTTTGCATCGCTGCAGGAAAAATTTTAAAAAGTGCATATATAAAAGCCGTGCCTTGACAAAACAATTGAACTTTTTACATCGAAATTAAAATATGACCTGTCAAAATGTCATGAAAATAACAGTTTTTGTAGCGATATTGGAAGCTTCCTGAACCGATTTCGGCTTGAAATATACATGGCAAAGATAAAATGGTCTTTATATTTTTAATAGCGGTACATTTCATTGGACGATTTGAGCATTAAATACCAATTTCATTAATTTTGCTGAGGTCCTGCAAAGGCATTTAAAAATCAATTTCTATACGGGGAAATTTATTCATTTAATTATAATGTATGAAATGTCACAATTTGGCTAAAATGTCAGCATTTTGATGCGAGATTGGAAGGAGTCCGGACCAACTTCGGCCTCGAATTTACCGGGCAATGCATTTAGGGACCTTATACTTTCGGTAGAAAGACATTTCATTTCATATTATACCGATTAAATACCATTTTAATCGATTTTCCTATGACGCTACAAAGCATCATTGAAGATTCTGATATGAAGCTCAGTGGCATCGAAAAAATCCCAAAATATGCATTTTATTTTGTAACCATGAGCGTGTATACTTTTGGGGCAATATATTAATTATTATTGAATAATTTTAATTTAATTTTAGGGAAATGACTTGATTCGGATCGTTTTAAAGTAACCAGAACGATTCTAAAATACATTTTATACCTTCCGGCATGTGCGTGATTGTATATATGTCTACAGGGTGTCCGAAAAGTCTTTGTATGCGCAAATATCTTTGTCATTAGAGCGAAGAAAAACTTAAATGAGTCTTATTTCAAGGAAATCGTAAATTTTTCATTCCTTTGTGTGGTTGTTTATATGTTGGTACACAACAGAATGTCCAAAAAGTCTTTGTATGGGGAAATATCTTTGCCAAATTTAATTTTAGGGAAATGAATTGACTCCCTTTTAAAGTAACCTGAACGATTCGAAAGTACATTTTATACCTTTCGGCATGTGGGTGATTCTGTATATGCCTACAGGGTGTCCGAAAAGTCTTTATATGCGCAAATAACTTTGTCATAAGTACGAAGATAAAATTAATAGGGTCGGTTTTCAAGAAAATCGAAAATATTTAAATTACCATGTGTCGTGTTGTGTTGTGTTTTTATGTATGTATACAGGGTGTCCGAAAAGTCTTTGAATGGGCAAATACCTTTGCCTTTCGTACAAATAGTAACTCGATGATCGGATTTAAAGCAAATCGTAGGTATATATTTGCATTTCTATGTGTACGGATTTATATGTTTGTATACAGGGTGTTGGAAAAGTCTTAGTTTGGAATGGGCAAATACTCCTATTAGTACTTAGCATTATTAGGTCGAATTTCAAGTAAATCGAATATATTTGTATTAATATGTGTTTATGCTTGTACGTGTGTATACAGGGTGTCCGAAAAGTCTTATTATTTGCAACTCCTTTTATTAGGACCAAAATAAACTTAATTAAGGCGGATTTCAAGAAAATTGTCTATATTTGTATTACTATGTGTTTATGCTTGTGCGTGTGTATACAGGGTGTCCGAAAAGTCTTATTATTTGCAACTCCTTTTATTAGGACCAAAATAAACTTAATTAAGGCGGATTTCAAGAAAATCGTCTATATTTGTATTACTATGTGTTTATGATTGTACGTGTGTATACAGGGTGCAACTCCTTTTATTAGGACCTAAATAAACTTAATTAAGGCGGATTTCAAGAAAATCGTCTATATTTGTATTACTATGTGTTTATGCTTGTACGTGTGTATACAGGGTGTCCGAAAAGTCTTAGTATTTGCAACTCATTTTAATACGACCAAAATAAACGTAATTAAGGCGGATTTCAAGAAAATCGTCTATATTCCTATTTAAACGTGTGAGTGTTAGATTGAATGTATACAGGGTGTCCAAAAATTCTTGGAATGGGCAAATACTCCTATTAGTACTTAGATAAACTTTATTAGGTCGAATTTCAAGCAAATCAAATATATTTGTATTAATATGTGTTTATGTTTGTATGTATGTATACAGGGTGTCCAAAAAGTATTTTTGTTGGCAAAAATAGTTTCTACGTGTAGGTGTTTGTATGTATGTAGCGATGGGGTCACGAAGGGCGGTCTATTCTCCATCATCAGTCCGAAGGAGTGTGATATCTTCCTTAATAATACTTGGCCTAGAAACACGAAATTTTCAGGGCATGACAATGATGATATTACCGACCTTATAGAGCCCCCTCGGGGGGCGATTAGGCGGTCTATCCGTACTAGTTATAGAGCGCCAACAGCGCTCTATATACCTCCCTCTTGCAAAAAAATGTATGTGTGTTGTCGTAGCTTTTGACATTTTCACCTTTTCAATTTTTTTTCTCGAAAACGGTTGGAGGTGGGGCAACCAAATTTTCTGGGTTAATAGAGGGATAGTGCATCTAGCTTCGATAAAAAATGCAGTTATACAGGGTGTTCCGTTTCGGAGTTATTAAACGCCAAAGTCGAAATTTCAGCGATTTCCTATGGGATCGATTACAGGTCGCAAAACTTAATTAAATCGATTTAAATTTTCGGAGGTTGTGGAGGACCGGGAGCTTCAGAACCCTATTGAAACTGGCGGTATTCGCAAAAAGGGAAGTAATTCTTTTGAATTTTTTTATGTCGAAAAATGTCGTTTGCAGACCCCAATTTGGCACTGAATAACTCGAAAACGAAACGTCGTACAGAAAAACGTATTTGAACATAAAACTAAAGAATCTCAAATACTTTCTTTTTGCAATACATTTACCTATACCTAAAACGACTGGAAATTGGAAAAATTTGGGAAAAAGTGGAAATTACGATTTTTCATGCAAATTTTTGACGGTTGTCAATTTTTTTGGGGGTCAAAATGGATTCAAATCGAAATCCCATGTACCTTATCGGAAAGACCTCGCCGAACTACGTTATAAACGTATTTTTTGGTTCCTTCATTCTTAATAGGAAAGGAGCTATCGATAATTAAATTTAGATTTTTGACGATTTTTTTTCATGACATCTCTACATTTGAATCACTCTGTATCTTTTCCTATCCAATTTCTTAAAACTTCTTCAACGTCATCCCTTGGGGATATAATCAGGCTTTAAAACAAATCCCGAACGGGTGATCTAGGGCCGCATTTAGGGGGTAAAAACTCATTTTTTTCTGTTTTTTTCCATCAAAATTCATATTTAAAAGGCATTATTATATATTATTTCTCTTATTTAACGATTCTTTTTTGGTTTATTTTCTTCCCTGATCATCCAAGAACACTCCTAACTAATTAAAACTCCATATTTTTTCGTTAAAGTTATAAATAAATACCTTTTTTTGCATCGCTGCAGGAAAAATTTTAAAAAGTACATATATAAAAGCCGTGCCTTGAAAAGACAATTGAAAAATACATCGAAATTAACATATGACCTGTCAAAATGTCATGAAAATAACAGTTTTTGTAGCGATATTGGAAGCTTCCTGGACCGATTTCGGCTTGAAATATACATGCCAAAGGTAAAACGGACTTTATATTTTTAGTTACAATACATTTCATTGGACGATTTAAGCATTAAATACGAATTTTTTTAATTTTTCTCAGACCATGCAAATGCATGTCAAAATCAGTTTCATACGGAGAAATGTATTAAAATATGAAGGGTCGAAATGTCGCAAAAATGTCAGTTTTCCTTGCGAGATTTTAGGGTTTCTGAACCGTTTTCGACTTGAAAAATACTGGGCAATGCCTCTATAGACCTTAGAATTAGTCATTAAATACCAATTTTAACAATTTTTCGATGACGCGGCGAAGCATCATAGAAAGGCTATTCCATGAGGTAGTATACGGGGTAAATCACAATGACGGGTCTGATTTAAATTTTGCTTAGATTTGTTATTAATTGAGAACGGATTATTCGATTGAAAAGAGTGATGTGGCAATCGAAAGGGGAGGAAGTAAGCTATTTTATTTGAAAATAATTTCGACATTTCGTTGGCATGACGACGAAAAATTTGCTATTTCCGATATTTATTGAGTTAGAGAGCTGAAATTTGATATATGAGAAGAATTCGGTCAATCATTCAAAATTATATATGTAAATTTTGATTCGCATGGTTTCTATAGCAACGATTAAGGATAAAGTTGACAATTTCTAACTCACGTACGGCTGATCTGATTGAAACGAGTGAGGTGGCAATCGAAAGCGAACGAAGTAAGCTACTTTTTTATGTGAAAATAATTTTGACATTTCGTTGCCATGACGACGAATAGTTTGCTATTTCCATTATTTATTGAGTTTTAGAGTTGAAATTTGATATCTGGGTAGAATTCGGTCAATCATTCAAAAATATTTTTATAAATTTTGATTCCGATGATTACCATAGCAACGATTGAGCATAAAGTTGATCATTTTTAACTCGCGAACGGCTTATCTGATTGAAACCATTAAAGTGACGATCGAAATGTTAGAAAGTACACTACTTTTTTATGTGAAAATAATTTTGACATTTCGTTGCCGGGACGATGAACAATTTGCTATTTTCGTTATTTATTGAGTTGGAAAGTTGAAAACTGATATCTCGGAAGAATTCGGTCACTCATTCAAAAATATATCTGGAAAAATCGATTCCCATGGTTGGCATAGCAACGATTAAGGATAAAGTTGACAATTTATAACTCGCGGACGCCTTCTGCGATTGGAACGAGTGAGGTGGCTATCGAAAGGGATGGAAGTAAACTACTTTTTTATTTGAAAATAATTTCGATTTTTGGTAGTCATGACGACGATCAATTTGATTTCTCCGTTATTTATTGAGTTGCAGAGTAGAAATTTCGCATCTAAGTAGAATTCGGTCAATCATTGAAAAATATTTTTGCAATTTTCAATTTTAATGATTGCCATAGCAACGATTAGGGGTAAAGTTAACAACTTACAACTCGCGAACGGCTTCTTAGATTGAAAGAAGCGACGTTCATAATATGTATGCACAATTTTTTTCCATAGAGACATCAGTGGCGTGCCCGAAGGGCTCGCCACCAATCTTCATCCAGCTCGACCATTTCAGGAAGATGATGTTATCTAATGTATGGTTCAAAGCCGATCGAAAGATGACAAGTTTAATTTAGTAGGGTTTCAGCGAAATCGTACATATTGTATTTATATGTAATATGTGTTGGTATGTATATAGCGATACGGTTACGAAGGGCGCTCTATTCTGCATCAGCAGTCCGTAGGAGTGTGATATCTTCCTTAATACATGGTCTAGAAACACGAAACTTTCAGGGCATGACAATGATGATATTACCGACCTTATAGAGCCCCCTCGGGGGGCGATTAGGCGCTCTATGCAATCTAGTTAGAGACCGCCCGCCGAGCGGTCTCTATACCCCCTGCTTGGTCAGAAAATGTGTGAGTGTATGGCCGTGCGTATGTTGTCGTCCGTTTCGACATTTTCACCTTTTCAATTTTTTTTCTCGAAAACGGTTGGAGGTGGGGCAATCAAATTTTCAGGGTTAACAGAGGGATAGTGCGACTAGCTTCGGTAAAAAATTCAGTTATACAGGGTGTTCCGTTTCGGAGTTATAAAACGTCAAAGTCGAAATTTCAGCGATTTCCTATGGGATCGATTACAGGTCGCAAAACTTAATTAAATCGATTTAAATTTTCGGAGGTTGTGGAGGACCGGGAGCTTCAGAGCCCTATTGAAACTGGCGGTATTCGGAAAATGGGAACTAATTGTTTTGAATTTTTTTATGTCGAAAAATGCCCTTTGTAGACCCCACTTTGGCACCGAATAAGTCGAAACCGGAACATCGGACAGAAAAACGTATTTGAACATAAAACTAAAGAATCTCAAATGCTTTCTTTTTGCAATACATTTACCTATACCTAAAACGACTGGAAATTGTAAAAATTTGGGAAAAACTGGAAATTACGTTTTTTCATGAAATTTTTTGACGGAATTTAATTTTTTGGGGGTCAAAATGGATTCAAATCGAAATCCCATGTGCCTTATCGGAAAGTGCTCGCCGAAATACGTGATGTGCATATTTTTTGGTTCTTTCATTCCTAATAGAAGAGGAGCAAGCGATAATTAAATTTCGATTTTTTACGATTTTTTTTCATGACATCTCTACATTTGAATCACTCTGTATCTTTTCCTATCTAATTTCTTAAAACTTTTTCAACGCTATTCCTTGGGGATGTAATCAGGCTTTAAAATGAATCCCGAATGGGTGATCTAGGGCCGGATTTAGGGGGTAAAAACACATTTTCTCTGTTTTTTTTTCCATCAAAATTCATCTTTAAATGGCATTATTATGTATTATTTCTCTTATTTAACAGCTCTTTTTCGGTTTATTTTCTTCCGTCATCATCTGAGAACACTGCTAACTAATTAAAACTCCATATTTTTGCGTTAAAGTTATAAATAAATAGGTTTTCTTCCTTCGGCGCAGGAAAAATTTTAAAAACTGCGAATATTAAACCATGCCATGAAAAAAAACAATTGAACTGGTGACGCTTTAGATCGAAGTTAAATATGAGCTGTCAAAATATCCAGTTTTCCTAGTGATATTTTAAAGATCCTGAGCCAGTTTCCGCTTGGAATATACATGGAATTGATAGAATTGACGTTTTTTATCTATTCCTGACCATTTCGTAGCACGAGAAGGGCATTAAATATCATTTTTTTGAAATTTTTGTTGACCCTACATTGCATTATAAAAATCAATTTATATACGGGAAAATGTATTAACTTAATTATTATAATGTATGAAATTTCACAATTAGGCTAAAATGTCAGCATTTTGATGCGAAATAGGAACGACTCTCGACCAACTTCGGCTTCAAATTTACCGGGCAAGGGATTTAGGGACTTTATACTTTATGTAGAAAAACATTTCATTTGATAAATTTGGCTTTAAAAACCAATTTTATCGATTTTCCGATGACGCTACGAGACATCAATGAAGATTCTAATATTGAGCTCAGTGGCATCGACAAATTTGTTATAATATCTAAAAATATGCATTTTATTTCCTAAGCATGAGCATCAGCGTGTATACCTTTGGGCCAATATATTAATTATTATTAAATAATTGTAATTTAATTTTAGGAAAATGAATTGATTCGGATCGTTTTAAAGTAAACAGAACGATTCGAAAATACATTTTATACCTTGCGGCATGTGCATGATTGTATATATGTCTACAGGGTGTCCAAAAAGTCTTTGTATGCGGAAATATTTTTGCCATTAGTGCGAAGATAAAATTAATTGAGCCGGTTTTCAAGAAAATCGAAAATATTTAAATTACTATGTGTCGTGTTGTGTTGTGTTTTTATATATGTATACAGGGTGTCCGAAAAGTCTTTGACTGGGAAAATACCTTTGCCTTTTGTACAAATAGTAACTCAATTGTCGGATTTAAAGCAAATCGTAGGTATATATTTGCATTTCTATGTGTACGGATTTATATGTTTGTATACAGGGTGTCCTAAAAGTCTTAGTATGAGCAAATACTTCTACTAGTACCAAGATAAACTTAACTAATTAAGATTTTACGTACACCGACTATATTCCTATTTAAACGTGTTAGTGTTAGTGTGAATGTATACAGGTTGTCCAAAAAGTCTTGGAATGGGCAAATACTCCTGTTAGTACTTAGATAAACTTTATTAGGTCGAATTTCAAGCAAATCGAATATTATATTTGTATTAATATGGGTTTATGTTTGTATGTATGTATACAGGGTGCCCGAAAAGTCCTGGTATGGGCAAATACTTCTACTAGTACCGAGATAAACCTACTTAATTCGGATTTTCAGTAAATCCACTATATTCCTATTTAAACGTGTGGGCGTTGGTTTGAATGTATACAGGGTGTCCAAAAAGTCTTGGTATGGGCAAATACTCCTATTATTACTTAGATAAAGTTTATTAGGTCGGATTTCACGCAAATCGAATATTATATTTGTATTAATATGTGTTTATGTTTGTATGTATGTATACAGGGTGTCCGAAAAGACTTGGTATGGGCAAATACTTCTACTAGTACCGAGATAAACCTACTTAATTCGGAATTTAAGTAAATCGACTATATTCATATTTAAACGTGTGGGTGTTAGTTTGAATGTATACAGGGTGTCCAAAAAGTCTTGGTATGGGCAAATACTCCTATTATTACTTAGATAAACTTTATTAGGTCGGATTTCACGCAAATCGAATATATTTGTATTAATATGTGTTTATCTTTGTATGTATGTATACAGGGTGTCCGAAAAGTCTTGGTATGGGCAAATACTTCTAGTAGTGCCGAGATAAACCTACTTAATTCGGATTCTACGTAAATCGACTATATTCCTATTTAAACGTGTGGGTGTTAGTTTGAATGTATACAGGGTGTCCGAAAAGTCTTGGTATGGGCAAATACTCCTATTATTACTTAGATAAACTTTATTAGGTCGGATTTCACGCAAACCGAATATTATATTTGTATTAATATGTGTTTATGTTTGTATGTATGTATACAGGGTGTCCGAAAAGACTTGATATGGGCAAATACTTCTACTAGTACCGAGATAAACCTACTTAATTCGGATTTTTAGTAAATCGACTATATTCCTATTTAAACGTGTGGGTGTTAGTTTGACTGTATACAGGGTGTCCAAAAAGTCTGGGTATGGGCAAAAACTCCTATTATTACTTAGATAAACTTTATTAGGTCGGATTTCACGCAAATCGAATATATTTGTATCAATATGTGTTTATCTTTGTATGTATGTATACAGGGTGTCCGAAAAGTCTTGGTATGGGCAAATACTTCTACTAGTACCGAGATAAACCTACTTAATTCGGATTTTCAGTAAATCGACTATATTCCTATTTAAACGTGTGGGTGTTAGTGTGACTGCATACAGGGTGGCCAAAAAGTCTTGGTATGGGCAAATTCTCCTATTATTACTTAGATAAACTTTATTAGGTCGGATTTCACGGAAATCGAATACATTTGTATTAATATGTGTTTATGTTTGTATATATGTATACAGGGTGTCCGAAAAGTGTTTTGTAGGCAAACATAGTTTCTACGTGTGGTGTTTGTATGTGTGTAGCGACACGGTTATGAAGGGCGGTCTATTCTGCATCATCAGTCCGAAGGAGTGTGATATCTCCTTAATACATGCTCTAGAAACACGAAACTTTCAGGGCATGACAATGATGATATTACCGACATTATGGAGCTCCCTTTCAGTGCATGACACTGATGATAATACCGACTTTATAGAGCCGCCTCGGGGGGCGATTAGGCGGTCTACCCGTACTAGTTAGAGACCGCCCTTTCAGGCCGGTCTCTATAACGCCCCGTCACTCAGAAAAATGTTCGTCGCTTGACAAATCGTGTTTTTCGACAATCTCAATTTTTTTTCTCCGAGACGGTTGCAGGTGCAAAGTTCAAATTTTCTGGGTTAATAGGGGGATAGTGCGTCTAGCTTCGGTAAATAATTCAGTTATACAGGGTGTTCCGTTTCGGAGTTATTAAACGTCAAAGTCGAAATTTCCGCGAATTCGTATGGGACACGATACAGGTCGCAAAACTTAATTAAATCGATTTAAATTTTTGGAGGTAGTAGAGGACCGGGAGCTTCAGAACCCTATTGAAACTGGCGGTATTCGGAAAATGGGAAGACATTTTTTTGAATTTTTTTAGGTCGAAAAATGCCCTTTGTAGACCCCTCTTTGGCGCTTAATAACGTGAAACCGGAACGTATTTGAATATATATACGAAAAACGTATTTGAACATAAAACTAAAGAATCTCAAATACTTTCTTATTGCAATACATTTACCTATACCTAAAACGACTGGAAATTGGAAAAATTTGGGAAAAACTGGAAATTACGATTTTTCATACAAATTTTTGACGGTTGTCCATTTTTTTGGGGGTCAAAATGGATTCAAATCGAAATCCCATGTACCTTATCGGAAAGACCTCGCCGAACTACGTAATAAACATATTTTTTGGTTCCTTCATTCCTAATAGGAAAGGAGCAAGCGATAATTAAATTTCGATTTTTGACGATTTTTTTTCATGACATCTCTACATTTGAATCACTCTGTATCTTTTCCTATCTAATTTCTTAAAACTTTTTCAAAGCTATTCCTTGGGGATATAATCAGGCTTTAAAATGAATCCCGAATGGGTGATCCAGGGCCGTATTTAGGGGGTAAAAACTCAATTTTTCTGTTTTTTTCCATCAAAATTCATCTTTAAAAGGCATTATTCTATATTATTTCTCTTATTTAACGATTCTTTTTTGGTTTATTTTCTTCCCTGGTCATCTAAGAATACTCCTAACTAATTAAAACTCCATATTTTTTCGTTAAAGCTATATAAAATAGGTTTATTTCCATCGGGGAACCAAAATTTTCTAAGAAGTGCGAATTTTAAACCATGCCATGGAAAGAAACAATTGAACTGATGACGCTTTAAATCGAAATTAAAATATGACCTGTCAAAATGTCATGAAAATACCAGTTTTTGTTGCAATATTGGAAGGTTCCTGGACCGATTTCGGCTTGGAATATACACGAAAAAGGTAAAACGGACTTTATATTTTTATTTCCGGTACGTTTCATTGGACGATTTAAGCATTTAATGCCAATTTTATTGATATTGCTGTGGCCCTGCAAATGCATTTGAAAATCAGGTTTATACGGAGAAATGTATTAAAATATGAAGTGTCAAAATGTCGCAAAAATGCCGGTTTTTCTTGCGAGATTTTAGGGTTCCTGAACCGTTTTCGACTTAAAAAATACCGGGCAACGCCTCTATAGACGCTCCAGTGTGAATTCCGGAACATATAACTTGAAAAATTCCGCATTCAGTACCATTTTTAACGATTTTTCGATGACGCTACAAAGCTACATAGAAAGGTATTATTCCATTAGTTAGTATACGGGGTATATCACAATGACGGGTCTGATTTAAATTTTGCTTAGATTTGTTATTAATTGAGAACGGCTTATTCGATTGAAAAGAGAGATGTACCAATCGAAAGGGGAGGAAGTAAGCTATTTTATTTGAAAATAATTTCGACATTTCATTGGCATGACGACGAAAAATTTGCTATTTCCGATATCTATTGAGTTAGAGAGTTTAAATTTGATATATGGGAAGAATTCGGTCAATCATTCATAAAACAAGCAACTGTCAAAGTGCCAACAAGACGTCAACATTTTTTACATCTTTTTTACCCCTTTTATATCAATTGTAAAACCAAGAAAAATAAAATTATATACACATTTGAGTCCCTCGAAAACCCTTTTCAAGAGAACCATAAAAGAGTAGATGAAGTACTCGATCTTTTATAAAAGAAAATTGTCGGATGACTTGTCCTTCTATGTCTTGGAAGAAATTCAGGATACTTGGCGATGGTAATTGTTTGTTTCGTTCTGTGAGTTTATTTTTGTACAAACATCAAGAAAAACATTTAGAATTAAGGAACGAAGCTTCAAAGTTTATTTTTGATAACTGGGAAAATTTTAAAAACTTTATTTTGGACTCTACCTTTTCAAAAGAAGAATATTTTAAGAAAAGCAAGAAAAATGGGATTTTTGGTACATCTGCTGAATGTTTTGCCCTTTCGGAAATATACAAGCTAAATTTTAACATATATGTTGCGAATTCAAATACCGAAATAAATGAAATTTTAAAGAAGAAACCAATAGTTCTATCAGGTAAAAATTATAGTCAGACTATCAACCTTTTATTTAGTGGAGATCTTGACAGAGGACATTACGATTTACTTGAACAACCAAACTTTTTGGATAGTAAGCATACATGCACTCTTTGTTCAAAATCGTTTAAAAATTCAAATGGTTTAAAAATCCATGTGGGTAAGATTCACTATAAATCAAGTAATACACATTCAGATTTTTCTGTTAATGATTCAAATAGTTTTGACACACAAGACCAACAAAATACATCTTGTGATTCTGGTTATGTTCCTGATTGTACCCAACTTGCAAAAATACTTGCAGGTTTAAAATCTTCAACAATATTGGTCAAAATTATTCCAAAGGGAGCCAGGCCAGTAATTTCAGAAGAACTATCTTCACTTCTTGACAAATGTGTTACTAAAAACGATAGTTTGTCTTGGATTCACCTTTTTATTTTTCCATATGCTGCCCTAATTATGCCAAAAAACTCAAAAACAAACAGAAAATATTCTTTAACTTCCCACATAAAAAATAATTTAACCCGCTGGATTAATAACAAGGAACTCCCATTGTATGATCTTCTGGAGACCTACACGCAAAAGAAGATAAACTTAAGAAAATCTAATAAATATGTTAATGATAAATCATCTTTGGTAAAAAAAATTCAAGCTAGAGTTTCAGAAGGAGACATAAAAAATGCAATAAGACTTTTAAGTTCCAACGAAACTATCGCCAACAAAAATGAAGAAACACTTCAAGAATTGAAGAACAAACATCCAATCCCTGAAAAAGAAGAAGAAGAAATATTTAAAATTTCAAATGATTTAAATATTGATTTTAATATTTCCGAAAATGAAATTAAGAAAGCCATATTCTCGTTTAATCCGGGATCCTCTGGGGGTGTGGATTCACTGAGGCCGCGACACCTTAAAGATTTGATAGGTGATGGTGCAGGTTTATTTTCTTCAAAATTACTTACTTCCCTTACTTTTTTTATTACTCATACTCTCTTTGGTGTCGTTCAAAAAGAAATCAGTCCGATTTTCTTTGGTGCAAATCTTTGTGCTTTTAACAAGAAAGACGGGGGAATTCGACCTATTGCAGTGGGCCTTTGCCTTCGTCGTTTAGCTGCTAAAATAGTTTGTTCTCGAGTTTACGAAAAACTTGGAAATGTTTTTCGCCCTTTCCAACTAGGATTTGGAACCAAATGTGGTGCGGAGGCGGCTGCTCATGCAATGCGTCGATTTCTAGATTTTCCTCATTCTTCAGATAAAGTTATTTTAAAAATTGATTATCAGAATGCTTTCAATATGGTTAATAGAAATACAATTCTTAAAAGATCTAAAGAATTACTTCCTGAATATTTTAATTTTATTTCTCAGTGTTACAGTGAAAATTCTATTCTTTCCTATGGAAACAACCACATCCTGTCACAAAGGGGTGTTCAACAGGGTGACCCGCTTGGCCCTGCTCTTTTCTGCCTAGCCATTCATCCTATTGTCTCTTCTCTGGACTCTGAACTTAACATTTGGTATTTAGATGATGGATGCCTTGCTGGTGAGCCAAAGAATGTTTTAGATAATTTTAAGAGAATAATAACGGGAAGTTCAAAATTAGGTCTACAACTGAACATTAAGAAATGTGAAATATCTTTTATTTCTGAGAATCCTGATTTAATAAAATCAAGTTTTTTTGACTTTTCACCTTCTATATTGGAAGTTCCCATATCCAATTTAAATTTATTAGGTTGTGCATATTCTTTGTCAAAGATTGATTCGGAAATAAATAAAAAAATTATTTCTTTTTTTGATTCATATCAGAATTTAAAACTCTTAGATTCTCATATTGCATATTTTTTGCTTAAACATTCTTTTGCTATTCCACGAATGTCTTATTTACTAAGATGTGCACCTTGCTGGAAACTTAAAGAATCTTTAATGAAATTTGATTTAGAATTACAAAATTGTATTCAAGACATAACAAACTGTCCCATAAAGGATGATTCATGGTTTCAAAGTACATTACCAGTGAGAATGGGCGGTCTTGGAATTAGAGACACATCTACTCTTTCGATATCTTCCTTTTTGGGTTCAGTTTCCGATGTTTCAAATTTATTAAAAACAATACCTACTGCCTTCTTATATTTCTGACACAAACGATTTTGATTTTGATAGTTGTTTGGAAAAGTGGTGTTCTCTTTGTGAGTTTGAAACTTTACCAGTACCTTTACCAAAGTCTCAAAAAGAATTTGATAAAAAAATTTGTCAAATACGCCAAAACTTTCTTTTATTAAATTGTCAATCCGATGAAACCAAAGCTCGACTCTTAGCTCTTCAAGCTCAAGAAAGTAACGCATGGCTTAATGCCCTTCCGTCCTCTTCTATAGGAAATCTACTTGACAATAATTCTTTCAGAATTTCAGTTTCTTTAAGACTTGGTCTGCCTGTGTCTGGTGAACACACCTGCATTTGTAGCGAATCTGCTGATATTTATGGCTCCCATGGGCTAAGCTGCAAAAGAAGTGCAGGACGTGCATCGAGACACAGACAAATTAATGACATTCTTAAACGTGCTCTAGTTTCTGCAGAATGTCCTGCTAAACTTGAACCTGCAGGAATATATAGGAATGATGGTAAACGAGTAGACGGAATGACATTAATTCCATGGAAAAGAGGTAAACAACTTTTATGGGACGCCACCTGCAGCCATACTCTAGCAAAATCATATTTGGATAAAACATCAAAATCTTTTGGTTCTGCTGCTCTTATTTCGGAAAACAAAAAACACGTCAAATATAAAGATCTGAAAGACAGATTTTATTTCGTTCCATTTGCTGTTGAGACACTGGGCCCTTGGGGTGAGGAAGCTAAGAGACTTGTTTCGGAAATAAATTTAAGAATTTTTCCTGAACAATCTCGAGGTTTTCTCACCCAAAGAATAAGCCTGGCTATCCAGCGAGGAAACGCGGCGTCAGTGATGGGTACCCTTAAGGAGGATTCTGGTCTTGACGAAATATGGGATATTTATGTAAAAATTATGTCGATATCTTTTTCTTTTTTCTAGTTTTAGTTTTCTTTTTGATTTATATTATTAATAATTATAACAATAAAATTAAAATGTCCATTCAAAATTATATGTGTAAATTTTGATTCGCATGGTTTCTATAGCAACGATTAAGGATAACGTTGACAATTTCTAACTCACGTACGGCTGATCTGATTGAAACGAGTGAGGTGGCAATCGAAAGGGAACGAAGTAAGCTATTTTTTTATGTGAAAATAATTTTGACATTTCGTTGCCATGACGACGAACAGTTTGCTATTTCCATTATTTATTGAGTTTTAGAGTTGAAATTTGATATCTGGGTAAAATTCGGTCAATCATTCAAAAATATTTTTATAAATTTTGATTCCGATGATTACCATAGCAACGATTGAGCATAAAGTTGATCATTTTTAACTCGCGAACGGCTTATCTGATTGAAACCAGTAAAGTGACGATCGAAATGTTAGAAAGTACACTACTTTTTTATGTGAAAATAATTTTGACATTTCGTTGCCGGGACGATGAACAATTTGCTATTTTCGTTATTTATTGAGTTGGAAAGTTGAAAACTGATATCTCGGAAGAATTCGGTCACTCATTCAAAAATATATCTGGAAAAATCGATTCCCATGGTTGGCATAGCAACGATTAAGGGTAAAGTTGACAATTTATAACTCGCGGACGCCTTCTGCGATTGGAACGAGTGAGGTGGCTATCGAAAGGGATGGAAGTAAACTACTTTTTTATTTGAAAATAATTTCGATTTTTGGTAGTCATGACGACGATCAATTTGATTTCTCCGATATTTATTGAGTTGCAGAGTAGAAATTTCGCATCTAAGTAGAATTCGGTCAATCATCGAAAAATATTTTTGCAATTTTCAATTTTAATGATTGCCATAGCAACGATTAGGGGTAAAATTAACAACTTACAACTCGCGAACGGCTTCTTAGCCTTGTCCGAGATGGTTGCAAGTGGAAAGTTCAAATTTTCTGGATTAATAGGGGGATAGTGCATCTAGCTTCGGTAAAAAGTTAAGTTGTACAGGGTGTTCCGTTTCGGAGTTATTAAACGTCAAAGTCGAAATTTCCGCGATTTCGTATGGGATCGATTACAGGTCGCAAAAGTTAATTAAATCGATTAAAATTTCGGAGTTCGTAGAGGACCGGGAGCTTCAGAACCCTATTGAAACTGGCGATATTCGGAAAATGGGAAGTCATTCTTTTGAATTTTTTTAAGTCGAAAAAGGCCACTTGCAGACCCATATTCAATTCTACATTGCTCAAAAACGAAGCATCGGACAGAAAAACGGTTTGCATGTCAAACTAGAGAATCTCAAATACTTTCTTTTTGCAATACATTTACCTATACCTAAAACGACTGGAAATTGGAAAAATTTGGGAAAAACTGGAAATTACGATTTTTCATGCACATTTTTGACGGCTTTTAATTTTTTTCGGGGCAAAATGGATCCAAATCGAAATCCCATGTTTTTATGTGTGTTGTTACGCATACAGGGTGTCCGAAAAGTTTTAGTATGGGCAAATACTTCTACTAGTACCGAGATAAACCTAATTAATTCGGAGTTTAAGTAAATCGACTACATTCCTATTTAAACGTGTGAGTGTTAGTTTGAATGTATACAGGGTGTCCAAAAAGTCTTGGTATGGGCAAATACTCCTATTAGTACTTAGATAAACTTTATTAGGTCGGATTTCACGCAAATCGAATATATTTGTATTAAAATGTGTTTATGTTTGTATGTATATATACAGGGTGTCCGAAAATTCTTTGCGTTGGCAAAAATAGTTTCTACGTGTAGGTGTTTGTATGTATGTAGCGATACGGTTACGAAGGGCGGTCTATTCTGCATCATCAGTCCGAAGGAGTGTGATATCTTCCTTAATACATGGCCTAGCAACACGAAATTTTCAGGGCATGACAATGATGATATTACCGACCTTATAGAGCCCCCTCGGGGGCGATTAGGCGGTCTACTCGTACTAGTTAGTTATTGTTTGTATTTTTAGTAATATTATTACTTTATTAAACTTAGGCGTTTTAGCTGTTCTTGTGTTCCTGTTCATAAATAGAGGTTCATAATACGTTTTAGTTCGTTTTTTTTGAATATATGTTTACTTATTGACAAATATTGATGTATTTATTGCATATTATTTACTTTATCGTTACAAATGTATTCACATATGGATTTTTAATTATTTTCCTCTAAAACCTTGCATATGTGTCAGTTTATGAAAAAAACGTAATTTTGAAAAAAACCAAGCTCTATGTTTTTTTTTCACAAAAAAACACGGTTTTTGAAAGAAAACATTAACTTTTTTTTCATTTACATCACTACACCTATCCGAGATTTAGTTTTCTACGGCACAATGTTGCCAACTCGTTAGGGAATTTCCCGATTTCTGGGATTTCTTTAAAAAATCTGGGAAGAATTTTTGTTTTTTCAACAAAAGTGGAAATTTGTGTATTAACAATTGTAACAAATTTTTGAGTTGTTGTTTGTAATTTACAAATTGTAAAACAAACAATTTGGATACGTTTGAATGTTTGCTTTGCACGTTCCTATTCAATAATATCCAAATATAAATTTAACACACACACATAGCGAATGGCCCCAAAAAAGTTTTTATTTTAATTTTATTTCACACGTGGGGCAAATGAGATTGAAAAATATAATATTTAATATAAAAAAAATAATTAATGTAAAAAATAATAATAAATAATAACTTAAATGGTTTTCAGGGATTTTCCTTTTTATGTTTGGGGAATCTTATGATTCGAAGTGGGATAGAGTATATGTGTCCAATCCTTCGGCCTCACCAGCCCTTAGGGCCGAAGGCCCACCGAGATATTCTCGCTCGCTCGCCTGTTCCAATCCGGGCCTGCGTACATATAATTTAAAAATATTTAATAACTGAGATAATTTTATTTTTCTTTGCATTCTTTGGTTAGCCTTAGCTCATGTTAAAATAATAATTTTAAAATTTATTATTAGCCTGATATTGATATTTTGGACCACCATATTGCCGCGTGCCATCGCCAAACGTCGGGCTGGTCCCGGCTCCTTTGACTTTGATCTTGGAAAAAAGGATTATTTTATTTAAGAGAGAATTTTTATTTCTGAACTAAATCAAAGAACAAAATATGGACTTTAACTACTATATATTACGTCATTACATTGCATGTACGTCGATGCGTGCTAAAAATCTCGGTAGAACAGGTTTTCGGAAATTTTTCGTCTGACGTTTCCAGTCCAGTAAGCGATAAGCAAACCTAATATAGAATTTGCAGGTTTTAAAAGTTTTCAAAAAATATTAAGTAAATTTTTTTTAAATACCTCCTATTCCTATTACTTAATATGTTTTAGTTTTGTACCAAAAAGGAACTATGTTTATGTTTAAATTGAAGTCAGTGGACAGTTAACTTTAAAATAAAGTTTAAATAATAAAAAAAATTTATTTTATTTGGAATTTTTTTACTTGATGTTATAGGTTCAAGTCCTTTTTTTAATCATTTTGGAAGTACGGCTACGGCACTGTTTTTTTCAGCCGCAACGGTACCTACATGTTTAGTTTGGTTTGCAGTTAAAAAAGTAGTTAAATATTAGTAGTCAAACTACTTTTTTGAAGAAGTAGTTTAACTACCAAGTAGTTGGTAGTCAAACTACTTTTTTGATAAAGTAGTTAGTAGTTATACTCCACTACTTTTTTCAAGTAGTTTGCCCAACTCTGTAGTGTGGACATGGGGGTCATCCATTAATTACGTCACACGTAAAGGGGGAGGGAGGGGGTCAACAAAGTGTGACAAGACGTGACAAGGGGGGGAGGAGTCATAAGCTTCGTGACGTCACATTTAATCTAAAATATTAAAACAACTAAATAGGGCATATAGGGCCACGGGCGAAATGATCGTTATATAAGTATGTTATTTTGAAGTGTAAAATTGTTTGCCTTTGGTAACATACACCGAAAGACCGATACGGCCTTTGAAAAAAGATGACGTAAAGGGATTTATTGTTTTACAATTTGTTTGCAATGTTACCAGGTCTACCGTTTACCGGTAGATCTATCGTTTTCGGCCTCGACCTACCGCCCTACCGTTTACGAACCTGATCTACCGTAATTTCTAATCTGAATAATATACAGTGACCGCCAGTGGCGGCTCGTGACCTCAAATTGGGGGGGGGGGGGTCACAAATCACAATTCCAAATTTCTCTATGTCAATGTGTTAGGTATAAAAAATGCGAACATTTCTTGGTTAATATAATATTATTTTGAATCTTTCATAAGTTTAAATATTTCTGATAGCTATTTTTAAAATTAAAACCGACAAAATAAACTTGGGGGACCTGTGCCCTTCCTAGCCCCCCCGACGAGCCACCACTGGGGACCGCCAAACAGTCTGCAAGTCTGCACTATATGAGAAACTTTTTTAAAATTTGATTAAGGTCAAATTTGACTTTGGCATCAATTTTTGCTTGACCAAGAACCTTAAATGACATAATATATATAAAGATAGTCACGTATCTATGTTAGCTGTGAAACGTTTTTTTTTGAAAACATGTCCTAAAAATAGTATTATTTGTAAAAATTTTGAGAAATGAAATAGTAAAAAGTTGTGTGGTTTGTCATCGAGGTTCTATTATTAAAGTTTTGTTCAAAAATTTTAAGTTTTAATTTTTTACGTATTTTTTTCGCATCATAAATTTATTTAAATGTTTAACGTTTATTTCGTTATTATTAAGTTTAAACGCCATATTGCAACGTTTCTAAAGATGAGGTAACCCCACAAAATGACAGTTAGGTCAGGTTTTTTTTTATTTAAGATATCCCACGTAGACTTCAAGCCTAACTACTAACGTACCGTGGGCGTCTGAAGAGAAGGGAAATGTAGTCTATTGACACGGGATTTGAAGGATTGGAGGTTGGGACGGGAAGGGAAAACATCTGCAGGCAGTTTGTTCCATAATCTGGAGACCCTAGGTATGAATGAGTGAGAGAAGTGGTCTGTTCTAGGCTTTTGTAGCTGGACAGTAACGGGATGCATACGTAACGCGCCTCTTGTTGTTCTGTTAGGAACAGTCAAGGGGGAATAATACCGGCTAGTTCTTCAGACCAGAATCCATGGAAGTAGCGGTAGAAAAAGGTTTGCTAGGAATACTCAGAATATCTGCCAATCCATTTTCCTCTAAACAAATTGTCTAAAAATTTCTGATCTCAATCGTGCTCTGAATTGTTGGTATCACAATAATCAATCTTTCCGGTAGTGACATGTTATCAACAGCATTGGTTATCTCAGTCCTTAAAAAGTTTAAATAAATTGCTGCGTTTAAGTTTTCTCTAAAAAAATAGGGCCCAATCAATCTTACGTTAAAAATTCCACACCAGACATTTACTCTAAAAGAATATTGGACTTTGCATTTAATTATGAAGCCAGGGTTTTCATGAGCCCATCACGTACAGTTTTGAGAACTTACTCCCGTTTGAATAAAAAGGTGCTTCGTCTGTAAACATTATTCCTTTGGCAAATGACCGATTCTCTTCTATTTCCCCCTGTACCCAGGCACAAAAATCAAACCTTGCTTCAAAATCCATTTCTTTAAGAGTGGAATCCGGAAAAATCTGCCTTGCAGAGCCTCGTTTCAGGATGGGGTTTTTTAAAAACTACGCAATTTTAGAACAATTTAGAGACATGTATTGAAAGCTAAAATGTTAAGCTCCGATCTAACATATTTTTTATTAGAAACTTTGGCCTCATTGTCATGTAATCAACAAACAAAAATAATAACAATTTAAAAACTTTTGGCACAAAATCTAACAAAAATGGGTTCGATCCGAGATTAAATTACGAGAATTGTTTTTAGAAAGTTTCAACCGAAGAAATGCCTTTATTCGGCCAATATCCATCCAAAACTAAATATTATATCATATGGTCGATATTTTTCCGCCATATTTAATTTCACGGGCTGGTGGTTACTTAGACAAGAACCAGGCAAAAGTTCAGCCCCTGTTATAAAGAGGGCGGGTCAATAGTTTGTTTACAGTTTTCTATAAGATTTTGGAGTAAGATGTATTTATGTTTATTATATTTAATATGAGTAATATACAGTGTACCAAATAAAATAGTTTCTGATGTCTGATGGTAAAGTTTATAAAATTGGAGTAAATTTTTTGATAACAGATATAAATTATGAATCTAAAGGGAATAAAATATTTTCTGAAAAAATAATTTGTTCTGGCAGTAGTACGTTAGGTATATATTGAAGTTAGAAGTAACTGAAAAAAAAATGGAAAACACATTGTTAGAAATATGTTCAGGCAAAATGTTGAGCTTCTTTAGGTTAGGAGTATTTTGTTTTAAGATATATTAGCCAGTGTCCTTTTACGGGTAAAGTTGTTTTGATTGGATTGATTTGCCTTGTTGGGTATTTGACCCATCTGAGCCGCCAACTCGTACCTCGCCCCTATTTATAACCACAGTTCTCCTTTGTGTTTACTTTATTTTTTTATCAATATCCGACATTCGTTTAATGTCTGTGAAGTAACATAATGATTTACCACAAAGCAAGCCGAATGTCTTTTATTTATTTATGCTCAAGAAATTCGCCTAATATTGGATGCATTGCACTACTTTTTATTTTATATATTTTTGCGGTACTATTGAACAAAATGCTTGATATATATATATATATATATATATATATATATATATATATATATATATATATATATATATATATATATATATATATATATATATATATATATATATATATACTTTCAACTTTGTTTCAAAAAAATGACACTTTCTCTGTGGAGTGTATCTTCAAAACTAGTTAATCGAAACCTGGCATAACAAAAGACTGTTACAAAAACAGTGGCGTATTTAAGGGGGGGGGGGCATGGACCCCCTCCCCCCGAAAGACAAGAAACAGTTTGTTTTCGTATTAAATATGAATAAATCTTACAACTAAAACCATCCACAAAAATAAAATAAAAATAATAAATAGGTTCCAATAAAACAACTAATTTAATATACTAAATTAGATAGTAGTTGGGTGAATTTTTGACCAACTTTTAGCGTGGACCCGAAAAATTGTCGCCTGCGAACCCCCCCCTCTCCCGAAAGAAAATCCTAAATACGCCACTGACCAAAAATGTATCCAATATTAGGCGTTAGGTTCTACATGCGTTTGCATCAAAAAGGCATTAGGGGACAATACATTATTGTTGACCGGATGAAGCCACAAAAACTAGTTTTATATTTTAAATAGAGTTTTATTAAAAAATATCATACAAAAATACGTGTTTCCAACATATATAAGTTTCAAAACAGTAAAAACCAAACACAAATAATTTTAAGATAATGTCAAGCACATATACTGTCAATGCAATTAGGTATAAATTGGTCTAAAAGTACCCCTGTCCTGTAACACCAAATATAATGTTTTGTATGGCATATTTATATATCTTCGTTAAAAAATGTAATTTTAGTGATGTCACCATATCGTAAAATAAGAAGTAAAATGTTGTGGACATTTTCACAAGGTTTTAAGTTTATTTTGATAATATTTTTTCTAAATGATTTGTTGAGAAAACAGGGCATTACTGTTTATCGTCGTTAGGAGATATAACCTGATAAAAGCTTTATATTAATAAGGAACAAACTTACAGGAATCTTCAAGAATAACAGTAAAGTTAGACAATTATATGCTGTAAAAAATGACTTTTCAAATATTACAATTTTCATGTAAATAAAACTTGATAATTTTAATAACATTGAAACAAACTTAAATAAATGTGTTAAAAAGATCGAGCTTTATCGTTTATTTTTAAAGCTTTTTTGTCCTGATTACAAACATTTATTACATACAGGACAAAAAAAGCTTTAAAAATAAACGACATCGGTCCCTATAAATTAGAGTAAAAATTAGACCGACGCCAGTGATAGCCCAGCCGTCGCGACGACGCCACAAATATATCATTCGATGGCAGGTACCTTAAAAATATCACATTTCAAAAGTGCGTTAAATTCTAAGAGATTTTTGTTCTTTACTTAAATTTGATATCTCCACTCGTTTTTGAGACATAATCAGTCAAATAGCCAATTTATTTTATTTCTTTATGATCCTATTTAGGGAAATATCGAAAAATAAATCAAACTTTATGAAGGAAACTTTTAATGCTCTATCATAATTCACTTTTGAAACTTCAATTGGACGTTTCGTCTCTAAGAGATCATCATCAGATCAATTTTTATCGTTTATTTTTAAAGCTTGTTGGTCCTAATTACAAACATTTATTACATACAGGACAAAAAAAGCTTTAAAAATAAACGATAAAAAGTACAGGTCCGTATTTAAAAAAATTGATCTGATGATGATATCTTAGAGATGAAACGTCTAATTGAAGTTTTAAAAGTGAATTATGATAGAGCATTAAAAGTTTCCTTCATAAAGTTTGATTTATTTTTCGATATTTCCCTAAATAGGATCATAAAGAAATAAAATAAATTGGCTATTTGACTGATTATGTCTCAAAAACGAGTGGAGATATCAAATTTAAGTAAAGAACAAAAACCTCTTGGAATTTAATGAACTTTTGAAATGTGATATTTGTAAGGTACCTGCCATCGAATGATATATTTGTGGCGTCGCGACGGCTGGGCTATCACTGGCGTCGGTCTAATTTTTACTCTAATTTATAGGGACCGACTACACCTACCGCAACCTTTTTATAGAAATTAATTATCCCAGTTCGTTTTAAAGATATAAGCATTGCAAGTTTTAAGTGAAACACCCTGTATATATGGATATATATACAGCGTGTCTTCGGAAGTTCTTACCAAATGGAAAAAAATTTTATTATTGATTTTACGAAAAAAGTGCCTCTTTATAAAAAGTTCTGCATCGTGAGAAAATAGCATTTCCATTCAAAAATTTGATCTAGTACATACAGGGTGGCTCAAAAATGTAAAAGTCCTAATACACGTGAAGCTACAAAGACATAAAATCGTTATTTAAAGGTACACTGACACTGCTAATGTGCTACAATTAACTTTTTTATGTTAGTAAATTAGGTTTGGAACATACAGGAGGTCCCAAAAATAAAATTAATTTTTTTTATTGCCTTTACAAAAAAAGTGTACCTTCATAAAAAGTCCTACATTGTGAAAAAAGAGCATGGTTATTTAAAAATTTTATATAGGACATACAGGTGGCAAAATAATTTAAATTTAAATTGTGATTTTCAGCTGTTTAAGCCACCCTGTATTGTCCTACATCAAGTTTATAAATAACCATGCTCTTTTTTTTACAAGGTAGAACTTTTTATGAAGGTTTACTTTTTTTGTAAAGGCAATAAAAAAAAAATTTATTTTTGGGACCTCCTGTATGTTCCAAACCTAATTTACTAACACAAAAAAGTTAATTCTATCACATTTGCAGTGTCAGTGTACCTTTAAATAACGATTTTGTCTTTTTAGCTTCACGTGTATTAGGACTTTTACATTTTTGAGCCACCCTGTATGTACTAGATCAAATTTTTGAATGGAAATGCTATTTTCTCACGATGCAGAACTTTTTATAAAGAGGCACTTTTTTTCGTAAAATCAATAATAAAAATTTTTTCCATTTGGTAAGAACTTCCGAAGACACGCTGTATATATATATATATATATATATATATATATATATATATATATATATATATATATATATATATATATATATATATATATATATATATATACAGGGTGTTTCATAATTGAATGCTGATCCTTAAGGGTGACAATCCTTGGATGATTTTAAGAAACATTCTTTATATGAACATAGGTCCGCAACAGCTTTATTTCTGAGATACAGGGTGTTGAAATTTAAGAAAAAAATCTGTTTTTCTTCAATATCTCTAAAACCGCTTTGTATTTTTGTTTTAAATTTTGGTAGGTGCAAAGTACGCTTAAAAATACATTTTCTTCAGGATAAAGGTTTTTTTAATTTTCATCAGTGGCGTCCCTGTTAACATGCCCTGCAATATTTTTAATCAAAAAAATGATACGCCACTGTTTTTTTAAATAAATGTTATTTTTATAATTGCCTTCTATCTTCTCATAAAAATGGTCTCTTGACTTTTTTTATCCGGCGTACGGTTTTCGAAATAAAGTTCATTCATTTGCTTGTCCCTATGTGATTTTTTTCTTGTAGTCTCAATTTCGCAATTTGTGGTAACCAAAGCATCTAGGCTAGATTTTTATATTTTATAGTAACTAACTATTATTTAGTTCTAATAATAAGCACGCATAAAAATACATTTTTTATTTGTAAAAACTTAACCATTTTGGACAAAATATACCAAAATTAAATTAACTGTTTGCGTTTATAAAACAACGAAATGTGTTGTTAGCATACTAGATGTTTCTAGCCTACAAAATAATCCCACTCTTTAACGGCTTTAATTACTAGAACTAAATAATAGTTACTATAAAATATAAAAATCTAGCCTAGATGCTTAGGTTACCACAAATTGTGAAATTGAGACTACTAGATGAAATCACATAGGGACAAGCAAATGAATGAACTTTATTTCGAAAACCGTACGCCGGATAAAAAAAAGTCAAGAGACCATTTTTATGAGAAGACAGAAGGCAATTATAAAAATAACATTTATTTAAAAAAAAACAGTGGCGTATCATTTTTTTGATTAAAAATATTGCAGGGCATGTTAACAGGGACGCCACTGATGAAAATTAAAAAAACCTTTATCCTGAAGAAAATGTATTTTTAAGCGTACTTTGCACCTACCAAAATTTAAAACAAAAATACAAAGCGGTTTTAGAGATATTGAAGAAAAACAGATTTTTTTCTTAAATTTCAACACCCTGTATCTCAGAAATAAAGCTGTTGCGGACCTATGTTCATATAAAGAATTTTTCTTAAAATCATCCAAGGATTATCACCCTTAAGGATCAGCATTCAATTATGAAACACCCTGTATATATATATATATATATATATATATATATATATATATATATATATATATATATATATATATATATATATATATATATATATATATATATATATATATATATATATATATATATATAGTAGAAAAATGGAAGATTTCTTGGCCTATAGGTAATATAATAATGTAAATGCGAAGATTTACTTCTTCGCTAGTGCAGCGATAAGGCCGTGAATGAAAAATAAAAATAATGAGGACTATCTTTGATTCTGGTCTGGGTGACCTCCTGCTATCGATTTCTGGGCCCTTATCCATCAGCGGGCAGGCTTACACCCAGGGTGGCTGAAGAACAGACCACGATTTGACCAGAATCAATTTTCTACTATTGTTGTACAATGGTGCATTTGTACCGTCGATGTCGAGAAAGTCGACATCGACATACTTTCGAGTATTATTGTGTTAGCAGCCAAACATTTTTGGAGCAACACTGGGTGAACTAGTTGGCGCGAGCCACTACATCTTACCCATCCTTTCCGAACATTTTGGATATAAGGACTCTCTTTGATTCTGGTCAAATCGTGGTCTGTTCTTCAGCCACCCTGGGTGTAAGCCTGCCCGCTGATGGGTAAGGGCCCAGAAATCGATAGCAGGAGGTCACCCAGACCAGAATCAAAGATAGTCCTCATTATTTTTATTTTTCATTCACGGCCTTATCGCTGCACTAGCGAAGAAGTAAATCTTCGCATTTACATTATTATATTACCTATAGGCCAAGAAATCTTCCATTTTTCTACTATTGTTGTCAGTGTTGCCAGATGAATTTTCCAAAAAGCGGTAGCACTTGGCCCAAAATAGCGGTAGAAAACGGTAGATTGAGAAAACGGTCGGTCGCAGCTCCGTCTGGAAGCAAGTCTAGTGTGATAGTGTGGTGTGAACTAAATAATAGTATACCTATTCCTATTGTTCTATCTTGTTTATTTTTATGGAAATAGAGAATGCGAATGTATAAATATATTCACTGCACATTAGATTTTTAAATTAATTAAGATAGACTTTTAATAACTATAGTTACTTGAAAAAAATATATATTGATATGGAAAGTACTTAAACGATTTCTTGCTTAGGTGTAGTTGTGAAATAATACTACACTTACTTTAATATATTATATCAAAAAACCATGGATTTATTATAATAAGAATTCGACGTCCGTATACTGTGAGCGTATCGAAGGTGAAGCCTTATAATTTGTTGTTTGTTATTCTCTTGGGGGAGCAGTTTACGAACTACGAACATAGACAAGACTACGAATTACTACGTAATTGAATCAAGAATGGCAGTAGAAAACCCTCGGTTACACGTACGTACGTCTTTGTCTAATGAACTAGAAAAGAAAAAGTGGGACGTATAGATTTATATAGATTTATAAATGACTCGGAGCGACTTTAAATAAACACCTTTAGAAGTAACATAACCTATAAATAATAAAACCTTTTTAACTTAAATTTATTATTATTTAGCAGAAAAATAAAATAGTTTGGGGCTTTTATTAATTTTAGTAAATCTTGTGATGCTTCTAACGTATTTTTGTACAAAAATACAAGGTAAAATAAGATGTGGCCAATGTTTACAAATTGTGTTTACAGTGTCGTTTAGAATGGTTTGTTTTGGCTTCAAAGAATGTGAAATCATCCCGTATCCAGTCCTAATAAATCCATGCAAAAAACAAGATTTTTAACACAAATACTATTATTTTATATTATAATATCCATATATTATTTTTTTAAAAAGTCATAATAAATTTGGTAACCACCAAATTTATTCAATAATTTTATCTTAGGTACATTAAAATATTTTACTTTTTGTAGATATCTTTGGTTATTGGCCGTGTCTTAATTCATTGTTTCCCTTAAAATTAAAACAAGAACTTGTAATAAGCCTCCTGCTGCTGCTCCCCATTATAGTATCAGTACTTTAACGGTTTCCTTGCTTAGTTTTAAACAAATTTATAGTTGAAAAAACTCTCAACATTAGCACCAAGAGATGGCGGTAGCAAATTTTCGTACACGCGAAAAAGCGGTATTTTACAGAGCTAAAACGGGAGAACGGTAGATTACTCTCTAAAGCGGTAGAAATACCGCTTTAGCGGTAGATCTGGCAACGCTGATTGTTGTACAATGGTGCATTTGTACCGTCGATGTCGAGAAAGTCGACATCGACATACTTTCGAGTATTATTGTGTTAGCAGCCAAACATTTTTGGAGCAACACTGGGTGAACTAGTTGGCGCGAGCCACTACATCTTACCCATCCTTTCCGAACATTTTGGATATAAGGACTATCTTTGATTCTGGTCAAATCGTGGTCTGTTCTTCAGCCACCCTGGGTGTAAGCCTGCCCGCTGATGGGTAAGGGCCCAGAAATCGATAGCAGGAGGTCACCAAGACCAGAATCAAAGATAGTCCTCATTATTTTTATTTTTCATTCACGGCCTTATCGCTGCACTAGCGAAGAAGTAAATCTTCGCATTTACATTATTATTATTATATATATATATATATATATATATATATATATATATATATATATATATATATATATATATATATATATATATATATATGTATATATATATTATAAAAGTACTTAAGTGCTCCACAATCTATATTTGGGGCTGAGGTTTCTTTTGTGTTGTCTTTTTTTCCTTGCTTGCTTCAAAATCAAGAATGGCTTGAAGGATATAGGGAGGATCTTTGCATTTAAGTCCTTTCCCCAAATTATATCTGACAATTTCTGGTGCTACACATTCTTTGTAAAATTGTGATAACTTGGGTACCATATTATTGTTCCAGAAGTGTTCATCCCTTTCTATTTCTTCTACATGGAGGTCTATCGTGTCATTAATATATACAACAAAGTAGCACTTGTTCTTTCTAGTAATGTTTAACTGACCTTGCACCTGTAAAGAAAATAAATGGAATCATCAAATGTAGAAGTTTTGTAAAATGACTACTCATGTATGTACAGGTGCCGAAACAAAATGTCCATCTAACTAGCAGTCTAAGCGACTTTGCCATAAAGGCGCGTAATACGTGTGGAGACCGAGGACTGAGTTAAATCGTGTTAGATGGACTTTTTTACAGCAACCGGCACATCTACAACAAATACAGAATAATGTAAAATAATTCACCTGGTAATAATAAATATGGTTCCTTTTTAACCTTATTGCCCCTTGGTGTTTTTCTAAGCAGATTTTCGCCTTAAGTCGCTCAACTACATTATCCAAGTTTGTCACTTCCAGTTTTGAGGCAGAAAAAATGCATTTTACTTCGATTATTGCAGCCTCGGAATCAATAATACCTACAAACAATAATAAGTAATTAATACTGTGATAATAACGATAATGATTAGCCTTTATGTGTAAATTTACACAGTCCCCTATAAAAAGAAGATTTTGTTTTTGTATGTAAATAATACAAATGCAAAAAGAGGTGAAAACTACGATAATGTTTTAATTTTTTAAACCTACCATCTGGTGATGCTCCTAAAAATCCATATTGTAAATCTATCCAGAGCCCAGAATCTATCACCTTCAATTGAGTTTTACTCTCAAAACGAGCAATGGCAACTTTCTCCTTTGCTATACCGTACTCTGTAGCTTCTGACCACAACCTTGTACTTTTTAGGCAATCCTTCACTATACCATGACAAGGGGTGCGGGCTCTTTTTTTAATGACTCTGCCGAATAATGATGCAGTCAGTCTATATTTTCTTTCTTCTTCAAATACATCATTTCCAAACTGTCCAACTGACTGCTTCTGGATTTGGTCCCTTTCAACTTTAGTAACCTGTAATTAAAATCCATACAAATATTTTTTAATATCTCAGTGTTTATAACTAACATGCTTAATATATGAATATAAAAGTCTGATGTGCAATTCATACTCACTTTACATGTTCAAATAATATTTACCTGTAGTCGCTTTATAATTTCTTCAATTTCTTCTGTAATATTTTCTGCGTCTTCCGGTTCTTCAGCTTTAGGCCCATAATCTAAGTTAGTTGCTTTATTCTTTTTCTAGGTAATCTAGTTTCCTTCTCCATGAACAGTCGTTTTTTGGCTTTAGATGTTTCGAGTTCCATGTTTTTATTTACAAACTGCTTGAAATGTTTTCCAGGACTAGTTCCAACTACATTTTTGTATGGACTGCAATGCCACATGAATTTTTTATTATGTCGTAATCCTGAGAGATATACTCTTCTTTGGTAAGAACCACGAGATACCAAGTTCAGGCGTTTACCACAAGTAAATCTCGCAATAATATTCATGAGTCTCTCGCTTCTATTGTTGTTTTCATTTTCAATTATAAGATGTGCCTTTCTAACCAACAAGTCTAAGTCACCTGCAACAAAAAAAGGTTATAAGGTGAAAATGGTTAAATTATACATTATTTCCTTTAAGGTAAAATATTCCATAAATTAACTAAATTAAAAGAAGAGTGGGATATGAAAACTGGCAACACACAATTAATGATGAATATCAAAAATTGAATATATTATTACGCACCTCTTATATGGTTGTAGATGAGAGTAATTTTGAGATCAGGTACAAGATTATTGCTTGTATCCCCTGGCGAATTACAAATTTCTTGAGAACATTCAGCATGGTCTCCAAAAACATGGTGCAGGCCAAGCCTTAAATCCTTTTTCAAGAGGTCCACATCCTGAACCTCCTTTTTTGCATGCTCATATTGAACATTTTGCTCTTTTTATGAGGAGTTTAATCATCTTTTCAGTCAATAATTTTCTGCCCCGCAAATTAATTGTTGTATCTGTCTTAGTTTTCCTCAGGCGCTTTCCATAGTTTTTTAAAGCATGATTTGTACATTCTATTTTTCTAATTGCATTTCCATAGGGCACTTTTTGCTGCAGTTTGGCGAAAACGCTGGAATCACCATCTCCAATGAATTTAAGGTAGCGTACGCCATGCATGGTTTCGCTGTTATTAAATCCATCCACTACTATATCAGCTTCCATGGCTGGAGCTGAACCATCCCAGTTTTTGTAGCATGTGTGCTCAACTGGTTCAATGTGTTTACTCTCGGAACGGGTACAGATTACACAAAATCTGTTACGAACACCAACAAAAATCAGTTCACCTGTATTTTTTCCGATGATCCCAGCCATTCCCGAAAGTGCATTATAATTTGTTCCATATGACCTCTTGGACCATGAGCCATCAATATACACCGTTATCCATGGGATATTGTCAGAACAAACTTGTTTTTTTTTCAAAGCTATTTGTTTTTCTCTAACACCTGCATTCTCCATACATCTCCACAGAAAGAAATCTTGGCTAAAATCAACTCAATAACATACCAAATCAATCAGATCCAGGATTGATATAGTGCCTATCACAAATTAAATTAATATCATTTAACTATTTGATTGATTTTGTGTCTAGTTTAAAGTTTATCATTATTAGATAAATTTAAGAAAACAGGTTTAATAGTCTTTAGCACACATGCGATTAATATTATATTGAGGTTTGATAAAATTTATTAGTATATGATTGTGAAAAGCAATCATTTGATTGGTTTAATTTAAAATTGGATAAGAACTACTACCGGTTGAGTATAGCTTAGTAAATATATGCTATAGTATACTACATATTTTCTTGAACCTATCATTTGGTTTTATTGTAATAATCACATTTAGGATGCTTCTTGTTTAAACACTTGCTAATATCTAGCAAATCTTAGATTGGTTTAACTAAAATTTTTATTAATTAAAAGATTTTTTTTATTAAATCCAGCAAAAAAATTAATAAAATTTGGTAAATATATGAATAGGTATCCATTGGGAAATAATATTTTCTACTTTTTTATTAAACAGTAAATTATTTGAAAAAGTTCTATATGAATTAATAATTAAATGAATTTTACGATATTTTATGTAAATTAATCATGAACATATAATAAAATTATTAAATTCTACCTGGTTAAAAAATTTACCTTAATTTTTACACTAATGCCGTTCTCATTAAAGATTTTTGGTTTCTACTAAATAACCTGTCCTACCTAATAACTACATCTTTTTATTCGTTATATTCTCTAGTTTGCATTAATAATTGGGCAAATATATATAAAAAAACTTTTTATATTCACATCAAGATTTATTATTTTCACTAAGATTTACGTTAGGTTTACGGTTGGTACAAATTTGAAAAAAAAATTTACTTAAAATCTTAACTACAAATGAAATTAATACTAAATAACATATTATTTTACTTATATATGACGACACCGAAACTCAGAAACCAGGTTTAGGTTTGGTTAATAAATATTTTGATTTCATTCACAAAACATCTAAATAAAATTAAAATATCTGACGTCCTTTTACAGATTAACTATAAGCTAGTATCTATTTTATTAAAATATTGACGTATTTTATGTAATGTTGATAACTAGTCATTCGGCTAATAAATTAGTTATTAGATCATTAGTCTAAGAAATTACTTTGATTAAAATATAACTAATTGTTGTATATTTTGTCTTTTATTGAATCAGTAAAACGATTTGATTGTTTATATCAAATGATTTCTTTCTATCCATAGTGATGATTCCCACTGCTGCAATAATATTAGAGTTATAAAGCCGTTTTAGTTACACAGAACAGAAATAAAATGTTAATATTAACTTATAGGTAGGTACATTATCTAACTGGGACTCTTACCTTTCCGAGCTGACATTCTAAATCATAGAACATATTGCTGTTCATTGTTGGAATATCCATGCAGCTTAATAATTCAGTAAAATGTTCATATGAACTTCCAGTTGCCAGAGTACCCCACACTGCTCCAATATTAATAATAGATTTGGCTCTACTTGGATTTTCTGTGTCTTTAGAAATAGTTTCTGGGCACATACTACATTGAAAAACAATAGTACTTGCTAAACCTTTTCCACGCCTAATTTCTTCTTTAACTCTCAGCATGCCAAGTGTACACGTTTTGGAGTGTTCAAACTGTAGTGTTACAGCCCAATTAAGAACATACCCCAATTCAACTATTCGGTTACCCTCGATAGGCGATTCTGATATTGGTATAACTTCTACTTCCATTTCATGGGCTTCAATGCTAAAATTTAATACACAATTTTGCAGTGATGTTTAAATCTTTTAGTTTATAAACTAAATATTTGTGATGGTTTTTATAGATATTCTGTGTGCAGTATACCTACCAGTGAATAGCATTGTCACGTACAGTCGCAATCATTAAAAGCATAAATTAATTTTGTGTAGCTATAATTAAAGTGTAATATATACTTATACACAGTATGTCCAGGAATGAACTTAAAGTAGTGAAAAGTTTGAATTTTCAAGAATTTTTTTTTAGCAAACGCTTCTTAAAAAAATAGGATTTGCGCCGAAATTATTTTTCCATAAAGGGAAAATTGAAGAAGTGTGACGGTGAACCAAGACAAAAGTTCCTTTATTTTTAATATTCCAGTAAAATGCAAAATAAAGACATTTAGAACTAACTTATTATTATAGTATTGTAAAATAGTATTTTGAAGTAAAAAAGTTACTAGGACAATATACTATACTATACTATATTATTATATAATGGCAACAGTATATACCGAAACACTTTTTTCTTAATAAATTTGAAGAAAAGCCAAAAAATTAAAGTGCAATTCAAAACTTACTTGTCTTAGAGCTGCTTTATACTCTTGTCATTTTAAACTCTTGTCAAGTTCGGAAGAGTTTTAATTTAAAACTCTTTAGTGAATATGGCTGTTCGATTTTTACTGTTAACTGAGCCTTCATAATTATTTTATGGGTTTTTCGTGACTTTTTTAGATTTTTTAAGTTTGTTCCTCTAGACAAAAAATATAGTTCCTGCCGAAATTCTATTTCTTTAAGAAGCAAAAGCGCTTTTTTTTTATAAATGTTTGTTCCATTTCTCCATTATCCATATCCATACGCGGACAGGCGGCAGTATGAGTTGGTGCATTCAACGTAGGGAAATCTTATTTTATACATTTGTAATTAATGTCTACGCTTTTTGTATGTACTAATCTATGGTAAATAACAGTGATATGTGGACTTGTCTACATACTTTTCAACTTCAGGTGGCGATAACACGCCAGGTTCGCTAAAGAGTTTTACATCTTGCTGGCGTAAATATGTTTGCGTTCTCCAATTTTCATTCCTAAAAAGCATTAGATATTTTCAAGAACTTATTTAGCTTACTTACCAATATGTGTAAGCTTATTAACATACAATCAGCCTTATTCTGGTGCACATTGGAAATTGATTAGATACCAAAAACCAAGAAATATGGTGGATTGCTATTCTGGCGTTTGCCAAAATTATTGGTTATCTATTCAATATTGAACAACAACCAAGGTCATTTAGAAATATTAGACATCTAAAAATTTCCAATATTTGCAATTCGCGAGAGCATACATTTTTCAATAAAGTGGATTAGACATTGATAATTTAAAAAAGTTGCGGACATCACTTTTTTGAGATTAGATATTGGTTATTTAATTAATCATGGCCGACGTCCTCCACTTCCCATTACTGATTCAAGCGTTAAATAATGAAATTCAAAGGTAAATAAGTTATCTTTCATATGTCCAAGTAAATTTTTAGATTTAACCGTTTCAGCATTGAATATAAAAAATCTGAGGGAAAGCTCAGATCCCTTCGACCTCCCAGATGGCTTCTTTAAGAAAATGTATCGCTGTAATAAAGGTACAGCAAGGCATCTAATCGCAGCAATAAGCAATTTTCTGCCAGACGCAGAAAGGGAATCTATAGCTATTCCAAAACCCTGGTAGTACTGTGCGCTTTGCATTTTTATGCTCAAGGGAGATATCAGAAGGGAGTAGGTATGGACACAAATTGCCCAATGAGTCAGACTTCTGTTAGCCGCTGCATAGAAGTAGTAACCAATATTTTAATAGAAAATTTTAATCATAAAATAGGTTTCCCAACTACTCAAGACCCTCCCAAAGACATTCTAAATTTTTTAGTGTTTCCGAAGTGGCTAACTTTCCCCTTAGTAAAACTGGATATTTTTCCAGAAATGTGAGGTATACATCAAATTGTTTTCGGGTTGTTCTTTTTTTTCAGATTTTAGAACTGAATTCATGTTCCTTTTTTTTACAAACCAACACAAATTACACACATTCCGTGTACTACAATTTAAAGGTTATGTCCAAATCTTTTGACGTATGATAACGAAAAATGAACAAATTCTCAAAATTCCTAAAGGTATGCAATGTTGCCGCCTATTTTACGAACAGATATCTATTAGATTTCTGTCATCAAGGTTGTAGATTTCAATAGTGTCACCAGAATATGGGAATATTTCAATATCTTATTTTATCAATAACCAATATCAAAACAAATCAATTTTCACCAGTTAACCAATGTGCACCAGAATAAGGCTGATGATTACAATAGTGGCGAGTTTGATTGGGTTTGAATGGCAACACAGCCTTTTTTATCATTATTTAAAAGATCTCAAAATTATGAAGAAAAAATGTGCAGTAACATTTGTTTATTCGATTAGCCGTTTTTGAGCAATCGGTTGAAAAAAATTTAAATAATCCGCAGTCTATTAGTATCAAAACATTTATTTGAGGGACAACACAGCACAAATTCTTCAACAAATGCTCAAATCGATGTCCTCCTTGTAGTCTACATCAGAAAACCCGTTTTACAATATTATTGTTAACATTTTCCAATATAGGCATCGGGTGTAATGCTATTCTTATTACTCCCTAATATAGTTTGTAGATGGCACCTAAAATAGTATTTTATAAAATTATTTGGAAATAGCTATTTGTGTATTAAGAGCGCAAAGTGACATATTGCCGCTCTGAGCGAGAAGTTAGACGCGCGACGCGTAGCGGAGCGCGGCTATCTCGCGAGAGCGGCAATGTCACTTTATATGACCCTGTTTGTGGGTTGATCAGTGGCGTACCTAGCATGTTGGGGCGGGGGCGGGGGACTTCACCATGGGGGGCGATTTGTATGAAAATATGACAAATGCGCAATAAAACAAAGAAGCGCTGGGGCGCCATGAACTTAGAGCGGGGGGAGGCCATTGGGGAAGGCTGACTGCAAACAAAGCGCTGGGGGCGCCCTGAACTAAGGGCGGGGGACTGACTGTCCCCCCTGCAACCCCCCCCCCCAGGTACGCAACTGGGATTGATACACTCTATTATTAAACACCAGAAAATTATATCAGTTAAAAATGTTGTGACAAATTACAGATCAATATTCGGAGAACTTCCCACATTCCTAGGAATAAAATTTTGGTTTTATTGTGCATCATAAAATTAATTATCTACGCTCCACCCTTCACCCTCGTTGCCCTTGAAAGTAGTTGCAAGCCGTTTTCTAGTATTTCGGCACATTATTATTATAAAGTAGTGGCTATATGTCCGCCGGCGGTAGGTTACAGTAAGGCTTAGAAGTATAGTGCGGCGGAACGCAATGGTTGATAATTCATTTTCCGCCTTTCCACGGATTTTACTGCATAGTAGCTAAGATCCGCCGACAAAAGTTTGGCAAGCTCAATAATTTATATATCTATATAAATAACACTCCAAACTTACAAGTTGTTTTTCCACAAATTTTTAGATCAGCGTTAAAAGGCGAGGTGAGGAGTTGTGAAATACGTTCTCGGACAGGTTTGCTAAGTTTTAGGTTTCAGCAGTATTTTTGAAAAATTGTTATCTATCTTTGTTGAGTTTTTTACTGCGACTGCACGATTCGTGTTGGTATAAAATTTTATGAACACCATTGTATCAACTGACATTTTAATTAAGATACTGATGAAACCGAAAACTGAGCAAACCTGTCCGAGAACGTTATTACTACCTGACAAGGAAGTAGACCTTCAGTGTTATTACTACCTGACAGTAAAAAACTCAACAAAGATAAATAAAAAATTTTGAAAAAATACTGCTGAAATCTAAAACTGAGCAAACCTGTCCGAGAACGTATTTCACAACTCCTCACCTCACCTTTTAACGCTGATTTAAAAATTTGTGGGAAAAACAACTTGTAAATTTGGAGTATTGTTTATATAGAGATATAAAGCTTGCCACAATTTTGTCGGCGGATCTTAGCTACTATGCAGTAAAATCCGTCGAAAGGCGGAAAATGAATTATCAACCATTGCGTTCCGCCGCACTATAATTTTTACGGCGGATAAGTTCTTATTATTTGCATGAGTCCGCCTTGCGGCGGAATTCTAAGTCTAACTGTAACGTACCGCCGGCGGACATATAGTCACTATGTATTATAAAGCCGGTTCATTTTACTTTCGTATTTTCATCTTTGTGGTGTTTTGCGATTTGTGTTTTCGCAGTTTTTTCTTTGCGTTTAGTGAGTATTGTGATTAGTGATTTGTTGAACTTAGTTCATAATGCCGAGAACATATGCAAAAGTGCATAAAAGAAGTAAGACGTCTCAAAGTATGAGGAAAGTTTGGAAATCGAGGCTTGAAGCTGGGTAAGTCGAATTATTTTTAGACGCAATAAATGAAAAGGCGTAATAAAAGGGTTTAAACTAAAACCAAAAATACATTTTCCGTTGCGGTAATTATGTAGATTAGCGGAAACAGCGAATTTTTTCATGACATTTTGCACAGACCCTAATTTTGGGTCGTAGAACACGAATCCGAAGTCAGTTGTTGGCGGTCTCGTATGGTTTTTAAAAAAAAATAATTTTTAACTTTTAGGTTAGGTTTTTCAATGAATTTCTTTCAATTTCGGCACTTTTCCTTAAACACATGTATACAAGTCATTACACACTATTTTTCTGAACCATATTTAGGCAAATTTATGTAAAAACACATTAAAAAAAAACAGAAAATATCAAAAAACTGAAAGAAAATAAACTGTGGTACACATTCTTGGAAAACCTACCACTCGTGCAGAGATGCTGAATAATTAGTTGGAAAATATGATTCTAAAAGTATCTAATGAGCAAAAAATTATTAATTATTATCGTGTACTTATATCAGCTTATTTTGTTAATATTGTTTGTTCTTCTGCAAAAAGTAGTATGGAGTAAAGTAACAAAAAATATTATTGATTCTTTTTTTTTGCACTGATAGTATTACGAACGTGGAAGATGCGCCTCAGGACACAAGTTTGAATTCTGCTGAAGAGATTGAATCATCTATATTAGAACTACATCAACCCTCCACCTCAGGATTACAAAAAGCAACCACATCAAAAATACAGAAATCCACATCTGTGCTACAAAAAATGTATCTGATGATAGCACTATTTCAGCACCAGAATATAGTGATAGTGCCCCCGATTGGGAAGCAGATATTCTGAGATTAAAGTAAGCTTTTTAGGGAACAGAATAACTATTATTAAAAAATAATCATTAATGTATTTACAGACTGGGGTAAAAATCAGTTCACCCTTTATTAGTCAAAAAAATATATATAGTGTTACTGATGGTGAGTGCCATGGCCTACAAGATTTTATAACGTAAAAAGTATATTTGATTGATTCATCCATTACTTTGTGACAGTACATTTTAACTATGTAAAATGAAAGTAACTTATGTACTCTGTTATATGTCACTCACTGCATTTAAAAATATGTGCAAGGTGCTAGAAATCCGAGTCTTTGTATGGGATCTCGGTAACCGTAAGAGATACGAAGTCGGTTAAATTGGGGCAAAGTTGCGCAATTTGATGCTAACTTATAAGCTATTTAGAAGTTTTTTAAAACCTGACATAGGCTAACTTTTTTATAGTTTAGTACTTCTAAAAGCAAAGGTATATGAATTAACTTAACTAAGAAAAATCAATAAAACGTTTTTTCCAGCGTTGCCAGATTTTACAGCAACTACTTAAACACATTTTTTTTAAATGAGAGCACCGTAATTTTTTTATCATGATTTAAGAGATCTTAAAATTATAAGTACAAAATGTTCAGTAACATTTTTTTTGAGTAGCCTTTTTTGAGCAATCGGTCGAAAAAAATTTAAATAATCCGCAGTCTATTAGTATCAAAACATTTATTTGAGGGACAACACAGCACAAATTCTTCAACAAATGCTCAAATCGATGTCCTCCTTGTAGTCTACATCAGAAAACCCGTTTTACAATATTATTGTTAACATTTTCCAATATAGGCATCGGGTGTAATGCTATTATTTGAATTTTTTTCGACCGATTGCTCAAAAAAGGCTACTCAAAAAAAATGTTACTGAACATTTTGTACTTATAATTTTAAGATCTCTTAAATCATGATAAAAAAATTACGATGCTGTCATTTAAAAAAAATGTGTTTAAGTAGTTGCTGTAAAATCTGGCAACGCTGGAAAAAACGTTTTATTGATTTTTCTTAGTTAAGTTAATTCATATACCTTTGCTTTTAGAAGTACTAAACTATAAAAAAGTTAGCCTATGTCAGGTTTTAAAAAACTTCTAAATAGCTTATAAGTTAGCATCAAATTGCGCAACTTTGCCCCAATTTAACCGACTTCGTATCTCTTACGGTTACCGAGATCCCATACAAAGACTCGGATTTCTAGCACCTTGCACATATTTTTAAATGCAGTGAGTGACATATAACAGAGTACATAAGTTGCTTTCATTTTACATAGTTAAAATGTACTGTCACAAAGTAATGGATGAATCAATCAAATATACTTTTTACGTTATAAAATCTTGTAGGCCATGGCACTCACCATCAGTAACACTATATATATTTTTTTGACTAATAAAGGGTGAACTGATTTTTACCCCAGTCTGTAAATACATTAATGATTATTTTTTAATAATAGTTATTCTGTTCCCTAAAAAGCTTACTTTAATCTCAGAATATCTGCTTCCCAATCGGAGTCACTATCACTATATTCTGGTGCTGAAATAGTGCTATCATCAGATACATTTTTTTGTAGCACAGATGTGGATTTCTGTATTTTTGATGTGGTTGCTTTTTGTAATCCTGAGGTGGAGGGTTGATGTAGTTCTAATATAGATGATTCAACCTCTTCAGCAGAATTCAAACTTGTGTCCTGAGGCGCATCTTCCACGTTCGTAATACTATCAGTGCAAAAAAAAGAATCAATAATATTTTTTGTTACTTTACTCCATACTACTTTTTGCAGAAGAACAAACAATATTAACAAAATAAGCTGATATAAGTACACGATAATAATTAATAATTTTTTGCTCATTAGATACTTTTAGAATCATATTTTCCAACTAATTATTCAGCATCTCTGCACGAGTGGTAGGTTTTCCAAGAATGTGTACCACAGACGGCGTGTTTATTTTCTTTCAGTTTTTTGATATTTTCTCTGTCTTTTTTTAATGTGTTTTTACATAAATTTGCCTAAATATGGTTCAGAAAAATAGTGTGTTTAATGACTTGTATACATGTGTTTAAGGAAAAGTGCCGAAATTTAAAGAAATTCATTGAAAAACCTAACCTAAAAGTTAAAAATTATTTATTTTTAAAAACCATACGAGACTGCCAACAACTGACTTCGGATTCGTGTTCCACGACCCAAAATTAGGGTCTGTGCAAAATTTCATGAAAAAATTCGCTGTTTCCGCTAATCTACATAATTACCGCAACGGAAAATGTATTTTTGGTTTTAGTTTAAACCCTTTTATTACGCCTTTTCATTTATTGCGTCTAAAAAAAATTCGACTTACCCAGCTTCAAGCCTCGATTTCCAAACTTTCCTCATACTTTGAGACTTCTTACTTCTTTTATGCAGTTTTGCATATGTTCTCGGCATTATGAACTAAGTTCAACAAATCACTAATCACAATACTCACTAAACGCAAAGAAAAAACTGCGAAAACACAAATCGCAAAACACCACAAAGATGAAAATACGAAAGTAAAATGAACCGGCTTTATAATACGTAGTGACTATATGTCCGCCGGCGGTAGGTTACAGTTAGACTTAGAATTCCGCCGCAAGGCGGACTCATGCAAATAATAAGAACTTATCCGCCGTAAAAATTATAGTGCGGCGGAACGCAATGGTTGATAATTCATTTTCCGCCTTTCGACGGATTCTACTGCATAGTAGCTAAGATCCGCCGACAAAATTATGGCAAGCTTTATATCTCTATATAAACAATACTCCAAATTTACAAGTTGTTTTTCCCACAAATTTTTAGATCAGCGTTAAAAGGTGAGGTGAGGAGTTGTGAAATACGTTCTCGGACAGGTTTGCTCAGTTTTAGATTTCAGCAGTATTTTTTCAAAATTTTTTATTTATCTTTGTTGAGTTTTTTACTGTCAGGTAGTAATAACACTGAAGGTCTACTTCCTTGTCAGGTAGTAATAACGTTCTCGGACAGGTTTGCTCAGTTTTCGGTTTCATCAGTATCTTAATTAAAATGTCAGTTGATACAATGGTGTTCATAAAATTTTATACCAACACGAATCGTGCAGTCGCAGTAAAAAACTCAACAAAGATAGATAACAATTTTTCAAAAATACTGCTGAAACCTAAAACTTAGCAAACCTGTCCGAGAACGTATTTCATAACTCCTCACCTCGCCTTTTAACGCTGATCTAAAAATTTGTGGAAAAAACAACTTGTAAATTTGGAGTGTTATTTATATAGATATATAAATTATTGAGCTTGCCAAACTTTTGTCGGCGGATCTTAGCTACTATGCAGTAAAATCCGTGGAAAGGCGGAAAATGAATTATCAACCATTGCGTTCCGCCGCACTATACTTCTAAGCCTCACTGTAACCTACCGCCGGCGGACATATAGCCACTACTTTATAATAATAATGTGCCGAAATACTAGAAAACGGCTTGCAACTACTTTCAAGGGCAACGAGGGTGAAGGGTGGAGCGTAGATAAATAATTTTATGATGCACAATAAAACCAAAATTTTATTCCTAGGAATGTGGGAAGTTCTCCGAATATTGATCTGTAATTTGTCACAACATTTTTAACTGATATAATTTTCTGGTGTTTAATAATTATGCATTAAGCATGTTTATTATAGGAGGATAGGAACTTATTACTTTATTATACACTAATGAAAATTAATAAATCGAAAATTCTTTATTATCTGGATTATTTAGCCCATAATGGCAACTTTGTTTGGACTGTTTGGTATTGCATAGGTAGGTACAATATGTTTTATAAAAGCATTAAAATTTTAGACATAACAATATAATATACCTACAAGTTTTTCCAAAGACATTTTCGAAGTAATTTTTGATGATAATTTTGCGTAAGGAAAGGTTTACCTACCTACAAATGTACACAATTTGCTGCTATACTTTCTCTCTTAAAAATAAAAGTAAACTACTTTTAAAAAGGATATCATTTTCCGTCTGTAAACTTATCAATAAATAAGTAAAATAAGCAACATATCGATTCTTCTAGGCTCTGTTTTGTTTACGTTATAATTATTATGAATGCATAGAGCGTATCAATCCCAGTGGCGTACCTGGGGGGGGGGGGGGGTGTGGGGGGGGGGGGGTGCAGGGGGGACAGTCAGTCCCCCGCCCTTAGTTCAGGGCGCCCCCAGCGCTTTGTTTGCAGTCAGCCTTCCCCAATGGCCTCCCCCCGCTCTAAGTTCATGGCGCCCCAGCGCTTCTTTGTTTTATTGCGCATTTGTCATATTTTCATACAAATCGCCCCCCATGGTGAAGTCCCCCTCCCCCGCCCCAACATGCTAGGTACGCCACTGATCAACCCACAAACAGGGTCATACATTTTGGGCGATAAAAAGGTTTCTTTTAGCATGCGGTGCTTTACTTTTTTATAGTGAGTTTGAGTTCTGCTAAATATAAAAATTATTTATTTGGCGACATAATTAACGGCGGTCAAAATTAACCGATTATATATGACCCCACAACACCAAAGTTAATGTTTTGCGTGGAATAACCCTTATACCTACATAATGTATATTTCTTTTCGTGCACGAAATGAAATAATCTCACAAATAATGCGTAAAAACAGATAATCAGTAGTAAATGAACGATTCCTACCAAAATATTATTTGGAGTTGGTTGAAAAAGCATAAAAAGTATACTTAAAACTAATTTCTGATCATATTATTATTTATAGTAAATGAAATCCTTGAATCACACTCGTATTTTATTTGGTATACGGTATAATATAATCCCAAATTTATTAATTTGCATGTACGAGCCGAGCGCCATCTGTCGATCAATAAACACAGTAGCCATAAAATACAAACTTACGTCTTTGTGGGTTAGTTGTACACCTGTAAAATTCATTTTCCAAATAATTTTATAAAATACTATTTTAGGTGCCATCTACAAACTATATTAGGGAGTAATTGTCACTTATTTTTGAACGTTAATTTTAGTCAGATTTTGAGCGATCAAACTCCCGTCTTAAGGATATTTATAAACTGACGTTTGCTTATGTTCAATTGCATCTTATAACACAGTTTCATGTTCTTCAAGTTCCCAATTTGCATGTGGTTTTTTAAAATCATTCAAAACTGTTCCAGTTCGTTTGAATTTGTCCAGAATACACCCAACTGTGGAATGCGAAATAAAACTTTTGTGGGTGTCTTTGATTAAAAATATTCCCAGTGTCCCTATTTGTCCTATTTTTTACCGTTGAATTAAAACTATCTATATTTTTTCTTCGGTAGTGAGCATTTTTTAATCGATCTTTAAAAAACTTTTACACCAGTAGTGATTTAGTGACAATCAATTACCGTCCTATGTAAACTTGTCATATTTACATTTGTTTTAAAGCCTACTGTTGAATTAAATTACAATACAAATGGTAATGTTTTAGTTTTAAAAATTTTAACGATGCTTTTAATAATAAATAAAAGTTTTTTATTAGTTGGCTTTTAAAATCCTATGGATATGCTTTTTTAACTGTTGTGTTTGATATGGTCAATAATAAGCCCTATAGATCTTAAAAAATCAGATAATAGTCCAAACGCGCTCAGGGAATTTTAAAAAATATTTATTTTTGTGCTATAAAACCTCTGCAGACTTTAGGAAATGTATATCTTATCTTTAGAAACTTAATAATAATGACATAAACGTTAAAAATTGAAATAAATTTATTATACTAAAAAATATGTGAAAAATTAAAAGTTAAAATTTTTGAACAAAACTTTACGGATAGAATCTCGATGAGAAACCAAACAACTTTTTCGTATGACATTTTTCGAAATCTTAGCAAATAATATCATTTTCAGGACATTTTCTTTAAAAATGTGACTTTTGACAGCTAACATGGACCACGTGACTATTTTTATATATGTCATTTAAGGTTCTTGGTCAAGCAAAAATTGATGCCAAAGTCAAATTTGACCTGAATTAAATTTTAAAAAGTCTCCTATATGGTGCAGACTTTTTGGTGGACGCTGTGCCTATATACTATTATCTTACTTCGTTACTGATATTATCCATTTACGGTCGGTATTACAGGTTGTTAAAACTGAAAGTTCAGATGATCTCAGGTTCTTCTGGTCCATGGACCCAGGATGATTAATTTTTTTCAGTTCAGTTCAGTTTTCAGCCAAAAACAATGTAAGAATATTTTTTTCTATTGATTTTGAGTAGCTATCTATTATTTGAGAACGTACAAATTGTTACTTTAATGAAAATATTTAAAAATAATAATAATATTGGAAGTGCTGTTTTAATTAAGTTAAAAATTTCAAATTGCAAAATGAGTGACGTCACAACAGGGGGAGGGGGTCCACACGAATGTGACAACGTGTGACAAGGACGAGTCAAAAAACGATGAAATTTGTGTGACGTAATTTATGGATGACCCCAAGTAAGATTTGACCGGAACGGGACCGGACCGGACCGAGAACGTACCGTGACCGGCACTATAGTACGAATAGAGCCTTAATATGCATTTTATTCGTTTAAATATTTTGCTATTCTGAAAAACAAGCAACATGTTGGGGAAACCCAACTGTTTATTCAAAATTTATAATTCTATTTTTTAAGTTCAGTAAATATTACTAACCAAGCAGGTATAAAATCTTTTTTAAATAAAACAAGCTCAAACTTATATTTTTCGTGAATTCACCGTGCATAAAAATACGCAGTCATCGGCAAAACACAAAGGCTATTTTAGCTGAAATGTCAAAAGAAAACCTCTCCTTTAATTTATTTCTCTAAAACCGGCCCGTTGTCGGCGAATTCAGAGGCCTAGTTTCCCTTGAAGTTCTTTATTTATTAGTTTATTACTGTAACTTTCTACCGTTACAGTTTCTAGGAAATGCAAATATGGCCGGTGACTACGACTACCTACTTCAACCCCTCTAGCGCTTCACCCCGTTGTACCGAAGTATCAGTTCAACCTTTTCGTAATGTCTGCCTAGATATGATTCCTAAGCGTCATAGCAAAGTGGTCGGCGATAGGCCAGGTACAGTGACACCTCTCCGCGAAGGGAGGTTCTTTTTCAGTTGAACTTAGCTCGCAGCAAGAAAACAACTTCACTTCACATATAAACACAGAGCAAGGCTGTCGCATCCCTTGATGCGACAGAAAACGCGAAGGTCTTGTAGACAAAAGGTCTAGCAGGCTAAAGATTTTTAGTGTGGGAAATTATCCCAGTGTTTCTCTTCAGACATGGTTCTGTAAAGTTAAAGTTTTCTCAGGCTTAGTCCCATAGCTTTCTCTTAGTGCGACATAATCGCGAAGGTCTCGTAGACAAAAGGTCTAGCAGGCTAAAAACTAATTAGTGTGGAAAAATCTTCCCTTCTACGGTATGGCGTAGTCCTACCTTTTATGTTATAAAACAAAAGGAAATTATAATAACTATAATTCAGTAACATCTCGTAACACCAGAACAAGACCAATATATGTCAATTGCCTGTCAAAACCACTAGTGTTTACAATACTCATATTTACAAATAATAAATATACAGAATTGTTTAGCAAAATCAACGTCTTTTAATAAAACAAGTCGCGGCTGCAGGAGACCGCGCATTTGGATAACAACCGAACCAGTTACCTATGGACAAACATTACAGTGAAGTTTTGCCAGAGTTAACTGAATCTCATAAATCTAAATTCTTAAGATTTAAATGGTATAAAAAGCCAGACAAAGGCCTGCCGCTTATACCGGGATCGCTCGATTCCCCATAGCAAGTAACCCACATTTCATTCAGATTTATTAGTGATAACTTCGGTATATAATGCAAACAGCAGCTGCCTGTCTCGTGAAGGGACACCTGCAGCGACGATTCGTTTTGTCTCTTTTCCACTAAGGGTAATATTATATTAGCGCATGCAGAGGACGGAGTCATTTCCATTTAATTAAGACGTTACGTCTAGACAGATGCTCGTTTAGAACATGATTTATGTAAAACAGTTAAGTTTTAGGTTTTGACCAGTGAAGTGCGTATTATAAGTGTTTTACTTGGTTTATGTAAGTGAATTTTTATTATAATAATGGCTTTTTGGCGACCTTTTGAGGTAGATGAAAGGAAATTATTACATGTTGAATTACCTTCGGTACCGACCGTGGCATCGCCAGTCGAAACATGTCCGGAGTTTAATAAAGATTTACATGTTCAAAGTCAACGAATAATTCTAAATATTTACGGCTGTTTAAAAAAAGAAAATCCGGCACAGTCAGATAAAGCCATTATAAAAAGAGTTAACGAATTAACACAACTTTCGATATCTACAATTTATCGCGTAATTAAAACAAGAGATGTTACAGATCATTCGGTAAAGCGAAAGAGAACTAATCAAAAGTTTCAGAAAGTTGACGATGCAGCAAAAGATGTCATTAGACGAATTGTGTACAATCTATATAAGGAAAATACGGTGCCAACATTAGAAATGATCCGGGATAAGTTACGCGATTACCCTGATTACAATTACCAGTCATTGGAAACTCTTCGAGGAATTTTATTAAATTGCGGATTTAAATACAAAAAAATTGATAATCGGATGGTTTGATGGTTATAATGGAATCGCGCCGTCTTGTTGAACATCGTCAAGAATATTTGCGTAAAATAAAAGAACACCGGGAATCAAATAGGTATATAGTGTATCTAGATGAGACATGGTTTGATACTCATGATGTTGTTCAGTACGGTTGGGTAGATGAAACTCAAAATTGCAGTTTAAATGCACCGTGTTCAAGAGGAAAGCGCGTGATAATACTTCATGCCGGAGGTGAAAATAGTTTCATGCCCAATGCACTGCTTTTGTCGGCCAAAAACATAAACCAATCTTCTGCCGATTATCATGAGGCCATGACTGGGGATTTATTTGAAAAGTGGTTTGTTGATCAGCTTTTACCGAACATTCCACCAAACTCGGTAATCGTCATGGACAATGCACCATATCATTCGCGTATATTAAACAAAATACCGAATAATAATACTAAAAAGGAAGACATTTTAAATTTTATGAGGCATAAAAATATGGAAATTCCTGAAAAGGTCCCGGTAAAAAAAGAGCTGATAAAAATGATAAAGAGTCGAAATTTTAAAAATGAATATGTAATTCATAATCTTTGCACTAGACACGGCCATACTCTGTTGCGGTTACCTCCTTATTATTGCATATTTAATCCAATTGAAATGATTTGGGTCACTATAAGAAAACGTCTTCGTAAATGTAATCAGTCACCAACATTAAGTGCAGTGGTACTGGATAATATTCGACGAGTAATAAGTGAATTGAGCCGTGATATTTGAAGAAACTGTGTAGCCCACGTTTTAAAAAAAGAAGATGAATATCCTATTTTACCGCCAGTAGCGCCACTTGTGATTCAAAATGCGAATGATTCTAGTTCCGAATCTTCTGACGATTCCAACAGCATGTAGATATTTTTGTTTTATTTTTGATAATGGATTTGACAGGTTTCTAAAACATATAGCATTTGTTGTGAAAACCGCTTTTCACAATGCTCTTCCAGAAAATACAGAGAAACCTTGATAGAAATTCAAGTTTTGAATGAAACTGTTTCAAAAGCGGATAAATATACTTTTGGAAGACAAAGATCTTATGAAAACTTCGAAAGTTTTCAAGAAAAGACGTTTATTGAGCTTTTACAGCAACATTGCGTCTACTGACGGTCTCGATTGCTTCAGGATATGAAAAGTAAACTTCAACTACCCTAACAAGCCCCGCCCCTTTTCACTAGATTCGTGATCTGGAGTGACATTGGTTGCTTTTGGAAATAGGGAAAATCTATAAATAGCCGGAAGAACGAGGCAAAATAGGTGATACAAAAGAAGACCAAGGAATCAAATAGAGTAATGAAAAGACAAAAGTGAAGTGCTAGTGCGAGTGTAGTGCAAATGCTAGCGATAGTGCGAACGCGAGCGCAAGTGCTAGTTCGAGCGGGCCTGAATACCAATAATTAAGTCAAATATCTAAGTTCCCACATCTTAAGATTACGTAGGTAAATAGCATGTCATGCACACTTAGGTACTTAACACCGTATGTAACATACAAATATCTTAAGGCTAGGGACAAATATTATCTTAAGTAGGACTTTTGTTACCTTAAGGCAATATTGTAAAAATTTTCCTTTCAGGACAGAGATAAACCCCATATTTGTATGCGAAAATATGGGAGGGATATAAAAGTTCGGCATGACAATGGGTCATGCGAGTGGTTATAATCTATCGAGAGATACGTGGTTTATAGACTCCGGTCCGAAACCAACTACTCTAGGGGGGGGTGGGTGTTTAGTCAGTAAAAATCGTGACAACCCACGAATGTCGCATGTGGGTATCTTTGGAAGATTCACCTCCTCTTACCCCAAAAAAAAAAATTAGACTATTACGATGGCCATGGTCACGTAAGAAACTCCAAGAATTTCAAGATTCTCGGGAACCTCGAGATTTAATATGCAGTAAGACGGCAGCATCCGCAGCACTGGTCGACCGCGGTCACCCATCTTCAAGACTTCCTTCAGGTATGAAGCGAGAAAATAAATAGACCAAGAGCTCGCGTGTCTTCTTCAAACATTTTGAGCCTAATTTTCTTCCATATATCGATTTGAATTTCAGACTTGATTTGGCTTGAGCCGCTTGGTCCGGTGATGTAAAATACCTTTGTTATAAAATTCGCGTCTTGGGACGGGACGCACTTGATCCCTCCGACACGAGTAAAGGGACAGGCTGAATAGCTTTACCTTGCTAGCTGTAACCCGTAAGGAGATTCAACCTGGATACATGTCTTGGGGAAGATGGTTTAAAGGAGGAAAATTATTCCAAAATGCTGCTGAGAAATGGACAACTTTAAACGGACAATTAAGCGAATTGGGCCGAGCGGCGGGTTTTTTGCTGAGTGCCTGGCAGGACACTCCATGAATAGAGTCTATATACAGGAAAGAGGACGAAAGTCTTCCGCCTTAGTAATTAAATTCAGTCTGGCGGTCTCCGCGGTTGTCGTTACGATTGAGTGAAACGCATGAAAGACATGCACTCCGCGTCTCGAAATTAGACGCAGGCTTTGGTACTCAGATGTTGGAAGTCTACACTTGGTATTTATTAATTTGGGATAAATCAACGTTCTTGGTCAAGGGAGTCTTGCACCGACTAGAGGGACCAGAACGGTAATCACGACACGGTAAAAATGGTTTATTAGACCGATAGTGGTCTAAGTTATAATTCCAGGAAAAAACCTAGGAAAAATAATTATAGTCAAGAGGCGTGGCCCTGGCTAATAACGACAAGAAAATGACATGCATAACGCATCCGAGCCATTATGTGTGTCCTTGGTTCTCAGTTGAATAGCTGATCTCGATCATGACAAACCGCGAGTCGTAAAGGTACGCCCATACGTGCGCGCCTGGGGAGCGGACGACTGTGTAAATATAATATAGTTACACTTACTACACAACGATCATAAAAATAACAACGTATTTATGCAATTAATTTAAAGTCTTAATTATCAGTCGACGGTACGCCCATGAATACAATTATTTGTATGGTTAAACATCGTTTTTGCAGATTCAGCTAAGTTTTGATATACTTATAAATAATATTTGGTTAAAATGTTGTACCGGTCCAAATTTGCCAGGAGTTATTTATTGTATATATTGTATATATTGCATATTGGTACATGTGTTAGGATAATATATTTTTTTATACGCTTTTGATTAGACGTATTTGTACGATTAGCAGTTTTGGGGTATTAAAAATTAAATAAGAATTTCTTGCATTCATTACGGTCCTGCCATTTCACGTATATGGAGAGCACGCCATCGTACTGAAATTACCCGGCTAAGCAAACTCCTGCCTTGGGTAGTACAGGAATACTGCCATTAGCCATTCGTACGACCACTGACGACCAGATCCTGCGCCGGCAGATTTCGTACCGCGACGACGCGATGCCTGAAAAATCAATAGATGATCAATTCCAAGAATCGACATGATTTTGTTAAACGTTTCTTTTGGCTGCGTTTAAGTTTTCAATACGGCTGTCTAGGATCGGTTCAATGACTGCGTTCATTCCAAATACTCCAGTCAAATTAGCAAAAATAGCGGAAAAAATTGGGTAAAAGCTGAATTTTGTACAGGTGACTTTCGACCTTCGGGAGTGTCAGAAACTGCAGAGTCCCCCTCCGCGCTTGCTTTCTCCGCCATCTTGGTTTGAAGATGGCGGATACACAAATAATAAAATACGTTATATCTCAAAAAGCTATAGGCCCATTTCAATAATTTTTTTTTAAATTGAAGCCTGAATGATAATTTTCAACATAGAATATATAGTATGTTCCCTTTTTTCCGAATTCCTATTGATTTTGCTAAATATTGTACAGAAATCTAAAACATAAATTTTTATTTGCTACTTAGGGTATTTTATTATATTTGTGTAATAAAATGAACATAAAATCTGAAATTTTACCTTACATCCGAGTTCAGATCCTAACAGCTAAAAATCATCCAGAAGGACATCTTCGTCAGTCCTCGGCACCGTGTTGTGACAGGCTAGCCTCCTACAGATCTTACACATACCACTGCATTGAAATATTGCACATGGGCAATTTTTTGCATACGAGTCTCTACACTTGCAGAAAAATTTTGTCATAAGATGTTCTGGCGCTGGTATCTTGTTTGTAGGCGTGGGATAATACTCTCCGTTTCGTAAAAACCAACCCCATTGAAAAGGATCAATATCTTCGTTGTCATTCCATAGTTGTACTTGTAAAAACTATATATATGCTGCATTGCTGCGTCCCTAGTTGGTGGTAAGTTTGACAAATCAAAGTTTGCATTTAAGTTATGTTTAGCCGTCAACCTTTTGTAACAAATATATCTTTCTTCATTCAAATTTGTATTATTGTCATCGGTGAAGAATTTCAAAAACAGTTTTTCTCCAACTGATTCAAGTTTATTTTTATCCACATTTGGATTATTGAACAAAGATATCTCCACCATCAAATTTTCATCGTTCTGCAATATTTTGAAATTTTTTTTATTTCCAATTTTATAAGGATAGGAAGTAGTGTCACAACCTGTGAGCCGCATGTATGAATAGAAGGTTCTCTTTTACATTTGGAGGGAGAGTTGCCTGTATTTCAAATATATCACAGTATTTGTCTTCCTTCGACGACGAATGCATATAAACTTTGTATAGACTTTCCTTTGCATATTTCATCAACAAAATAAAGATGTCGGTGTCTATAGCTTCAAAAACTACATCTGAGGTTTCCATCTTTCGTAAAGCTGTCTTGACAATTGTTAAATCTGCATCATTTTGAGCTTGCATAACTGTGATTTCCCTGTTTTTCAAATAATCAATTAAGTTACCGATGAACTTTTTTTTGTTGTCAATATTCATTAAAAAATCAGATTGTGAGCTGGTTATCGGCGTGTTTAGTAGGGATGTAACGGGTGGCCCCTTTTAGGATCCGGCAAAACCGGGTACCCGGTCAATTAAGACCCGGCAAAACCGGGTACCCGGCTGGGTACCCGGTTTTGGCCGGGTACCCGTTACATCCCTAGAAATAAATTCATATTTGGCGTTGCCGATATATAATTGATAGACAATCAATCCCATTTTCGTGGTGGAAAATAAATTCAGAGAGATTTCCTAATCTAGCAAAGCTTGGTAAAAAGTTTCTTTCAGCACCTGCCTCAACAATATTTAGTGAATGGTTGTTTTCAGAAGCGGGTAATATTTATGAAGAAACCCGAAACCGACTATCCTCTGAGAATGGTGAAATGTTAGTTTATCTTCATCTCACTTTGCCATGAATTGATTTTAGTTATTAAATTTTTAACAAAGTTTATTGTTATAACCTTTTAAAATCTGTTTTTATGTATTTTTGATCATCACAAAAATACACCGTTTCAGTTCTTTTATGCTTTATTTTACCAAAAACAGAAAACAAAATAAAAAAACCGGGTACCCGTTACAGCCCTAGTGTTTAGGTTGAAATCAATCTTCGGGGTGATTTTTTTCAAACGTCTTCGATGTTCTTCATCTTTGATGGAGTTGGATTCATAACCATCAAATATTACAACAATATCACCCTTGTAATGGGAGAAAATAAACTTTAGGTAGTGTTCAAATAGTTGTCCAAATGTAACAGATTTTGGCCAAATCACATTATACAGAAGACTGCCACCATCGATAACAAAACTCATACTCTTCGCTGATTGTACTTCAGATTTAGTTATATCCTTGCTTAAGTAGGACATAAGTGATGCTTTGTTTCCTTTTCTCAATTGTCCATTTTCATTGAACAACGACATCGGATGACTGCTCAGTTCATACCTACTAGAGTGGGGATGGTAATGCATGGTACGCGCTGAAAAGTAATGCTGTCTTCGAGCGTCTTGGAAGATGCACGCCGATAATTAAATAGGATTATATCGAAAACTACTACGTACAGAAATATGTAATAAAAAGGGTTGCAATCTGTATATTTTAGGGTACGTTTTCTAGTACATTGGATATTAATTCAATACTTTTAATATATTTTATTACAGTCTAAAAGTAAAAGCGTTTATGGTTTTAATAAAAAAGTTCAATCTTATTTAAAACTGAGGATAGCTGTAAAATTAATACATATCTGGAAATGTTTGTATTTTCACCCGCTTCAATTCAAAAAAAAATTCGACACCAGGACCAACGGTTCTCAAGTTATACGCATTTAAGTCAAAAGATGATCCGCCATCTTTGTTTCAATATGGCGGAGAAAGCAAGCCACCTAGAGTGGGGGACTCGACGGATTTTAGCATATCTTAATGTGTTCTACCAACCGTGAAAAATTCAGCTTTTACCCAATTTTTTCCGCTAAACGCTATTATTTGTGTTAATATGACTGCACTAAAAGGTGAATACTAAAATTGTTATCCCCTCCAATATTGCTGTCGGTATGATGGATGGCTACCGTAATGTTTGACATTTATTTGAAAATATCGTTAATTTAAAAAATTAAATGACGGCTATTTATAGGGACATTCAAGAAAATATTGATGTAAACGTTTATTTTTGGGGATGCTGCATGTTTTGGTGGATTCAATTTTACTCGATGGGTCTTCTTTGGTGATTCACGATTAGATTATTTTCCCGCTATAGCATTTGTACCTTTCTGGGTACTACCGTATGAAGGGAACGGTGTATCGGCCATTTTTTACCTTGACCGCGCTCGAGATAGGAGAGCTGCTGCTACTTTCTGGAACTATTGGTATTTTTCTTGCCTCCTTCAGTTTTAAGGGATAAATTACCTAGAAAGTATTAGTGTAGTGTGAGTTTCGGTTCGTTTTGTCGTTTTATGCACTACTCAGCTTGAAATGCTGGATCCAAGAGCAGATTTTCCAATTCAGCGGCGCGGCGTGGAAGTCAAGTAAGTCGTTACGTTGTTTTTCCTTTCTTTAATGTATTCATAGTTTTCCCGTTATTTCAATGCGAAATGCGCGCAAAATTGCTTAGATGGACTAATTTTCTTTTAGATGGGACAACCAACCACCATCTACTTCTAAAACCTCCTTCTACTTCAGTGAATTTTAACCTTCCAGCTTCACACATACCAACCACTCGATAACCACACAAGATAGTGTGTAAGTATGAAGAGAAAAAAAAATATGTGTATTTGTTTTGGTTAAATGTGCTAGTGATTAATTTTAATTGAATAACCAAATATTTCTCTGAAAATGATAATAATAATAATAATAATAATAATAATAATAATAATAATAATAATAATAATAATATGATGATGATAAAAACAAAAAAAAAGAGGACAAGAAAACTAAAACCTCTCTTCTATAACTTGTAAAACCGTTTTTCGTACATGAATGAGGATGATAATGAAGAAGTGGGAAATATATTGCCACCACCCTCATGCGTACCTGTACCTAGGGATACACCTAAGACGGTCCCAGTCTACTTATGGAATCTTAAATATGATGGTGAGTCTACGTCCTTGAATTCTTTCTTGGAGAATGTTCTCGAATTAAGTATTTCCAGAAATGTATCTAAAGCTCAATTGTGCGCTTCTGCATCCGACTTATTTATTGGTAAAGCCAAGATATGGTATAATTCTATTAGAGATCGAGTCAGGTCCTGGGATGACTTGGTAGCTGACTTAAGAAGACAGTTTTTGCCAAGCGACTATAATGATCGCCTCTTTGATGAGATCAAACAGAGAACACAGGGTCCTAAGGAATCTATTGGGTTATATATAGCAACGATGATAAATATGTTTAATCGATTGACTTGTCCAGTAACAGAGCCACGAAAACTTAAAGTTCTACTGAAAAACATTTCCCCATTTTATCAGAGTCAGTTGGGATTGGTGAAAGTGGAGTCTGTTCAGCAACTTATTGATTTGGGTCGGCAGTTAGAAGAAAGAAAAGAAGCCATTGAAAATTTTGTTCCTCCTCCCAGGAATAAGAAAATGTTGGAACCAGACTTGGCCTATGTTTATAGTGATGGTACTTCGACGAGTGCGGCGAGTGGAGTTTCGTGCTCCGAAATATTATGTTGAAATTGCAAGAAAAGTGGTCATCGAGCATCGCAGTGTAAAGGTCCAAAGAACAAATATTGTTTTAAATGTGGTGAGCTTGGGTATACTGTCCGTTCTTGTCCTAGTTGTTCCGGCCATTCGGGAAACGGAGATCGGAGACATTAATGGACCGTGACATGTCTCGAATTTCAACGGTCACCAGTAGCCCAAGGTTAAATTCTTCCCAACAAGCCATTTTGGACTTTGTATTATCTCATGCCGAAGGTGACGAGCGACCTTACTTGTCAGTCAATATTTTGGGGTTGACACTACGTGGATTATTGGATAGCGGAGCTTCTGCAAGTATAGTAGGTGGACCTGGGTGGTCTTTATTAAAACCGCTAGGATTTCAGCTTAATGAACAAGACAGAGTGTCCTGCACCGATGCTAATGGTGATAGGTGTGAGAGTATCGGCTCTCTAACTTTACCGGTGGAAGTGGAAGGCCGTATAAAGGTCATTAGGGTGCTCATTATCCCAGGATTACATCATACGCTGATTCTGGGCGCAGACTTTTGGAGGCGTATGGGAATTGTGCCAGATCTGAGGCATGGCAGCTGGGAATTTTCCGCAGATAATTATCAAAAATCTGTATCCCTCGATTGTAGTGCTTTATAGCCCAGAACCGAGCTGACTCCGGAACAATCTCAAACTCTTGAGGAATTCATATGCAGGGTATTTACTGAGATGGGTGATCGCCTCGGATGTACACACTTGGTCGAACATCACATCTGCACAACGTCAATGCCGATAAAGCAAAGGTACTATCCAGTATCTCCAGTGATGCAGGCACATATTAATGCCGAATTGGACATACTTTTGGAGGAGGGTATCGTGGAACTTAGTTGTAGTCCCTGGTCTTCTCCAATCCTCCTTGTCAGGAAATCTGATGGTGTCTCCTGGAGATTCGTAGTCGACTACCGTAAGCTGAACCAAGTTACGGAAAAGGACGCTTATCCTATTCCGTATATCTCAGCCACTCTTGATAAACTCCGAGACGCACGTTACTTGTCATCGCTCGATATCAACTCTGCGTATTTTCAGGTTCCCCTGCCGAGTCGTCGAGACCCCTTACCGCTTTTACAGTGGCGGGTCGTGGACTTTTCCAGTTCCGTAGACTTCCAATGGGATTATCTAATTCCCCTGCATCGACTTATTGATAGAGTGCTAGGACCTGTCTTGGAAGATTAGGTCTTCGTGTATTTAGACGATATAATTATTGTTACTCCTACCTTTGAAAAATATCTGGAGGTTTTGGCGGAAGTTTTTAAGCGTCTAAAAGCTGCCAATCTTACCGTTTCTAAAGGGAAGTGCAAATTCTGTCGTCCAGAGCTTAAGTATCTGGGTTACGTCGTTGACCGTAATGGCCTACACGTGGATCCAGAGAAAATCAGTGCTAATTTGCAGATTCCGTCTCCATCTAACGTAACTGAAGTGCGAAGAATTATAGGGTTAGCTTCTTGGTATAGACGTTTCGTCCCCAATTTTTCTTTGTTGATAGCTCCTTTGTCGAATCTGACCCGGAAAAACCAACCATTTAAGTGGGATCACACCTGTGAAGATGCTTTTCAGGCCTTAAAGGACTGTCTTGTTTCCGCACCAGTACTGACTTGTCCCGATTTTTCCGTACCTTTCGTAGTACAAAGTGATGCAAGCGGTTTCGGAATTGGCGCCGTGCTTAGTCAGCAGCATCCAGATGGAGAGAAAGTCATCGCTTATTGTTCTCGATCTTTAAATCGTAATGAAAGACACTACACTGTTACCGAGCGTGAATGTCTCGCTGTAATATGGGAAATAGAAAAATTACGTCCTTATTTGGAAGGCTCTAAATTTACTGTTATAACCGATCATCACAGTTTGGTATGGCTAAACAATTTAAAGAATCCAACTGGTCTTCTGGCGAGATGGGCTATCCGTATGCAGCAGTACGACTATAAAATTATCCATCGAAAGGGGAAAGAACACTTTCTAGAACTGTTCCAATCCTTGATATTTTGGAATCCAGTCGAGAAGAGGAGAAACAGCTGAAGGAAATTAAGGATGCCTGGTTTCAAGGACTTTACCAGAAAGTATTGAAATTCCCAAAGAAATACTCCACGTTTCGTATTTCTGGTGCGCGACTGTTCAAATACGTAAAGCCAAAGTTTCTGGAATTGGCTAGTGACAGGGATTCTTGGCGAGAAGTTGTTCCTTCCGAGAAAAGGAAACTATTGATTCATGAAGCACATATTTCGCTTTGTCATATGGGAGTTTTTAAAACATACCAGCAACTTTGCAATACAGTGTATTGGCCCAAAATGAGAGCCGATGTTGCTGCGTATATTCGACGATGTCGTGTGTGTATTTCCATTAAACCGGAACAAAAACAACCTGCTGGACTTATGCTTAGTTCTCAGCCCTCTATTTCTAAACCATTCCAGCTTATTTGTACTGATTTGGTGGGACCTCTACCTCGATCTGTTTCTGGGTTCTCATACATTTTCGTTGTCTCGGATTGCTTCAGCAAATTTACTTTGTTATTTCCGTTGCGTTCCGCAATTGCTTCAGCTATTTGTCGTTTTATGGAAGATTACGTCCTCTTACTTTTCGGATGTCCTTCCAGAATTATTGTTGATAATGGTGTTCAATTTCGCTCCAAAGAGTTCAAGACTCTTATGCAAAGATATGGAGTTTATATAAAGTATACTGCGAACTATCATCCCCAGGCAAATCCATGTGAGAGAGTAAATAGAGTTATCAAAACTATGATTTGTTCGTATGTATCAGAAAATCATCGCAATTGGGATAGGTATCTGGGAGGTGTTGGTAGTGCGATTCGCTCTGCTGTTCATGAAGTAACCGGGTTTTCGCCAAATTTTATTGTTTTTGGCCGAGAGCTACCAACAATTAATAAGTTGGAGAATTCAGATTGTCCGGTAAGCTTCGATCGTACTTCGGTGGACGAGAAGCGTACTCAAGGGTTTAAAAATTTGTATGCAGATATTAAGAATAAACTGACTTTGGCTTACGAGAAAAACAAGAAAGTTTATGATCTTCGTCGACGTGATGAGCAGTTCTGGCCTAATCAACTTGTTTGGCGGAAAAACTACGTTCTTTCGGATGCCTCGAAATTCTTTACAGCCAAGCTGGCTCCAAAGTTTATTGGACCATTTACCGTATCGAAAAGATTATCGCCTTGGACTTACGAATTAAAGAATGATAATGGCAAGTATTGCGGTGTTTGGCATATCAAGGATCTCAAAGCACATCCACCTGACGATGAGTAACGTAATTAAAGATTTTGGGTAAAATCTTTTCTAAGCAGGGGGGAATTTGTAACGGTCCAAATTTGCCAGGAGTTATTTATTGTATACAGGGTGTCTAAAATAGGTGATACCACTATTGCTATCTCCGAAACGGTAAAAGATACGAGGTCAGTTAAATTAGAGAAATTGTGCCATTTTCAGTCCCTATTCATATTCCGTTTACGGAGTTGCCAAATTCTCTATAGTTTCGTATCTACAGGGGATTTTTTAAAAATAGTCAAAAATTTAATTCTTAAATATCTCGAAAATTATTATAGTTAGAAAAAATTGTTTTAACAAAAATCACACGATTTTTTACCTTCAATAAAGTAACGCTATTGTTTTGTTTATACCATTTGTTTTTATTGAGTTACTGATACTAACTTGTTTTTTTCCAATACGGACCTGGACTTTTTGCTCCATTTTTTGAAAGAATACTTTATACCCTTTACAACTGTGTATAACTTGAAAATATTTTCCGACGTTTTGATCACGACTAGTAACATCATCAGAATTTTCTGACAATACGGACCTGTAATCTTCCATGTTAAGGCACAATTCACAACCTATTGCTATGGCTTGTGTTTTTTCTGGTTGTGAAATGGCGCATTTACTTGAAAAATGTACTGGTAGAATATCCTGATGATGCTATTCTTCACCAAAACGTCGAAAATCATAATCAGGTGATACACAGATGTAAAGGGTATGAAATATTCTTTCAAAAAATGCAGCAAAAAGTCCAGGTCCGTATTTGAAAAAAGCAAATTAGTATCAGTAACTCAATAAAAACAAATGATATAAACAAAACAATAACATCACTTGAGAGAACGTAAAAAATCGTGTGATTTTTGTTAAAACAATTTTTTTCTAACTATAATAGTTTTCGAGATATTTAATAATTAAATATTTGACTATTTTTAAAAAATCCCCTGTAGATAAGAAACTATAGAGAATTTCGCAACTTCGTAAACGAAATATGAGTAGGGACTAAAAATGACACATTTTCTCTAATTTAACCGATCTCGTATCTTTTACCATTTCGGAGATAGCAATAGTTGTATCACCTATTTTAGAAAACCTGTGTATTGTATATATTGCATATTGGTACATGTGTTAGGATAATATATTTTTTTTATACGCTTTTGATTAGACGTATTTGTACGATTAGCAGTTTTGGGGTATTAAAAATTAAATAAGAATTTCTTGCATTCATTACGGTCCTGCCATTTCACGTATATGGAGAGCACGCCATCGTACTGAAATTGCCCGGCTAACCAAACTCCTGCCTTGGGTAGTACAGGAATACTGCCATTCGTACGACCAGATCCTGCGCCGGCAGATTTCGTACCGCGACGACGCGACGCCTGAAAAATCAATAGATGATCAATTCCAAGAATCGAGATGATTTTGTTAAACGTTTCTTTTGGCTGCGTTTAAGTTTTCAATACGGCTGTCTAGGATCGGTTCAAAGACTGCGTTCATTCCAAAGGTGAATACAAAAATTGTTATCCCCTCCAATATTGCTGTCGGTATGATGGATGGCTACCGTAATGTTTGACATTTATTTGAAAATATCGTTAATTTAAAAAATTAAATGACGGCTATTTATAGGGACATTCAAGAAAATATTGATGTAAACGTTTATTTTTGGGGATGCTGCATGTTTTGGTGGAATCAATTTTACTCGATGGGTCTTCTTTGGTGATTCACGATTAGATTATTTTCCCGCTATGGCATTTGTACCTTTCTGGGTACTACCGTATGAAAGGAACGGTGTATCGGCCATTTTTTACCTTGACCGCGCTCGAGATAGGAGAGCTGCTGCTACTTTCTGGAACTATTGGTATTTTTCTTGCCTCCTTCAGTTTTAAGGGATAAATTGCCTTGAAAGTATTAGTGTAGTGTGAGTTTCGGTTCGTTTTGTCGTTTTATGCACTACTCAGCTTGAAATGCTGGATCCAAGAGCAGATTTTCCAGTTCAACGGCGCGGCGTGGAAGTCAAGTAAGTCGTTACGTTGTTTTTCCTTTCTTTAATGTATTCATAGTTTTCTCGTTATTTCAATGCGAAATGCGCGCAAAATTGCTTAGATGGACTAATTTTCTTTTAGATGGGACAACCAACCACCATCTACTTCTAAAACCTCCTTCTACTTCAGTGAATTTTAACCCTCCAGCTTCACATATACCATCCACTCGATAACCACACAAGATAGTGTGTAAGTATGAAGAGAAAAAAAAAATATGTGTATTTGTTTTGGTTAAATGTGCTAGTGATTAATTTTAATTGAATAACCAAATATTTCTCTAAAAATGATAATAATAATTATAATAATAGTAATAATAATAATAATAATAATAATAATAATAATAATAATAATAATAATAATAATAATAATAATAATAATAATAATAATAATAATAATAATAATAATAATAATAATAATCACAGGACCACAAATGGGAACCGAAAAAAGTCCTTTGGCGAGATTGATATCCTATATGTATTGTGGTGCGCTGATTACGAATCCGAGGTCCATATAACCCCAGCACATCACGTTCAAGGTCATTTCAAGGTCAAATGCATATATTACGGAAAACAGAAAATCTGACCACGGATTCGGAAAGAGCGGGAAATTTTACGTCCAAATATGTAGTTTTTATTTTTCCAACATGACCCTCCAAGGTCATCTGGGGGTGAAATGACTCACCGATAGACCAAATTCTTATTTCCCATATAGGTACATCATCACAACTACAGACTTTTACGTACAACTTAGTCAGGTATCTTTAGGTTTTTTGACGCGCTGATTACGAATCCGAGGTCCATATAATCCCAGCACGTCACTTTCAAGGTGATGATGTATATGGGAAATAAGAATTTGGTCTATCGGTGAGTCATTTCACCCCCAGATGACCTTGGAGGGTCATGTTGGAAAAACTAAAAACTACATATTTGGACGTAAAATTTCCCGCTCTTTCCGAATCCATGGTCAGATTTTCTGTTTTTCCGTAATATATGCATTTGACCTTTAAATGACCTTGAACGTGATGTGCTGGGGTTATATGGACCTCGGATTCGTAATCAGCGCACCAAAATACATATAGGATATCAATCTCGCCAAAGGACTTTTTTCGGTTCCCATTTGTGGTCCTGTGTAATGTCTGGCCTGTTTCTTCCTGTTCTGTTCGTCCACCAGCTGGGCTGATAGAGCTGGGGGGAATAGCTACCGTAAACCACTGCGAAGTAAGACGGTACAGCCAGCGAACTTCAAGGGGCCGCGAGTAACAACAGTGGCCCACCAGGGCTTAAATCGCACCGGTAGCCCACGCAATATCGGCTGCGTCAGGCTGTACTGGGTTAACACCCCTGTACAAGCTTGTCTTAACCCATTGTTACGAATAACGATGTGGTAAGGGCCTCTGACAACCCGCTCCAGTCGGATAGGGGCGATGGGCAAGGTGGAGAGGCTCCCGGACGATTGCCTAATGATGACGACCTTGGCTATGGAAACGGACCCTTTATATGGACGGACGAACTCAAGGATGATTTGCTGGATGCATATGAGGGCAGCGAACCAACTAGGAGGGGTTATATGAAGAGGTTGCGAGACTTATGGTGCCAAAAACATCCAAACCTTCATCATTTCTCAGAGAAGATTCTCCGCAACCAAGCAGCCTACCTTAGAAGAAGTGGCTACATTAGAAGAGCACGCGACGAAGAACAACACGCGCAGGATCACCAAGAAGCACCTGAACTAGAACACCCGGAAAATGAAGAACCACCTCTCTTGGTAACAGCAGCTACTCCTGAGAATGCCGACAATCAACTCACTCAAAGCAATAAAACAATTAACACCAAATGCTATATTAAACCACAAGAACTAAGAAGAATAAATAGTGCTCTCGAGAACGAACTTCCAGATGATGTCGATATGGTAGCACTTAACAACGCTGTTTATAGTGCTGCAGCAAAGTTAGTACCAGATCGACAAGACAGTGGATCAAATAACACTATTAAAAGAAATGACCGAAGAATCAGACAAGTTTCCCAAAAGATCCATATAGCTCGACAAGAAGCTTCGCGTATACAGTGTGCGATGGACTACATAACATCTGGCCGACCTTTTACGGACAAAATCAGGAAAATAGCAGCACAACTCAGACAAGCCCATCACACATTAAACCGAGTTACATTACAGACGATTAAACAACATAAGTTAGACCGTACACGAGCTCTAGGGATCGTTAAACAACGTCTACTAAGGCGTATGAAGGCTATAAGGGATAACAACACCTTTTTCTGTAGGCCTTCCCGCCTTGTAGAAGATCCTCCACCGGTGGTTGAAAATCCACCATCGACAGAACAAGTGGAGCATTTCTGGAAAGGACTTTACGAGACACAAACACCATTGAAGCAAGACTCTCCAGCACTCACTCATTGTCAGGCATACTGCACACAGTTCCACCAAGATCAGGAACCGAGAACGGAAATCACTGCGGAGGAGATTAGGAGGGTTGTGGAAGGTACTAAAAATTACGCAGCCCCTGGGCTAGATGCAATTAACAACTTTTGGTGGAAGAAACTAACTTGTACACACCGGCATCTGGCCCGAATATTCAATTCGTGGCTATATGAAAATCAGCCTATTCCCCAGTGGTTCGTAGAAGGGCGCACTGTACTTATACCGAAGAAGGGAAACTTGGACGATCCAAAGAACTATAGACCGATAACGTGTCTTAATTCCTGCTATAAGATCTTTAGACGTATCTTGTACGCCAGGATGCTGGATACTGTTGGTCCTGTACTTAGGGACGTTGTAGAGCAGCGCGGAGGAAAGAAAGGTCTGTCGTGCTGCAAAGAAAATCTGCTCATTGACAGATGCATCACGCAAGACGCGGTACAATATAAACGAAACCTATCAATGGCCTGGATAGACTATCGCAAGGCTTATGATACAACATCGCATGAGCTCTTGTCTCATCTTCTGCGCGGCTTAGCAGTCCCTCCCGAACTGACTCGGTGCATTGAACATCCAATGCCTCTTTGGAGAACTCGGTTTTCGATAAGATCTGGGAACGCCAATATTATTACAGGACCAATAACATTCAGGAGGGGAATATTTCAAGGAGACACTTTAAGTCCACTACTGTTCTGTATATCACTTTTACCTCTGTCAGTGTCCCTTCGAAGAACTCGTGGTTATTCTTGCGGCTCTCCAGGGAACAGAATCCATAACGTTACCCACCTCTTTTATATGGATGATCTGAAACTTTACGCATCTGGAGATCGTGACCTCCAACAGTCATTGAAGATAGTGCAAGAATATACAAAAGCAGTGGGCATGGAATTTGGGTTGGATAAATGTGCCACCATTAAACTTAGTAAAGGCCGACTGGAACAGCAAGAAGATGCTCACCGACGGGAGCGTTCTAAAACATCTAGAGGAAGGAGAAACTTGTACTTATCTAGGCGTCGATCAAAATCGCTTACAAGATGCCAACAGAGTTAAAGAAATTCTCCGAAGCAAGTACAGACAACGCTTGCGAAAAATCTGGCAGTCAGAACTCTCGGCCAGAAATAAAATATCGGCGACAAATATGCTTGCTGTTCCGGTATTATTATACTCTTTTGGTGTATTGAAGTGGGCCAGGGACGAGCTGCGAGGTCTCGATTCTGGTACACGAAAAATGATGCACCTTCACAGAAGCGTTCATCCACGATCATCGGTTGAACGAATATACCTCTCACGACAACAGGGGGGACGAGGCCTACTGAGTTTGGAGAGACTTCACGACAGAATTGTCTTGGGTATGGCCTGCAATGTTTTAAATAGCCGGGATCCACTACTGCAAATCGTACAAGCTCATGAAATTGCCGGTGTTGGCACATTTCTATTTAAGGCAGCCGAACGTGCCGCAGATGAACTCGGTCTTAACTTTGGGATTGAGGACAGGCAACGCCACCGCCAAGACATGCTCCCACTTCTGGACCTACAACCACAAGTATTAAAAGGGACCATTAAAACTGCAGAACAACAGCAGCTACTTCGAAGGCATGTCGAAAAGCCACAGCACGGCGTCTTCTATAGAAATATGGAGACGCTGGGACTGTCCAAAGAACTGACTTTCAGTTTCCTAAGGTCAGCTGGCCTGAAGTCTGAGACCGAGGGATTCCTCATGGCTTGTCAAGATGGAGTGATCAATACACTTACATACCGTACGCGTTTTGGTGACATTCAAGACATCAGATGAAGGGCGTGTCGTCAAGAGCCCGAGACGCTCATGCATCTCCTGTCAGCTTGCAAAACTCATGCAACTACTTCTTATATATATCGCAATAACGCTGCCTTAAGGGTTCTATACTACCACCTTAGACATTTTTACGGTATAGATCAAGCTCCAATAATTCCATATGTACCATCGGATATAGAAGCAGTAGTAGAAAATGAAGTGTGTCGTATCTATTGGAACTACGCATTTCACACGACCAGACGAATCCAGGCTAACAAACCGGACATCGTCGTTATGGACAAAAACGCGAAAACCATCTACGTCATTGAGTTCTCATCACCAGCCGAGACGAACATACTAAGGAAAGAGGAGGAAAAACGCGCAAAATATACTGACCTCCTGTATGAACTACGCAGGTTATGCCCGGGCTTTTCTGTTGAAATGGTTGTGTTGATTATTGGTGTTTTGGGAGGAATTCGAATTATGCTGCTCTCTGAACTACGAAAACTACCATCGTGTCGCGATTCACTTAATGAACTTGTAATGAAGATGCAGAGAGCAGTGATTCTGGGTTCGCTTCGTCTGTTGAGGCAGATGAATTTGGCTGATGACCACTGACCGAGCGGACGCAAAGAGTGGTTATCAATACGGGCCTTCGGTCGTGGTTCTCTATGTGAGTCGGAGCCATGGCGAGTCACGATGGGATCCTTTTCAATAATAATAGTAATAATAATAATAATAATAATAATAATGATAATAATAATAATATGATGATGATAAAAACAAAAAAAAAGAGGACAAGAAAACTAAATCCTCTCTTCTATAACTTGTAAAACCGTTTTTCGCACATTTTAGGGTTTTTCCCCGGGATTATTTTCTCCCGAAGTTCACCTTGTAAAGGCGTTCCACCTTGGTGGGGGTTCATCTTTGGTAACAGTCCCTCTCCTTCTTCCTATGGTGTTTGGTGTCGACTGTGGTGTGCTGTTAGTTCTTCCCGTAGCTGCTACCATCGGCATCGGAGGAAATATGACCTTCTTTTGTTGTGCTTGATGAACACATCCCAGGCACCCAAGTAACTTCTGTCTGTACTGGCCCCAATGTATATTATGGCGCTCCCCAAAAATTTAGTAATGCAGTTAACTATTCAAGCTAAAAATGTGCTAATGGAAATATAAAGACAGGGGTGTATTGTTCGAATTAAATATTTATTTATTTACATAATTCGGTAAGAGTAACATTATTAGATTGTGTCAGGTGTATTATTCAATAATAGTGTAAAGTAATTTTTAATGGGTATTTAAAAAGAGAAAAAAAACAGGGAAAAGACATTTGGGTTCTGCGGCATATTTAAGTTTATTATTTAGCTTATTTTGGGTACATGCCTAACTATGTTGGTAATTTATACTTATTGGTACTGATGTGCTATGTAAACCGGCCGTGATCACGAATGGTGCTACTGATTATTTTTATATTGAATATAGTATTACGCGATTGATAAGGGACAACTTTACCCTTATTGGCAATAATATTGCGAAGGTTCCCTATCGATCGGAATTCGTTACAGTTGTATTTGACTTTATTGGTCTTAATTATATATTTTGCGATGTACATATGTGCCCTATAACTTAAAGCAACAAATTAAATAATCAATTTAAACTAAAGTATGTCTGCATTTATTTTTTGGCAAATACATGAAGAACTTTGCTACATTTGGTAAGCTTTAGGTACCTTGTAACCGGGTACTAATTCTCTGACGGAATCGGGTATTTTCTTAGGTTACTGGCGCCCTGATATTTTACGGTTTATTGTACTTGAACCGCACGACCACTCCCGACTTGCGGCTGGCCTAGCATTCCGTAAAGTTTACTACCTTACCGCTTCTGTTTATAGGAGGCTGGAACCCCCCTATAGTTCAGATAGGTTGCAATGTTAAAACTTTTTATTGTGTCCCATCTTAAATTGGTTAGAATATTTTGGGACGCCTATGGCTGGACCTTATCGGCATTGCTGCGTCAAAGGTGTCGGCTTCGTTACTTTTTTTGCGGTTTCACTTAACATTAGATAAAGTATAGGTGTAAGTAAAACTAGAATACCGGGTGTGATCAAAAAATAATAATATTTTTTTTTAAAATTCTTTTTAAACCAGTTTAAAGTATTTTTACTGTTCAAAAATGGATTTAGACATTTTAAAAAATTCTCGCAAAATTGCTAAAGCTACAATAACTCGTGTCAAAAATTGGGTTGAATCAAATAGAGACAATTTAATAGATTTCGAGCAATTTTACTATCGAGAAGAACTCTTAAGAAAGGCTTTCGAAAAATACTCCGATGCTCAAGAGAGCATAGAACATTTAGACCCAAGTGACACCGACGAAAGAGGCGAGGTAGAAGATAAATATTGTTTGACTTTAGCAATAATTAAAAAATATCTTGAAAAATTTTCTACAACAGCCAGTGCGCAGAGTAAGCCACCTAACGCAGTTCAGGTGCCAAGTACACCTAATGTAAAATTACCGGATTTGAAAATAACGCTTTTTGATGGGCAAATCTCAGAATTTAAATCATTTATGGAATTATTTTCAGCATTAGTTATTAATCATTCAGGATTAACGGATATTCAGAGATTTGCTTATTTGAAATCTGCACTCAAAGGCGAAGCACTTATGTAAATTAGTTATTCATTGCAGTTAATAGGGGACAATTTTCAAGTTGCGATTGATATTTTAAAGAAAAGATATGAAAATTTGACTTGTGTGATTAATAGTTATTTGAATAATATTTTAGATATACCGCCTATAACAAAATGTACTTCTGTGGCGTTACGAGATTGTATTGCAAACTTAAGAAAAAATATTGAGGCCCTTAAAAAATTTAAACTTGATGATAAAGAACTTTTTGAATATCTGTTGGTTTTCATGTTCGAGGAAAAATTAGATTTTGGTACAAGACGAGCTTGTGAATTAGATCGTGACCTTGACGAGTTACCCGCGTTTGAAGATTTTTTCGAATTTTTTGAAAAAAGATGTATTGTTTATGAAAATTTGTCAAGTGGTGAATCACGACCTTCACCAAAAAACGCTAGAAGTTCTTTACATACAAGTCAACAACCAAACGAACAGGTTCAAGGCGAATCGCGACCTTCACCAAAAAACGCTAAATTTATAAAAACAAAACATTTATGTTACAATTGTTTAGGTCGTCACAAATTTCAGGACTGCGGGTCCACTCAAAAGTGTAAAATTTGTATAATGAAAAACAGCACACTCTTTTACATCAAAACGTAAGTTATAAGAATAAATCAAATCAAATGAAATCAAAATCTCTTTATTTGATAAGTACCTTGGGTGATACAAGCAAACGGCGTCATATTTAAAAGGGAAAATAAACTAACCTAGGTTCCCTAATCCTAATTTTAAAACATTTTATATTAAAAACATTTTATAAACACATTTTAAAAACATCAGACATCAAAAGTTGTAAAAAGACAAACAAGCATTCTTCATAACAAAAAGAGTCCCCGCAAACACACACATCACAAATGTGATCAGAGGAACTCAGCAGCACTGTAAGGCTCAGCGTCGACCAAGCACCTCATCAGCTCCCTTCTGAACCTGGAGATGTTTTCAATCTGCTTTATAGCAGCCGGGAGTTTATTGTAATATTTTACACAAGAATAGGCAGGACTGCGCTCAGACAGCGTCAAGCGATGTCCAGGAATGTTATAATCACTGGACCTGGTGTCATGGTCATGTCGAGGCAAATACTGCAAAAATTGCTCCCCATTTTTCCGCAAAAAGAGCACACACTCATACACATGCATACCCGCCAGCGTAAGCAAACCATGCCGCCTAAAGAATCCCCTGCAAGACTGAAGTCTAGCCATGCCGAGCATCACACGTACCGCCCTCTTCTGTATTAAAAAAACCCTCCCCGCCCTGACACTGTTACCCCAAAACATCACGCCAAACCTAAGGGTAGAATTGAAATTAGCATGGTAAGTTACCAACAAAGTCTCTAAATTTAAATAGTTTCTTAGAACTCGCAACATGTAGCAACAGCTATTTAGCTTACCCGTAACATTGTCAATACTTCTCTCCCAACTTAGGTGACAGTCTACAAATATACCCAAAAATTTAGCGTCCGTTGCCAAGTTTATGCTCTGAGAGTCTGAGACAACAAAACAGCCCGGTCCGGGCAGTCAAGCAGCGACTGCCTTGTTTTAAACAGTATAAAGTTGGACTTGCCTGCATTAAGTATCAGGCTATTCTGCAAGAACCATTCATTTACGGACGCCAAGCATTCTCTTCCATCACTCAACACATCCTCAACAGTGGATCCCCCAATCAATATGTTGGTATCATCAGCATAGTTAACAACTGAAACGTCTTCGTTTGTAATCACACTGTCCAAGTCATTAATATAGCACACAAACAGGAGGGTCCCAATCACACTACCCTGAGGTACGCCCATAGTAAGTGGCTTGTCATCAGAAAAACAGTCCCTGCCATTCGACCGAATCACAACTCTCTGCACACGACCCCGCAAATAGGACCGCACCCACTCCAGAGGAGCACCCCTAACTCCATACTGAACCAACTTGTCCCGAAGTATGCTATGATCTAGACCGTCAAAAGCCTTCGACAAGTCCAGAAATGCGCCAAGTGCTACTTGATGGTTTTCAAAGCAGTCCACGATCCTACTCACGAAGTCGTATACTGCTGTATTTATCGATTTCCCCGGCAAAAAACCGTGCTGACCTAGATTTATTAGATTTTGAGAGGAAAAAAAGCACAGCAAGCGTGCACACATTGCTTTTTCAAATATTTTTGAGAAAGAGGATAGAAGACTTATTGGTCTATAGTTCTCTGGAAGAGAAGGATCTCCCTTCTTGTAAAGAGGCTTTACTATTGCCGGTTTAAGACCATTAGGGAAGGTTCCTCAAACAAAAGAGTTATTTATAATGTAACATAAAGGAATCAATAACTGCCCAGCACAATCTTTTATATTATTAGTGGGTACCTCATCATATCCCGAGCTCTTTTTGTTCTTCAATCTATTTATTATGCCAAGCAGCTCCACACTGGTGATCGGTGTTAAAAACATAGTATCGCGATTGCAAGGAATCCTACAATCGTAATCTCTCCGAGTCAGATTCCCGACTAAATCCGATGCTGCACGAATCATGTAATCATTCAGCACATTGCTAACTACATGTGGGCTGCCAGGGATGCCAATACTCCTTTCACCTGCTCCGGTACCTTTTATTTCATTTACAACTTGCCACGTACATTTTGATTTATTATCACTATTCAATATTTTATTAACATATTGGTTTTTTCTGGCCTCTCGCAGTAAGTCATTGTATTTACGCTTAGTATTGTTGTATGCATTAGAAAAGCACCATCAGCTCTACTCAAAACCAACAAAACATCCAATTCCCTCTTACATTCGGTCACCTGAGGGGTATTATAATAAAAATTAGGTTTTTGGTTTGTTCTGATATTACGAACAGGAAAACAGTAATTAAAAATTGGTAACAGTACGTTCATAAATTCATGCCACTGACCATTCACATCAGATTCATCCACCTCAAAAACACTCTGCCAGCTTTGCCCTGCCAAGGTCTGCTTAAAGAGTTGCTTATCCTGAGCATTAAATACTCTTCTATTCTGAGTGGTAGGAGGCACTGGGGCCGTCAAGTTGAAAGATATTTTCTGTCCAGTATGATCCGATATATGAGTATTCCGCACCCCCGCAACATAAACATCGCAATTGGTAAAAATATTGTCAATGCAGGTGCTCGCAGTCCTGCCGATTCTCGTACTTTCAGTTATTGAGGGAAAAACATTATATGAGCTCAAAAGGGATAAAAATGCCGCCGAGTTGCTATCATCCTCCAAGATATTCACATTAAAATCACCTGCTAAAAATATTAAAACATTATCTAACAATAATTTATTCAATATAAAATCAATCCCACTAAAAAAACGTTCTATGTCTGACCCAGGGGACCTGTAAATAGATAGTATAACCATCCGTGTATTGTTAATTACAACCTCGACTGCAGCACATTCCATGATGGTTTCCACGGAGTACCCTGCAAGATCAGCACGTGCCTTCCATGATACTCCCTTACGTACATACACAGCAGATCCCCCATGCAGGTTCTCCTTCCTGCAATAGGCTGAAGCCAGCACGTAGTTTATAAAGTTATAGTTTTTGATTTGTTCTTCAGTCTTCCAATGCTCAGTGATGGCCACTGCTATACATTCATTCTCCTCCACCAACTCTTCAATCTGATCCAGACTATTTCCGATTGACTGGCCATTGTGGTGTATAATATTTACTTCTGCTCGCCCTCTATGTAATGTACAGGGTGTGCAAAATTCTCGAAATACAAACTTTCAAAACATAAATTCTCGAACTCAAAATAATTCATCGTTAACTTTATTAAACAATCAAAATTCTTTAACAAACGTTCATAACCCTAAAAACTCACAAACTTTCGCACCAAGTAATCGAAATCGTGGTTTTCAAGAATCTCAGTCTGCTAACGAGCAAGCAGCACCTAATGCAAACAAATCCATTTCACTCTCAGCGCTCTCAACTAAAGAAACTCACGTGCTCCTAGTGACAGCACAAGTTACTTTGTATTCAAGGCACGGTAACCCCGTTAACGCAAAAGTTCTTTTGGATAGTGGAAGCCAAAGTTCTTTCATTACACAAAGTTTAGTAAACAAACTTCAATGTACCCCTTACCGAAAAGTTTTAAACATTTCAGGCATTTCTCAAAACAGCATCCTGTCAAATAAAATGGCAGATGTGTGCATTCATTCTAAAAAGGATAATAGTAAAAGATTCTTAGTTTCTTGCGTGCTTTTGGACAACATAACCTATAAACTTCCACAAGCACCGATTCAAGCAAATAAATTGCAAATTCCAGAAGAAATCGCTGCAGACCTTGCTGACCCTAGCTTGTTCATTCCGTCAGATATTGACATGCTTCTCGGTGCAGATCTCTTCTATTCTGTTATAACTACAGGTGTCCATAGTTTGGGAAATGGATTTCCCACTCTACTCAATACTCATTTAGGCTGGATAATATCTGGCAACGTTCCATCACGATATATGTCATTTTCTGAAAACTCCAAAGTCTTTCAGTCTCATACTCAACACATTCAAAAAATGGACAAAACATTCAGTGGCGTGACAGGCCAACTAATTCTTAAAATACCTTGAACTTCAAACTGCCACCTACGAAACAAATTTCGCTCCCTTTGTTGCCGCTAAAGTAACAAAGCCCAGTCTTATGAAAAAGACTTTCTTTCGCTTCAGAAGCACTCTCTTTTCAATATTACGTAGATGACATTTTCAATACTTGTGACAGTTATGAAGTCATTGTCAACAATTTCTCCTTTACCCTACGACGACCAATCAAACCCAATCAAACCAGTCACTGAAGAATAATTAATTTTCTTCCCCAATTATCCAATGGCCATTCTATATGGTGTATGCGGGTAGTGGTGAGTGCGGCAAAAAGTGCTCTCTGCTTTTCTGGGTTAGTATAACCCCCCTTTTTTTAGGCTAAAGGTCTACTCTTGGGAAAAGTCCCACCCGAGAAAAATAAACTGCAGAGAAGCGACAAAGCGCGTCGGTTCCTTTGAAGTTGGTGTGGGTAATCCTTGTGACCTTGATCCGCCGCGAGTGGTACTATAACACAGATAAATGTTAATTGGCCGAATAAAGGAATAAACGTGTGTATACTTTATCTAATGTTAAGTGAAACCGCAAAAAAAAGTAACGAAGCCGACACCTTTGACGCAGCAATGCCGATAAGGTCCAGCCATAGGCGTCCCAAAATATTCTAACCAATTTAAGATGGGACACAATAAAAAGTTTTAACATTTTAACCAAATATTATTTATAAGTATATCAAAACCTAGCTGAATCTGCAAAAACGATGTTTAACCATACAAATAATTGTATTCATGGGCGTACCGTCGACCGATAATTAAGACTTTAAATTAATGGCATAAATATGTTGTTATTTTTATGATCGTTTTGTAGTAAGTGTAACTATATTATATTTACACCGTCGTCCGCTCCCCAGGCGCGCACGTATGGGCGTACCTTTACGACGCGCGGTTTGTCATGATCGAGATCAGCTATTCAACTGAGAACCAAGGACACACATAATGGCTCGGATGCGTTATGCATGTCATTTTCTTGTCGTTATTAGTCAGGGCCACGCCTCTTGACTATAATTATTTTTCCTAGGTTTTTTCCTGGAATTATAACTTAGACCACTATCGGTCTAATAAACCATTTTTACCGTTTCGTGAATACCGTTCTGGTCCCTCTAGTCGGTGCAAGACTCCCTTGACCAAGAACGTTGATTTATCCCAAATTAACAAATACCAAGACTTCCAACATCTGAGTACAAAAGCCTGCGTCTAATTTCGAGACGCGGAGTGCATGTCTTTCATGCGTTTCACTCAATCGTAACGACAACCGCGGAGACCGCCTGACTGAATTTAATTACTAAGGCGGAAGACTTTCGTCCTCTTTCCTGTATATAGACTCTATTCATGGATTGTCCTGCCAGGCACTCAGCAAAAAACCCGCCGCTCGCGCGCTCGGCCCAATTCGCTTAATTGTCCGATTAAAGTTGTCCATTTCTCAGCAGCATTTTAGAATAATTTTCCTCCTTTAAACCATCTTCCCCAAGACATGTATCCAGGTTGAATCTCCTTACGGGTTACAGCTAGCAAGGTAAAGTTATTCAGCCTGTCCCTTTACTCGTGTCGGAGGGATCAAGTGCGTCCCGTTCCAAGACGCTAATTTTATAAACAAAGGTATTTTACATCACCGGACCAAGCGGCTCAAACCAAATCAAGTCTGAAATTCAAATCGATATATGGATGATATCAATGAAGAAAATTAGGCTCAAAATGTTTGAAGAAGACACGCGAGCTCTTGGTCTATTTATTTTGTCGCTTCATACCTGAAGTCTTGAAGATGGGTATATTCCAAAGATACCACATGCGACATTCGTGGGTTATGTCACGATTTTCACTGACTAAACACCCCCCCCCCCTAGAGTAGTTGGTTTCGGACCGGAGTCTATAAACCAAGTATCTCTCGATAGATTATAACCGCTCGCATGACCCGTTGTCATGCCGAACTTTTATAATCCTGCCATATTTTCGCGTACAAATATGGGGTTTATCTCTGTCCTGAAAGGAAAATTTTTACAATATTGCCTTAAGGTAACAAAAGTCCTACTTAAGATAATAATTGTCTCTAGCCTTAAGATATTTGTATGTTACATACGGTGTTAAGTAACTAAGTGTGCATGACATGCTATTTACCTAAGTAATCTTAAGATGTGGGAACTTACATATTTGACTTAATTATTGGTATTCAGGCCCGCTCGCACTAGCACTTGCGCTCGCGTTCGCACTCACACTATCGCTAGCATTTGCACTACACTCGCACTAGCACTTCACTTTTGCCTTTTCATTACTCTATTTGATTCCTTGGTCTTCTTTTGTATCACCTATTTTGCCTCGTTCTTCCGGCTATTTCTAGATTTTCCCTATGTCCAAAAGCAACCAATGTCACTCCAGATCACGAATCTAGAGAAAAGGGGCGGGGCTTGTTAGGGTAGTTGAAGTTTACTTTTCATATCCTGAAGCAATCGAGACCGTCAGTAGACGCAATGTTGCTGTAAAAGTTCAATAAACGTCTTTTCTTGAAATCTTTGTCTTCCAAAAGTATATTTATCCGCTTTTGAAAGAATTTCGTTCAAAACTTGAATTTCTATCAAGGTTTCTCTGTATTTTCTGGAAGAGCATTGTGAAAAGCGGTTTTCACAACAAATGCTATATATTTTAGAAACCTGTCAAATCCATTATCAAAAATAAAACAAAAATATCTACATGCTGTTGGAATCATCAGAAGATTCGGAACTAGAATCATTCGCATTTTGAATCACAAGTGGCGCTACTGGCGGTAAAATAGGATATTCATCTTCTTTTTTTATAACGTGGGCTACACAGTTTCTCCAAATATCACGGCTCAATTCACTTATTACTCGTCGAATATTATCCAGTACCACTGCACTTAATGTTGGTGACTGATTACATTTACGAAGACGTTTTTTTATAGTGCCCCAAATCATTTCAATTGGATTAAATATGCAATAATAAGGAGGTAACCGCAACAGAGTATGGCAGTGTCTAGTGCAAAGATTATCAATTACATATTCATTTTTAAAATTTCGACTCTTTATCATTTTTATCAGCTCTTTTTTTACCGGGACCTTTTCAGGAATTTCCATATTTTTATGCCTCATAAAATTTAAAATGTCTTCCTTTTTAGTATTATTATTCGGTATTTTGTTTAATATACGCGAATGATATGGTGCATTGTCCATGACGATTACCGAGTTTGGTGAAATGTTCGGTAAAAGCTGATCAACAAACCACTTTTCAAATAAATCCCCAGTCATGTCCTCATGATAATCGGTAGAAGATTGGTTTATGTTTTTGGCCGACACAAGCAGTGCATTGGGCACGAAACCATTTTCACCTCCGGCATGAAGTATTATCACGCGCTTTCCTCTTGAACACGGTGCATTTAAACTGCAATTTTGAGTTTCATCTACCCAACCGTACTGAACAACATCATGAGTATCAAACCATGTCTCATCTAGATACACTATATACCTATTTGATTCCCGGTGTTCTTTTATTTTACGCAAATATTCTTGACGATGTTCAACAAGACGGCGCGATTCCATTATAACCATCAAACCATCCGATTATCAATTTTTTTGTATTTAAATCCGCAATTTAATAAAATTCCTCGAAGAGTTTCCAATGACTGGTAATTGTAATCAGGGTAATCGCGTAACTTATCCCGGATCATTTCTAATGTTGGCACCGTATTTTCCTTATACAGATTGTACACAATTCGTCTAATGACATCTTTTGCTGTATCGTCAACTTTCTGAAACTTTTGATTAGTTCTCTTTCGCTTTACCGAATGATCTGTAACATCTCTTGTTTTAATTACGCGATAAATTGTAGATATCGAAAGTTGTGTTAATTCGTTAACTCTTTTTATAATGGCTTTATCTGACTGTGCCGGATTTTCTTTTTTTAAACAGCCGTAAATATTTAGAATTATTCGTTGACTTTGAACATGTAAATCTTTATTAAACTCCGGACATGTTTCGACTGGCGATACCACGGTCGGTACCGAAGGTAATTCAACATGTAATAATTCGCTTTCATCTACCTCAAAAGGTCGCCAAAAAGCCATTATTATAATAAAAATTCACTTACATAAACCAAGTAAAAACACTTATAATACGCACTTCACTGGTCAAAGCCTAAAACTTAACTGTTTCACATAAATCATGTTCTAAACGAGCATCTGTCTAGACGTAACGTCTTAATTAACTGGAAATGACTCCGTCCTCTGTATGCGCTAATATAATATTACCGTTAGTGGAAAAGAGACAAAACGAATCGTCGCTGCAGGTGTCCCTTCACGAGACAGGCAGCTGATGTTTGCATTATATACCGAAGTTATCACTAACAAATCTGAATGAAATGTGGGTTACTTGCTATGGGGAATCGAGCGATCCCGGTAATGCCGCAGGCCTTTGTCTGGCTTTTTATACCATTTAAATCTTAAGAATTTAGATTTATGAGATTCAGTTAACTTTTGCAAAACTATACACTGAGAGAAGTATTTCTTTATTTTTAGAAAAATAACTCCTACCATTAGTTTTTATTTTTCGATTTTACCTACTTCGCGTCTGACGTTTATTTTGATTTTATGGGAGAATCTGAGAAAAACGAGGCGGTCCTTTTTCTTGGATACAATTTTGAAATTACATTTAGTCACCAACAAATTGCAAAAATAAACAAAAACATTGCCGAGAACATTGCATATGTCAATATAGTCAGTGGCGTATTCAGGGGGTTAAGCCCCCCCCCCCCCCCCCCCCCCAAGCCTAAAGTTGATATTACCTTTGTATTCAAAAGAGGAAAATAAAAGTTTTTGTCTTTTTCTATCGAATCACCCCCCACCCCCCCCCCCCCCCCCCAGTGTATTCCTGGCTATGCTACCGAGTATAGTATCGGTGTAGAATAGTGTATTGTAATTTCACACAAGTGGGACAGTTTGGTGATACGAGCCATAGTGTCAAAAATACTTTTCATACTTTCGTAAAAAGAATAGTGGAATACTAACTATACTCTTGAAAATTAAATATACTTTTCAAATGCTGCGCTGGCACCGTGTGAAAAGTATACCTACTCTTGTTACACAATATGCTATTTTTTCTCTAATGATGTAAAATCTAGTGAAAATTAAGAAAAATGGTTTCAAAGAAAATTACTTTAGATGAAGGAAATGTAAAAAACTAAAACTTTTGCAGTTTATTATACTATACTAAAAAAGAAAACGAATATAGGTTTTCCGCTGTCCTTCTAAAGCAGCAAGCAATAATTGTGTCTGATGTATCCCTGTGACCTTGATCCGCCGCGAGTGGTACTATAACACTGAGAGAAATGTTAATTGGCCGAATAAAAGAATAAACGTGTGTACCATGAGAGAAGTATTTCTTTATTTTTAGAAAAATAACTCCTACCATTAGTTTTTATTTTTCGATTTTACCTACTTCGCGTCCGACGTTTATTTTGATTTTATGGGAAAATCTGAGAAAAAGGAGGCGGTCCTTTTTCTTGGATACAATTTTGAAATTACATTTAGTCACCAACAAATTGAAAAAATAAACAAAAGCATTGCCGAGAACATTGCATATGTCAATATAGTCAGTGGCGTATTCAGGGGCTTAAGTCCCCCCCCAAGCCTAAAGTTGATATTACCTTTGTATTCAAAAGAGGAAAATAAAAGTTTTTGTCTTTTTCTATCGACCCCCCCCCCCCCCTCCCCGAGTGTATTCCTGGCTACGCTACCGAGTATAGTATCGGTGTAGAGTAGTGTATTGTAATTTCACACAAGTGGGACAGTTTGGTGATACGAGCCATAGTGTCAAAAATACTTTTCCTACTCTCGTAAAAAGAATAGTTAGTAGAATACTAACTATACTCTTGAAAATTAAGTATACTTTTCAAATGCTGCGCTGGCACCGTGTGAAAAGTATACCTACTCTTGTTACACAATATGCTTTTTTTTTCTAATGATGTAAAATCTAGTGAAAATTAAGAAAAATGGTTTCAAAAAAAATTACTTTAGATGAAGGAAATGTAAAAAACTAAACTTTTGCAGTTTATTATACTATACTAAAAAAGAAAACGAATATAGGTTTTCCGCTGTCCTTCTAAAGCAGCAAGCAATAATTGTGTCTGATGTAGGAAATATTTTGACGAAAACACATTACTGTAGGTAAAATAATTTTTAGATTTTATTAAATACATGGTACATGACATGCAGGTATACATATTATAACACATACAAAGTTTTTATGGAAGTACAAAAATGTGAAATAACCATTTTAGATGACGAAATTGCGTTGAAAATTGGGAAATATAAAGGGCGAGTAGTTCATAATAACTACAAATCTTACAGATGTTAAAAAAATTATTTATGCGACAATATTTTTAGCTTTCTTTCAGCTTTCTTGTTAGAACTTTTTAAATCTCTATTATTATATTTTATATTATAAAAAATTTTCAGTCATAAATAATTTAACTAAATACAATTTAGGAAAATCTTCTTCTTTCGAGAATCTTGATTTTACGTCTTAGCTTTTCTTTGCGTGGTGTATGAGCACTTAAAGTTAGTAAGGTTTGAGTTGACGTTGTTGGAGATAAAAGGCATGAGGAACATTCCAGGGCATTATCTGCTGATAAATCGTCTGATACACACAAAGGCTCGATTTCAATTCCTTTTGAAGAACTTGGACCTGATGGAAAAAATATTATTTAGTATAAAAATATCAGGTGGTTGGTTCGTAACTATTTAATTAACGTCCCATTAAATTTAACAACAATATTTATTCTTTGAATGGTGTCGGCCTCTACTTGATGGAAATCCATTATACACATAACGATAGACAATTTTAGCCAAATTTCCACTTTTAATTAATACTTTATAACATGACGCGTTTCGCTTAAAAACTAAAAGTCCACAAAGGTAGCCTAAAATACAACAATGTAGGTAGATAAATAAAATTTTAATTTAGGCTTTATTATTATACTAATTTACTATGAGGAATTACCACTAGGCTTCATGTCTATTAGGTAAATAAGTTTACTAAGGGTGCGTTTTCATTGTAATTGATCATTAAGTAATATGTCGGAATATTTCAACCGATTTATCTCAAGACTTTCAAGTAAATTCAAGATTTAACCTTTATTTTCTACATGTAGTATTTTAAAATTGTTATCAAATGTATGTCGATTCTGTAAAAGATGGTTTGAATAAGTAGAATTATTTTTATTATTAATAAAACTTTTTTTATGTTCTGTTATACGTGTTAAAATGATCTGCATCTTTGGCCTATGTATCTTTTCGGACATCCACATGATTTAGTATTTTTATTGGTTTTACTTTTTCAATTTTTTAGAAATTTTCCTAGTACACTTTTTAATTTTTTCTGCTGGTTTAAAACAATTACTTATTTCGGGAAACCAGCACAAAATTAAAAAATTTATCAATCAAAAAGACGTAAAAGTAGCATTTAAAACAAATAATTCACTAGGAAAATTTCTGAAAAAATCAAAAGGTAAAACCAATAAAAATAATAAATCAGGTGTATATCAGTTAACATGTGGATCATGTCCGAAAAGATATATAGGCCAAAGAGGCAGATCATTTTTAACACGTATAACAGAACATAAAAGCAGTCTTATTATCTTATTAATAATAAAAATAACTCTACTTATTCAAACCATCTTTTACAGAATCGACATACATTTGATAACAATTTTAAAATACTACATGTAGAAAATAAAGGTAAAAAATTGAATTTACTGGAAAATCTTGAGATAAATCAGTTGAAAATTTTCGACATATTACTTAATGATCAATTACAATTAAATAACTCACCCTTATTAAACTTATTTACCTAATAGACATGAAGGCCAGTGGGAATTCCCCATAGTAAATTCGTATGATAATAAAACCTAAATTAAAATTTGATTTATCTACCTAGATTGTTGTATTTTATGACACCCAACCCATATTACTTAAAAATCAATTACAATTAAATAACTCACCCTTATTAAGCTTTTTACCTAATAGACATGAAGCCCAGTGGGAATTCCCCATAGTAAATTAGTATAACGATAAACGTAGTGGCTATATGTCCGCCGGCGGTAGGTTACAATTAGACTTAGAATTCCGCCGCACGGCGGACTCATGCAAATAATAAGGACTTATCCGCCGTAAAAATTATAGTGCAGCGGAACGCAATGGTTCATAATTCATTTTCCGCCTTTCGACGGATTTTACTGCATAGTAGCTAAGATCCGCCGACAAAATTGTGAGAAGCTTTATAATTTATACTTATATCTATATAAATAACACTCCAAATTTACAAGTTGTTTTTCCCACAAATTTTTAGATCAGCGTTAAAAGGTGAGGTGAGGAGTTGTGAAATACGTTCTCGGACAGGTTTGTTCAGTTTTAGGTTTCTGCAGTATTGTTTCAAAAATTTGTATCTATCTTTGTTGAGTTTTTACTGTCAGGTAGTAATAACACAGAAGGTCTTGTCAGGTAGTAATAACGTTCTCGGACAGGTTTGCTCAGTTTTCGGTTTCATCAGTATCTTATTTAATAAAATGTCAGTTGGATGCGGTGTTGATAAAATTTTATACCAACACGAATCATGCAGTCGCAGTAAAAAACTCAACAAAGATAGATAAAAAATTTTGAAAAAATACTGCTGAAACCTAAAACTGAGCAAACCTGTCCGAGAACGTATTTAACAACTCCTTACCTCACCTTTTAACGCTGATCTAAAATTTGTGGGAAAAACAACTTGTAAATTTGGAGTGTTATTTGTTTATATACAGGGTGTCTAAAATAGGTGATACCACTATTGCTATCTCCGAAACGGTAAAAGATACGAGGCCGGTTAAATTAGAGAAAATGTGTCATTATTAGTCCCTACCCTTATTCCGTTTACGGAGTTGCCAAATTCTCTATAGTTTCTTATCTACAGGGGATTTTTTAAAAATAGTCAAAAATTGAATTCTTAAATATCGCGAAATCTGTTATAGTTACAAAAAATGTGTTTTAACAAAAATTACACAATTTTTAACCTTTTTTGAAGCAACGTTATTGTTTTGTTTATACCTTTTGTTTTTATTCAGTTATTGATACTAACTTGTTTTTTCCAAATACGGACCTAGACTTTTTGCTGCATTTTTTGAAAGAATATTTCATACCCTTTAAGTCAAAGTCAAAGTCAAAGTCAATAATGCTTTATTATCTAAAGAATACAAGGATTCTTACTGACAAAGCGGTACATAAACAGACATCAAAATACAGACTTAAAAAATATTATGTATATCTACAATATAAAAGTTAAGGTTACTGTGTACTGTGTAAACAGCCACAGCTAAATAACAGCACAATACACAGGGTCAAAATAAACACACAAGCAACAATAAAATTGACTAACCTAAATTAACATCAAGACCGTGTCAAAGTAACAAGCCAAGTCAATTAAATCATATCTAAAAAATCAAAATCAGCGACAAAAAGGTGATACCACAAGGCTACCCCTGAATTGTTAAATTGACAAGTCCCGTAAAACAAAAGTAGTAAGTCGAGGTCCAAACAAAAAATACATCTGTGTATCACTTGATTATTTTTTCTACGTTTTGGTGAAGAATAGCTTCATCATCAGGATATTCTACCAGTACGGACCTGGCATTTTTCAAGTTAATGCATCATTTCACAACCACAAACCATTGTGATAGGTTGTGAATTGCGCCTTAACATGGATCCCAGGTTCGTATTGATAGAAAATCCTGATGATGTTTGCTGTTATTAATCAAAACGTCGGAAAACATATTTAAGTTATACGCAGTTGTGAAGGATATGAAGTATTCTTTCAAAAAATGCAGCAAAAAGTCCAGGTCCATATTTGAAAAAAACAAGTTAGTATCAATATAAACCAATGGTATAAACAAAACAATAACGGCACTTTAGAGATGGTAAAAAATCGTGTGATTTTTGTTAAAACAATTTTATTCTAGCTATAATAGTTTTCAAGATATTTAAGAATTACATTTTTGACCATTTTTAAAAAATCCCCTGTAGATAAGAAACTATAGAGAATTTGGCAACTTCGTAAACGGAATATGAATAGGGACTAAAAATGGCACATTTTCTCTAATTTAACCGATCTCGTATCTTTTACCGTTTCGGAGAGAGCAATAGTGGTATCACCTATTTTAGACACCCTGTAGATATATAAATTATAAAGCTTGCCAAAATTTTGTCGGCGGATCTTAGCTACTATGCAGTAAAATCCGTCGAAAGGCGGAAAATGAATTATCAACCATTGCGTTCCGCCGCACTATAATTATTACGACGGATTAGTTCTTATTATTTGCCTGAGTCCGCCTTGCGGCGGAATTCTAAGCCTAACTGTAACCTACCGCCGGCGGTCATATAGCCACTACGAATAATAACACCTTAATTAAAATTTTATTTATCTACTTAGATTGTTGTATTTTGTGATACTTTGTATATTGATAAACTCTTAGTGTAAGATTTAGTCTGTAACAAACATAGGATGAAGCTATAGTGTAGCGAAACGCGTCATGTTATAAAGTATTAAATAAAAGTGGAAATTTGCCTAAAATTGTCCATCATTATGGGTACGATATTTATTGATTAAAGATTTCGAGGTAGACTAACTTTACCTTGAAATTCATCAGAAATGGGGGAAGTGGTTAGTGGTTTCGTATTGTTGTCCTTTGGTAGCACTAAGGTGACATGTGGAAATGAGGAAATGCCATTGAATAAAAATTAATAAGTTAATGGAAAGAAAATAAGTACAGGTTTGAAATTGGACCGTTGTGTAAAAGAACAAAATAAATAATATGTGAAGGAATTTATATGTATAATATAAACATATTTGCAACAACTGGTTCAAATGTTTGCCCCTGAATTATTATGGAAAAAAGTTAAATAAAAAATAGAAATTCACATACCTGAGAGGATTACAATTTTTTTGATGTAACATCGCTTGTTTCCTCTTCTAAGGGCCCTTTTTCAGTATGGTCAAACACTGTGGGGACTGCATTGAGCAACAAACGTTTCCTTGATACACCTGTCTTTGAAAACCATGTTTCTTCAAAATGAAGTTCGCACACCTTGAACTTTGTAACACATTTTTTGCTTAATATATCCGTTCTGTGACAAGCATCTGCCCAGACTTTAGCACTGTAAAAAATAATATACTTTATATGGGAAATGAGTCGACTACTTCAATTAAAAACTAAAGGTTGGTTTATGCAGACCACTTTAAATTTGATTTTGCTTTAAGAAATTTTTAGGGCATTGAAAGTTAAAATTAAAGTAAAATTAAATTAAAGTTGTGGATAAAAGCTCGTATGCCTTTATGTGTATTTAACTCGTACTAAATTAAAAGTAAAGTTCAATTAGGGTTAAATTAAATTTAAAGTGGTCTGCATAAACCCACCTTAACATAAATCTTTGTCTCTAACTTTTTAAAACATTTTAATTGATATTAACTTTTGTTAGGTTAGGATCAACAATCATACCTTAGGGTATTAATATTAAGATTAAACAAGAAAGAAACCTACTTTTTGGTAACAACAAAGTGTTTTGCTTAAACTCAAGCTCATTTTACTAGGTTTCTCCCACATTAAACATTTATATAAAGGCACAATAAAAAGGAAACAAATACTTTACAAACACAAACAACTATTATGGTATGTATGCAAATGTACTCAGCCTACCTGTCACGATTTTTCGGGAAAGAAAATAAAGCTTTTCCTTCTCCCTCTTTCGTCAAACACGCACGAACTACACAATAACCTTTCGGCATAATTAATTGCGAAATGTAAAAAGTAATAATATTAGACCGTAAACACCGTAATACTAGTTTGGAACTGCCAAACACAAACTGAACGCATCGACTCTCGGACTAAATAAATCGGCAGCGATTTGACGTTTCTGTTGAAGTAAAAGTGGGTCTATTTTCGCACATGCGCGTAGAAATTTCGATAGCTCGCTGTCGCTTCTCTGTGATTATTTTATTCTCGGGTCCCACCTTATTCGGGCCACCAGAACCCTCCTTACTCGGGTCATCAGAACCCATCTCATTCGGGTCATCAGAACCCACCTCATTCAGGTCATCCGAACCCACCTTATTCGGGTCATCAGAACCCTCTTTACTCGGGTCATAGTACCTCCCTTATCTCAATACTTCTTCTGGCCGTTAGTGCCAGATGAAAGTTACCTCCCTTATCTCAATACTTCTTCTGGCCGTTAGTGCCAGATGAAAGTTACCTCCAATCTCAATACTTCTTCCGGCCGTTAGTGCCAGATGAATGTTACCTCCAATCTCAATACTTCTTCCGGCCGTCAGTGCCAGATGAAAGTTACCTCATTCGGGTCATCAGAACCCTCCTCATTCGGGTCATCAGTGACCACACTAGCTGATGTCAAATTTCTGATTATACAGAGTGGCTCAAGTTCGACATTTGAATTTACGACTCTAATGGAGAACAATGCCACCGGGAATTAAATTAAATTTCTTATGCGTGAGCGAGCAAGCTCAACGGTTCACAACTTTTTCCTTGATTTTGGAGCCCAAAGCCTTCAACGGGGGGAGTATGTTGGGGAAACCCAACTGTTTATTCAAAATTTATAATTCTATTTTTTAAGTTCAGTAAATATTACTAACCCAGCAGGTATAAAATCTTTTTTAAATAAAACAAGCTCAAACTTATCTTTTTCGTGAATTCACCGTGCATAAAAATACGCAGTCATCGGCAAAACACAAAGGCTATTTTAGCTGAAATGTCAAAAGAAGACCTCTCCTTTAATTTATTTCTCTAAAACCGGCCCGTTGTCGGCGAATTCAAAGGCCTAGTTTCCCTTGAAGTTCTTCATTTATTAGTTTATTACTGTAACTTTCTACCGTTACAGTTTCTAGGAAATGCAAATATGGCCGGTGACTACGACTACCTACTTCAACCCCTCTAGCGCTTCACCTCGTTGTACCGAAGTATCAGTTCAACCTTTTCGTAATGTCTGCCTAGATATGATTCGTAAGCATCATAGCAAAGTGGCCGGCGATAGGCCTGGTACAGTGACACCTCTCCGCGAAGGGAGGTCCTTTTTCAGTTGAACTTAGCTCGCAGCAAGAAAACAACTTCACTTCACATATAAACACAGAGCAAGGCTGTCGCATCCCTTGATGCGACAGAAAACGCGAAGGTCTTGTAGACAAAAGGTCTAGCAGGCTAAAGTTTTTTAGTGTGGGAAATTATCCCAGGGTTTCTCTTCAGACATGGTTCTGTAAAGTTATTTAGTGTGGGAAATTATCCCAGTGTTTCACTTCGGACATGGTTCTGTAAAGTTATTTAGTGTGGGAAATTATCCCAGTGTTCTATTCAGACATGGTTCTGTAAAGTTATTTAGTGTGGGAAATTATCCCAGTGTTTCTCTTCAGACATGGTTCTGTAAAGTTAAAGTTTTCTCAGGCTTAGTCCCATAGCTTTCTCTTAGTGCGACATAATCGCGAAGGTCTCGTAGACAAAAGGTCTAGCGGGCTAAAAACTAATTAGTGTGGAAAAATCTTCCCTTCGGTATGGCGTTGTCCTACTTTTTATGTTATAAAACAAAAGGAAATTATAATAACTATAATTCAGTAACATCTCGTAACACCAGAACAAGACCAATATATGTCAATTGCCTGTCAAAACCACTAGTGTTTACAATACTCATATTTACAAATAATAAATATACAGATTTGTTTAGCAAAATCAACGTCTTTTAATAAAACAAGTCGCGGCTGCAGGAGACCGCGCATTTGGATAAAGGTACGTTTTCCTCCACGGTCGCCTACGACTAACGACCGCGACTGAGTAGCTGCGACTGATTCGTAAGCAGGTGAACTGAAATAAAATGTTTCCCTCCAAAGCGAACAGTCTGACAGTCGCGATTTATACAAAATAAATAATGAATATTTCAAAGAAAACTGCAATGTTAATGTTGCTAAATTATCAGGCCGAAGAGAACAATCTATTACTTTTATTAATATCGGAAAGTGAAAAACGGAGGAAGAAAGTATTACCTATGTTTAAAAGCAGAAATGTGGAAGGATTCCAGGCCATTTTAATAAACAAACATCTAAAGGATAGTGAAACAAAATTTAAAGAATTTTTTCGATTATCACCATATCAGTTTAATTATGTGCTGGAACGTATACAACACGATCTTATAATGACACCCTACAACCGTGTGGAGTACCCAATAACAACCAAAGAAAAACTGGCAGTAACATTAAGGTAAGTAAACATTTATTTTGTTATTACAGGGTATTTGTAGGTGAACTATAGTAAACAAAAACAAGTGTTTTTAAGTACTATTTGTATTTTTAAGCTTTACTTTTTTCACTTATTTTAAGTACTTATGAACGTATGAACAAATTTTACATGTTGATAGCAAAAGTTTCATACAATTGTGCTGCATTTGAACTACCCCGACTATTATATGATTGACTTTGTTGGTCCCAATTAGGAGATGGTAAGGGTGTGCTGACAGTCGGTTCAGTGTAAATTGACAGACGAGAAGAGGGAGTGGAAAGCGGTTGTAATAATTGTATTTCGGCATCTGCAATAACCTGAAAAATCTTCTTTTTTGTTTCAGCTCTTAATAACGGAGGAAATGATTTTACTGTCATAGCTAAGCTTTGAAAAAGCAGGTCTATTTCATCCTCGGGGGGAGGTGTAGGTGCACTAATATGACTCATTATAGCTTCTCGTTCCGATTGGTTCTTATGAATAGCACTTAATATTTCAGAACTAAAATTTTTCTTTCTTTTTTGTGGTCGAGCCCCTTCATTAGAATTACTTGAAGCTCTCTTGTCATTAATTGCAGTCACCATCTCTGTCTCACTTTGCGTTTTGGTATAAGATATATTTTCTTCTCCTGAGCTTTCGTCGGCCGATACATCCGATAATTCTTGATTACTATTTTTCTCAGTATTTTGAATTGACGTCTCGGTGTTTGTCAATACCCTACAAAATTTACGAGTAGATTAGCAATATTAATTTTTTGTTTATAAAAATAAGATTTCATATACAATATTTATTAATAAGGCTGGTAAAGTATGCATACCTTCTTTCATATTTAACCAAGTCTAAAAAGGCTAACTGATCCAAGATTGGATTTTTTCTCCGTTGTCCAGTCGCAGCAGTTCCGGTGGGTTTTTTCTTTTTTTGCTTGTAGTAATTGTCCTTAATATTTTTCCAACGTTTTTTACACGCTGTGACTAAACAAAGTTTAAAAGTAAATAAAGTTATAAAGTCTATAATTTTCAGAAATAGAAGTTTGAAATACAGGGCTTTTTAAATTAGCACAAAAAACAACTAAAAAGATTTGTATAAAAATTTTCTGAATCACGTTATTTCTAATGTATGCTAATAACAAAAGTAAATTGTGTGCAATTTTAATAATTATTTAGATTTCATATATTTTCTGGATACTGTACTTTTTTTTGTTACAGATTCCTTGCGACAGGAGAGTCTTACAGATCTCTATCTTTTGCGTTCCGAATATCGCACAGCTACATAAGCAAATTTGTTCCATTTGTCCTAAAAAGTATATGTGAGAAGCTAATACCTCTTTACCTTCCACCTCCTTCAGAAATCAATTTTCACAAAAAGGCAGAAGAATTTTGGAACCGTTGGCAATTTCCTAATCTTATAGCCGCCATTGATGGCAAACACGTAAGAATTATGTGCCCAGATAACAGTGGTTCTCTTTTTTTAACTACAAAAATTATTTTTCTATAGTCCTTCTGGCTCTTATTGATGCAAATTATAAGTTTGTTATCGTGGACATTGGATCATATGGTAAAGAGGGTGACGCAGGAATTTTTTCGAAATCACAAACCGGTCAAGAAATTTACGGGGACAGGTTTTGCTTCCCACCACCTTGCATTACTTCCACTTTCAAAGAGTGTCATTCTTCCTCACGTTATAGTTGGAGACGACGCATTTAAACTTGACAAATATGTAATGAAACCGTACCCAAAAAAGCAAGTGCTTCAAGACCATCAGAAAGCTATTTTTAATTACAGACTTTCTCGAGCAAGAAGAGTTACGGAAAATGCTTTTGGTATATTGTGTCACGTATTTAGAATATTTTTTACTCCAATAAATGTAAAACCTGCTACTGTTGATTTAATTATATGCACTTGTTGTTGTTTCCACAACATGATACGCGACGAATATATTCTCAACAATCCAACAAAACAACATAGAAATGAAGACTCATCATTTCCACTTCCTACTGAAAATATGATTCCTTTAAAAGGGACAGGGGGATTTGCTCGCGCAGGTTTTCAAGTACGAAGCAGGTTTGCAGGCTATTTTACAAAAGAGGGCGCTGTAAGCTGGCAGAATACAAAAATTTAATATAATTTACTTTTTATTATTATTATTGAAAGTGTTATGGTTAAAAATGTTGTAAAATTTTCTTAAGAAATATAAACTTACCACTCTTATTTAAACTTTGTCCAATATTCTCCCATATGTTTTCTTTTGGTGTGTGAAACTTGTACAGTTTGTTTTTGGGATCATATAACTCTGGATGATTAGATATTTCATGTACAAGTTGTTCATCGTCTAAAGCACTAAACTCTTCCATATTTGTACTCTGAAATTTTATAATTATGGAATATTTGTTAAATATGTTACATCGATATATATTTTGAACTATTCCATTTTTCTCCTATATTAATATCACATACCTTTTTAAGTGTTTTGTACAAATCCATACGGTGACCATACGGTAAATCCTGTTTTCCACAGACCACACCAGACCACAAAAACGTCAAAAACATATAAACATAACCTACAAATACTTTAAAATCGCGGCGAATTATTCGTATGACTGCTCTCGGAGATGTCATACGACCAGCGCCTGAGCGAACGGCGACCGCAGTTTGGTAGCTGCGAATTAGTAGCGTGTAGGAAAACAGGCATGTTAAAAGGCACTAAAGATATCCCAGCGACAGGGCCGGCGGAAGGCACGTGCGAACAGTGCACCGCACGCGGCCCCGCGCTTTGAGCGGCCCCGCGCTTAGCGCAAGGCAGTAAAAATAAAATGGGAAATACGAAATACCACTAAACTATTTGGGTTTCAGTTTGCAGCATTACAAAAAAAAACGTACGGGTCTAGTTCTGAAATTCATTAACTTTCTGATTGTTCAAATTTTGGTCGTAGAACGCTCATAGTTAAAATGCAGAATTCAGAAATAATCCCGAACCAGTTCATAGCCGTTTGCTGGAACAAAGCTTTTATATTTTCGTCTATGTTTACCGGGACATCTAACGACTGCCCTTCAAACTGCATCATGTCGGTAATCACATTTCCTTTGGAACTAAGCCGCGCACGAATGTGTCAAGTGTCTCAAAATTCCTCGGGACGTTGCGCTTTATGCCCTAGTTATTTCGTCATTTAGCGAATAGATTTGCAGAATACAAAATATTTTTAAATGTAAATTATAATTATGTAACATTATTTACTATAGTTACTATACTGTATAAGCCAAGCCAAAAAATTTAAAGGGTAAAATACTAATAAGGTAAGTAGAAGAGTAATAAATTTATTTTTAAGTTAAACAGAAGAATAGAGCCGTAATCCTACCGAAATTTTAGATAAATCGAAAACGAATTCTTGAAGAAAATACTGAAAATACTGAAAATACATTGTGTATTAGTGATTTTAGAGCTATCTAAATAAAAGGACCATCCTTGTTATATAAATAATAATAATGCCACAATTTTTTTTATTACTAAATAATAGCAAAATTCTAACGGATATAAAATAAATATTAACAAACAAACTGATAAAATGACGACTAAAAATGAACAAGTGTATTTTTTCCAATACCAATTTTAGGATTTGTAGAAAAAAAAAATGGCAAGCCGGGAACGAGATTTAGGAAGAAAGTATAAGGGAGGGGCTGAGAAAATCAGGAAACGCAAAGCACAGGAAGACATGAAACAATCCCTTAAGGGGTCTTTAACGAAGTATTTGAAAACTACCAATGAAAATTCAAATTTTGTCGATCCCCAAGGAGGTCAGGAATTTGAAAACGCAGACTCAGAAATAAATACAGAAAGAATAGAGAGCACTTTACCAGAAAACAAGATTGATGTACATAAAGAAATAGAAGTAAGAATTTACGTTACAAATAATGTCCTTTACTCTTTTTGCCAGATTTAATATTCCCAATTTTTTCAGCGCAGTTATCAGATATCAGGAGCGTGTTTTATATAAAATGTATTTAGAATTAAACTAAATACAGTTAGTTTTCTGATTATCTTAGATTTTTGTATGGCCAGTAACATTTCGTACAGTTAAAAATATATTCCTCTTAAACTCCAAAACTATCATTTAAACTATTTTTAAGTATTTTAACATTAACACTGCCATGAATCCTACTTGACCTACTTCACTTCCTACTTTGTCTAATAGGTTATTGTGTATTCATTCGCGTCATATAACAATATGTCTCTTTTTAGGATAAGCCTACTCCTACTGAGATAAGAACTGACATTTTGGATGACATTAGCTTGTGGCCAATTTTAGTGGAGTCTCAGAGACTTTATTTGTTAGAAAAGGGCCCTCCTGTCAAAAACGATGTTGTTACTTACCCAAGGGATGACAAAAACAGATGTTTTTCAGGCATCTATTATTTCAGAAAATTAAACAACGGTGAGATGGTTAACAGGGATTGGCTAGTATATTCCAAAAGGGCTAACAAAGTTTACTGTTTCTCCTGCAAAATGTTTCAGGCAGGATCTTCTCAATTAGAAACAGAGGGTTTTGACGACTGGCAACATACTTCTGAGCGGCTTAAACAGCACGAAGTGTCAAATAGTCACTTTAAGTCTATGCAGATGTGGAAAGAAGCTCGTGTTAATCATGATAATCCTTCATCTCTAGAAAAACTGACAAACAAAGTATTTTTCGAGGAGAGACAAAAATGGCGCGATATTATAGAAAGAGTTATATCTATAATAAAATATTTAGCTCGTCATAACTTAGCATTAAGGGGCTCATCTGACAAACTGTTTACGGAGAACAATGGTAACTTTCTAGGTCTAATCGAACTTATGGCGAAATATGACCCCGTACTTAAAGTACATGTTAAAAATGCAGCCTCGAAACGGTGTGTCAATTATTTAAGTCACGAAATTCAGAATGAAATCATATCACTTATCGGAAAGGAGATTATTATTAAAATATCAAGTTTAATAAAACAGGCAAAATACTTTTCAGTAATACTAGACTGCACTCCAGATATGGCGCATGATGAACAAATGACGTGCATACTCCGTTATGTTAATTTTGACGGGGATAATATTGAAATTGCAGAGACCTTCACAGGATTTATTGCAGTTAAAGATACCAGCGGAAAAGGCCTGTCAGAGATCTTAAAACAACACCTTAGAAACTTAAGTATAGAGTTTAATAACTGCAGAGGTCAGGGATATGACAATGGCGCCAATATGAAAGGCTACAAGTCTGGTGTGCAAGCACAAATATTGCGTGAAAATCCGCGAGCATTTTTTACTCCATGTGGATGTCATAATTTAAATTTGATATTATCTGATATCGCCAGTGTATCTCCCAAAGCTATGACATTTTTTGGAACTGTTCAAAGACTTTACACTTTTCTTTCAGCATCGAATTACAGATACGATATTGCCAAAAAACATCTAAAATTAACACCAAAACCGTTATCGGAAACCAGATGGGAATGCCGATTGGAAAGTGTAAAGGCAATAAGATGTCAAATGAAAGAACTTATACTAGTCTTAGATGAGATTTTTGAAAACCCGAAAGATCCAGCCAGTGCCAGCGAAGCTAAATCCCTTGTCAATGAAATAAAATCTTTTGAATTTATTCTTTCGGTGGTCATTTGGTACGAGATATTACTAGCTGTAAATCGGGTTAGCAAATTTCTGCAAAACGAAAACATGCAAATAGATGTTGCAATTGCCATGTTAGATGGACTTTTACAGACACTAATAAATTTTAGAACCACTGGTTTTGAAGACTGCCTGAAGAAAGCAAAAGAGATATGTGGCGAAAATGATTTGGAAGCAGTTTTTACTAAAAGAAGAGTTGCAAAAACGAAGAGACAGTTTGACTATGAAGGTGCCGATGACCCAATTACAAATCAGGAAGCTAAATTTAGGATCGAGTTCTTCCTTTTAATTATTGACAGAGCTATACAGTCTTTCAAAGAACGTTTTTGCTTGTATGAAAAACATAACGATAGCTTTGGCTTCTTGTATGAAATGAAATGGGTAAAATTGTCTAATGAAAATTTAATAAAATGTTGTAAAGATTTGCACACTAAACTAAAGGATGGCGAGCAAGAGGATATTTGTGGAACTGAACTATATGAAGAGTTACAATCAGTTAAGAATATAATTACTGCCGATGTTAAATCAGCATTGGGATTCCTATCATTTCTTTATAAAAAAAATCTAAAAAATGTTTACCCGAATTTGTGTATAGCTCTGAGAATATTGCTAACTTTGCCTGTAACAGTTGCTTCAGCCGAAAGAAGTTTTTCGAAATTAAAATTAATTAAAAATTATCTAAGGACAGCAATATCACAGGAAAGGCTGGTTGGGTTGGCACTGTTATCAGTTGAATATAATATAGCTGACGAAATAGATTTTAATGTAGTAATTGATAATTTTGCTACCGCTAAGGCAAGAAAAGTTCACTTTTAAGTTTAAGAGGGGAAATTGTTAGCATACGTTAATTTTATACCGTTTCACCGTTTGTCCACTTTAATTTTCTACATATGGGAAACTTCTTTATTGTTAATTTTATGAAAAAGTTATTCTTTATAAAAAGTTCTGCATGAACCAAAACTTAAAATGCAACCCTCAGATGTCAGATGTTAAATTTTTTTAGTCGTATGTATACGAGGTTTATCAAAAAATATGAACTTGGCTCAAGAGTAAAGTACCTTTCTTTGGGACAATATCTAAAACTGTAAGTATGAAAAATTGTTCGGTATGAAAAACTATGTCCTAATAATATGCAATTTCATCCTTCTACAATGAAAAATATATATTTTTTTATTTATTATCACACCTTTTTCTCAAATATCTTTAGTTTGGAAAAAATTTTAGGAAAAAAAATACTTTTTAGTGTAGGGTGATACAATTGCATATTAGAACATAGTTTTTATGCAGAAAAACTTTTCATAGTTACAGTTTTCGATATTGTCACAAAGAAAGGTACTTTGCTCTTGAGCCAAGTTCATATTTTTTGTTAAAACTCATATACGACTGAAAAAATTCTGAGGGTTGCATTTTAAGTTTTGGATCATGCAGAACTTTTTATAAAGAATAACTTTTTCTCATAAAATTAATAATAAAAAAGTTTTCCCATATGTAGAGAACTTAAGTAGATACACAGTAGATTTCTCTTGAGGAAATGACTCTGTGCCATAGCGTTGGCACCAGTACCGGTTTTGTGAGGTTTTGTATAAAAACAATTTTGACAGCACAGTTTTGATTTTCGAATAAAAATTTTGAAAAGGTTTAGGGGTTAAGGATTTTCTTTTAATTTTATGTTGTTTATAATATATTTAAAATATTAAATGCTTGATTCTTTTTTTACTGCTATATTGTTTTATTGCAAATATAATATTTTTCCTGGAATAAATACTATATATATATATATATATATATATATATATATATATATATATATATATATATATATATATATATATATATATACATATATATATATATATATATATATATATATATATATATATATATATATATATATATATATATATATATATATATATATATATATATATATATATATATAAACACTTCTTAGAAATATCTTTTCTTCTAAAACCTACAACTATACTTTTTGTGTGGGGATGTCTATTAGGGCTCAATGCTTCTCATCACCGGCCCCGCAAAAGTCATTGGCACCCGGCCCCGCAAATCGTGGCGCCGGCTCTGCCCAGCGAATTGGTCGCAGCTACTCAGTCGCGGTCGTTAGTCGTAGGGGACCGTGGAGGAAAACGTACCTTAACAACCGAACCAGTTACCTATGGAAAAACATTACAGTAAGTGGAGGTATGGTTTAAACTAGAGCCTACCCTTCTTCCACAACATAAGAACTTTATTGCGTAGGAATACCGAATTTCAGCTTGGTTCACAACGTACCTAGTCAATATAATAAGAAATTAAAAAGGTTTTTCTCTCTCATAATACCTACTAATAAATCGCTTTTGTGTGTTATGTATAGGATGTGCATTATGTATAGTGGATTACTTTGGATAATTACCGCATTGGGATTTCATAACTGATTTAAGTACAATTTGACTTCGTTTCTAATTTTTGTCCAAAAAATAATACAGAAACACTTTTGTAAAAGTAATTCGGCGATTTGCTTTATCTGGTAAATTCTCCATGTTGTTAAAGAGTGCCCCAAAATGTGAAATTTTAAAGTTTTTCAAAAAATATTAAGAATGCTGTTTTCTTCCCCTTTATCTACCCACATGCCAACTTATAAGCCCATAGTGACCAACAACTTACCATGGCTTAGTCTGATTCTTCACTTAAACTTAAATCGTCCAGGTTAATTATACTGGTCAACAAAATATTAACTTTTGAATATCCATGAAACGATTTATACACTTTCACCAGTGTAAGCCATTAATATGATTTTCGTGAATAAATGAAATTATATCGTGCTTTTTCCAGGCTATAGTTGTCACTTTTAAGAATATTTGAATTTGCATATTTTGGTTCTCTTCAAAAGGGCGCCATATTTGTCTATCAAGAACTTAAAGCCATCACCAGAACGCCATGCTTAGGTCGTAATAAATTAAACCAATGACAAATTAAAAAAAAATTGAAATGAGACACAGAAACTAATATAACAAGTATATTGCACTAATATTATGTACAAAAATAAACTATAAAACGAAAACATGAATTTTCTTCCACACCTAAATATATTTAAACAGTACACAATGCTATTTGTATAGCTATTAAACCAATGCAGACCTGTGCAAAAGCTCCCCGAAAACTGAGGAGAAGCAGTTGTGAAAAGGCGACCGATTCCAGTGGCGTTACCGTTTTATTTATTGGTTTGTAGTGATGTAAATAAAATCAACATGTAAGAAGTATATTATATGGTTGCTGATGTGTTTATGCGTATACTTGCCCTTCTATCGCATCCACCGAGAAAAACATTCACTTTGAAGTTGATATATAGTATGTAGTATTAAAGTATCCGGAATTTTATAGTTTTAAGAAATTTCATGAAACTTCCTTTTATAAAGTCCTGGGCCTCTAAAATTTTGTGTGTGTATTGTCAGGGTAGTAGGTTATGGATAAAATAAAGGACAACCCTATATGTCAAATATTGTTTATTTCCGAGAAGTTTAAAATCGGTATAACAATGTCGCTACTGGCAAAAACGTTTAGTAGAAAGTTTGTACCGAAATGGAGTTCATGAAGCGAAAGAACTTGTGCGGTTAGCAGGCCTAGGAAGCAGGCGCGGCCCGTCCATAAGGTCATTTGGTCAATGACCCACCTAAAATTTTCAGTGATCTACCTAACAATTTATTTTTTAATTTTTTAAAACCAAAAAAGAATCTTTTGTTTCAAAGTTCCATGCTAAAACTCCCCAAGAATGAATAAAGTCAAGCCAGCCATCGTCAAAGGATATCCAAGCTTGTTCCGGGCTGGGTCATATTGTAAATTGATCTTATAGGTTTATTTGGACGATATAAATTTATTAAAAACAAGAGAGAAACAGACATACGCGCTTTAGGAAGTTAAAAAGAGACACAATTGGTCGACGGCCCACCAATAATATCTGGCCACTCCCACTATGGCAATAATCTCAAACCGCCCCCTAAAATATATTATTTCAAAACATTTGGTTCGGAAAAAGAAAAACTAATTAGGTACCTAATATGCGCATTGTAATAACAAATTTAATTAGTGGTTAAACATAAAAAATTATAAATACGATTTCTGTCAGGCCGGCGCTAGCCATCGAATTTAACGTTATCGGACCGATTTTCTTACAGAGCTAGCGTAGCTCAAGGGATATAACAGCAGCGAGGTAATCCGACGCTCGCGGGTTCGCATCTGTGTTGGGGCAAGAACTTTTTTTAAAATGTTTTGTTATTTAAAAAATTAGATCGGCTCTAAAAGGTGTATTGGCAACAAGTTCTTCCTCGATAAAATATTTTTAAAATTGTTGGCAATCTCATATTTACTACAGCTTACATCCTGCACGTGCGTAGACAAATATCGTATTACTATGTCTAGTCGCCAGCATTGTATGTATTAAAGAAAACGGAGTTTCGGCAGCGTTCCTAATTTTATTTTACGAATAGTCATACTTTTAGCTCAGAATTTTTTTCTGTTTATATTCTGGGCTTTTAGTACAAGGCGCTACACCTATTGAGGAGAAGCTAAACTTATCACAACGAAAACCGCTAAAATCTACTAACTTAGAGTATTAAAACACATAGAAAAAAGCCATAAACAGAAGAGTGATACTGAAAGTCATAAACATCAAGAGTAGTAATGTTCAATATTCTGCAGTACCTATTCTATGATTTTGGCGGTGTTTATTTGTAGGTAAATAATTTCTTGGCAAAACTAGGCACATTATTAGAAAACCTCCCTTAATTAAAAAAGTGTATTTTGCTTGTTGCGTTGATATCACTAGTTGCCAATAAAATTTTGACCCACCTGTAAAAAAACTCACGGGCCGCGCCTGCTAGGAAGGAGTGTATAAATAAAGCATTACAGCGGATTAGGAGTGGCGAAGGAAGGGAACATAGCCCTGTTTCCAATTAAGGGCTTTGACGGCTCTTGCACTTGCACTTGCACTGACCAGAAGGTTTAGAAATTTGAGAAGGTTACGGGTTTGTCCAGAAAATGTAAGAAAAAGACTAAAAAAAGGAGGTGTTCGGTCTAGAAAGAAGTTTCATAAAATTTCTTAAAACTGTAAAATTCTGGATACTTTCTAGACGTACTATACTATATTTAATCACTATATTTAGAAAATGTGAGTTTCACGCTGCGATCATCACTTGATGATGTGTTAGCTTGCTGTTTAGTGCGCGCTTTACATTTAAATATACCCTTAATGTCTCATTTGCTCGCTAGAAAACTGTTGCAAAAATAGTAATGGGTGCTCTCGATAAATTCGGTATACAGAAACATAATATGTTAATGTAAGTCAATGATTTAGCTGCATCCCAAAAAAATAAGTGTTCCATTTTGTTACATAAAACTTGTTTACTTTATGCCTTGTCTTGTGGCATAAACCATTAGCAGCACTTATCGGTTATTCGGTTGCAGTTATTGCTTTTAAGCAAGCTTACAAGCATGTTTGACCGTCGGGATGGCCGCATACGCACCTTTATGTCGAACGTACATGCCGACGCAAATAGATTTGACACTGCGCATGTATTGCTGTCATTTTTTATGTTTACGTCGACATGTTATGCATTGCTTTAAGTGTCTAGTCTTGAACTGCAAATAATTTTACGTCTTTGGATGTAGAACGCTCATTTTCAAAATATGCAACACTCGTTGCAAAGCGAAGGTTTTTATCGGGAGCTACAATGGAAAGGTTGTTAATAATACAAGTGTACGCCGAGAAACATAATAAACCGTTAAACAGATTGGTAAGTCACTATATATTTATTTATATCACTACAAACCGATCAATGCAACGGTAACGCCACTGAAGCCGGTAGAAGTTGTTCAGCTTTAAGGCATAACGTGATCTGCAGATCCTAGCCGGGTATTTTACTTTTCTAGTCGCTTACTTACGCAGGGAGTTGAAATAGCAAAAATGTGGCCTCCGACACAGGTGCTTTAACCTTAAGGAAATTGATGAGGTAATAATTGCCAGGCGATACCTTGAAGTGTTTTTATACATTTTGAGTTGGTAAACATGTAAAAAATTAAAATGGATGTTGGCGGGTGGCGGTAGAATGATTTATTTATTTATTTTATTTATTTATTCATTCCCAACTAACTACAAAGTTCATTACAGGGAATATAATATAATAAAATACAGAGCATTTGAAAATATATATAAATAAATATTACAAAAAGCATAGTGGTTTTAACAATTTCTTGACACACACAAAAAAGTATCAAAAAGAATCAAAAAAAATCATTCTTTACGAAAAAAAAAATTTTTTAAATGTTTTTTAAACTTTGTTAAAAATTTTATATCTTTTAAATCTTTAGGTATGCTGTTATATATTAAAATTCCAGTATATAATATTGACCTTTTTCCAAAATTACTTTTTACTATTGTTGTTTGTAAATTTTCATTTTGTCTGGTATTATGTTTATGCAGTGTTTTTGTTTTTTGCAGTGATATGTTAGAATACTTTTCTTTAATGTTTATAGAGTGTATTAATATACATAATTTTATTTTATAAAGTTGGTCTATGTTTAGGTAGCCATGAGGTTTGTACAAATTTGTTGTTGGTTCTAAAAAGGGGAGTTTATGGATGCATTTAATTATTTTATTTTGTAACTTTTTTAAAGGTTTTAAAGCATTCGAACAAGCAGATCCCCATACTGAAATTAGATACTGCAATTTTGAATAAACTAATGAGAAATATGTATTTTTTAAAAATTTGATGTTAATAAAATTTCTTGCCTTAAACAAAATTCCAATAATGGGTGAAATATTATTTCTTAAATAATCTATATGTTTTTTCCAATTTAAATTTTCATCAATGTATAAGCCCAAAAATTTTATACACTGTGTGTATTTAATTTCTTTCTTATTGAATAAAATTGGAGGAATATCTTGATTAACTTTTGATTTACTTATGAACATGAAGCTTGATTTGTTAAAGTTTAATGTTAATTTATATCTCTGAAGCCATTTATAGATAACATCTAGGTCATATTTTATGTCACCCGATTTATGAATGAGTAGTTTCATGTGTTATTTCCTTAACCTTCCTAATACTGACATATTTAACCAACATAAACTACTGACTGGGGTATTTTTGTACCCCAACCTATCCCAGCTTATTTCAGTCAACAAAACTTTTTTTGTTTTGTTATTTAAATAAAAACAATCCCCATTACTAAAAATCAATTAAACATATTAATTAGAAAATGATTTATAATAATAACAAATAAAAAAGTAAAGAAAAACAGTCTTTTATACTTTTAACAAAATGCAGTTTTTACTTAATTTGCATATTTTCTACAAATAACCCGTTTAGTACGGTACTAAACTAATAGTACCGTGTTTAGTACTCCCACCATAGGCGTTAAATCATTTAATACGGAATACGAACTGGGATATTCTTGCACACCAGCCACTTTCTGCTGTAGTATTACATACAGTATAAATATATTTTTAATGAAACTTGTAGGTAATGTAGGAAATTACTTCAAATGAGTATTTCTAGGACGATTTCAATTTATAACAAACGGAAAAAAAGATATTGCAAAACAACCTCAAAAAAGATAAGTTGGGGTACAAAACTACCCCTGTTAGTATTAGGAGGGTTAATCTGAGTGTGTCTGTATTTGGTTGAAAATGCGCCGAGACGGCTGAACCGATTGACACGAATTTTCGCACAAGAATTTCTTGCATCCCAAGGATAAACCGGCCAAAAATCGGTTAAAATCGGCCAACCGGAAGTAGGGTGAACGCTGAACGCCATATTGGATTTTTTTTGCAGCAAAAGAAAGTGACACCTCATCTTATCACCTCATTTTAACGACCATTCTGTTCATTTCCTAAGTTTCAAGGATTTTTTTTTCATAATGGCGGTCATTTGGCGGTCACTTGGCAATATGGTAAAATCAAATAAATGCATCATTTTCGTTATTTACTGAGACAAAATGCATAAATATTTTTAATAACAACTTTTGGCCACAGTTGACTAGCAACAAAAAGCGGGAGCAGTAAAATATCTTATATGAGTACCCTGCTGCAGGGTACTGAATCATATAATCTGACGCAGGGTACTGAATCATATAAGATATTTACTGCTCCCGCTTTTTGTTGCTAGTCAATAGTTTGCCTCAGTGTTCGGAAAGTTGTGTGGTGACTACATCGGATCTTTTACGCGTTGACTTCGCAAAGCACAATGCAATATTTTTCTACGAGCGTGCGCAAAGTGATATTTTTCCGCACGGTGCGGAAAAGTAAAACTGTTCAAAAATCTCATTGGTAAATAAGGTTTAGATGTATTTTAGTAAATGTAGACTATTTTATGCAACATGAGAAGCCGTTGCAAGTCTTAGGCTAAATATTAATAATTGTTCTTTTGTTATAAATATTAATAAGAAATAATTGAATTTTCTATTATTATTATTATTATTGTTATTACTATGTAAATTGTTGTTGTAGTTCTTTCAAGTTTCATTAAAGATTCTCCAAAAAATAATCATTGTTTTTATTTTCGTTGTAATCAGACGACGCTCGTAGAAAAAATATTTTTCCTAAAGCATGCACAAAGTGCTTTTTCCGCACTTGTCTGCTTGCCCAAATTCCGCTTCGCGTCGTTCGTACAACGGCAGTCGCGTGCGGAAAAATATCACTTTGCGCACTTGTTAGGAAAATAACTATTTTAAGCTGGGGTAAAACCGCAAGTTATATCATAATTTTTTTCTCTTATGTTCATTCTGTAGAGTTGCAGCAAAATTAAACAATAATTAATTTCTTCATTTTATAAAATATGGGAAAACAAAAGTGTACCTGATAACCGGCATTTTCCACGTGGCGTCCATGTTGGCCAACTTAACCTCATTTTGACATGATTTTACGGCTTTAAATTTTTAACAATAACATTATAAATGTAGTAGGTATAACTTCAGATTCTATAGGTATTTTTAACGTATTAATAAAAGTTTGAAGATATTTTATGATTTATTTTAGAAAAACAATATTTACAAAGAATATTGAGGTTCTAGTGACTTTTAACATATTAATCTTCTGAATGAAATCATTATACACGTTGAAACTTTAAATAATTTACTGAAAATTGCTTGCAGGGTATGAAGCTATAAAACACTTAGGATACTTATAATGTTGTTAAAAATTTTAAAGCCGAAAAATAATGTCAAAATGAAATTAAGTTGGCCAACATCGACGCCACGTGGAAAATGCCGCCTTAAGTGGACACATTGTTATTTTTCTCAAATTTGCATTTTGAAGGTACAGAATTCTTTAAAGTTATTTACCTTGTTGTTTACTTTGTATGACCTATTAAAAATACACATTATGTCATCATGTCATCAACATTAAAAACCCAAACCAGAATAGTACAGTAAAATTTTTTCACAATATCCTTGACAAATTATATGCCATTATTAATGTCATATTTATCTATACGGTATCCATTTGGTTTTGAGAATGATGACAGAAGAAACAGTTGAAAAAGAATTAACCCTATTGGTCAGTTCCATGGACCGTTTACACCAGAACATATTTTAGTGACCACAATATTCATCTTTTCTTTCCTGATAATCACGGAGGAATCAGATGTCTTTCTATTCGTGTTGGCGAAAGTGCATTAGACAAAGACAAATAAAACAAGGAGTTGTTCAAATTTTTATCGTACATTCTTTGCTTGTGGAAGTATTGCTGGTTATATACTTCGAAAGATTAGTCATCGCAAAATTCTTTTTTTCCTGATAAAATCCCAGCGGAATCCGGTTTCTTTCTATCCTTGTTAGCAAAAGGGGCATTAGTAAAAGACAAATAACAACGATGTTGTTGCCAATAAAAAAAATAATCAAACATTTCATCACGGGCGGCTTTGTTTGTGCGCAAGTATTTCTGGTAAAATTTCGTGTTGCTAGGCCATGTATTAAGGAAGATATCACACTCCTTCGGACTGATGATGAAGAATAGACCGCCCTTCGTAACCGCATCGCTACATACATACAAACACCTACACGTAGAAACTATTTTTGCCAACAAAAAGACTTTTAGGACACCCTGTATACATACATACAAACGTAAACACATATTAATACAAATATATTCGATTTGCGTGACATCCGACCTAATAAAGTGTATCTAATAATAGGAGTATTTGCCCATACCAAGGCTTTTTGGACACCCTGTATACATTCAAACTAACACCCACACGTTTAAATAGGAATATAGTCGATTTACTTAAAATCCGAATTAAGTAGGTTTATCTCGGTACTAGTAGAAGTATTTGCCCATACCAAGACTTTTCGGACACCCTGTATACATATATAGAACACATATAAAAACAAATATAATCGATTTGCATGAAATCCGATTTAGTTACATTTATCCTGGTACTACTAGGAGTATTTGCTCCAACCAAGACTTTTTGGACAGCCTGTATACAAACATATTATATCTCCGTACACATAGAAATGCAAATATATACGATTTGCTTTAAATCCGACAATTAAGTTTAACTTTGTACAAATAGCAAAGGTATTTGTCCATACAAAGACTTTTCGGACACCCTGTACTATACATACAAACATATAAACAACCACACAAAGGAATAAACACTTTACGATTTCCTTGATATGAGACTCAGTTAAGTTTATCTTCGTGCTAATGACAAAGATATTTGCGCATACAAAGACTTTTCGGACACCCTGTAGGCATATACATAATCACCCACATGGCGAAAGGTCTAAAATGTACTTTCGAATCGTTCTGGTTACTTTAAAACGATCCGAGTCAATTCATTTCCCTAAAATTAAATTAAAAAGATCAGCCGTGCGTGAGTTAGAAATTGTCAACTTTATCCTTAATCGTTGCTATAGAAACCATGCGAATCAAAATTTACACATATAATTTTGAATGATTGACCGAATTCTTCTCATATATCAAATTTCAACTCTCCAACTCAATAAATATATCAAATAGCAAATTTTTCGTCGTCATGCCAACGAAATGTCGAAATTATTTTCAAATAAGAAAATAGCTTACTTCCTCCCCTTTTGAGTGCCACATCACTCTTTTCAATCGAATAAGCCGTTCTCAATTAATAACAAATCTAAGCAAAATTTAAATCATCAGTCAGTGTGATTTACCCCGTATAGTACCTAATGGAATAACCTTTCTCTGATTCTTCGCCGCGTCATCGAAAAATTGTTAAAATTGGTATTTAATGACTGATTCTTCAAATTATATGTTCCGGAATCCACACGGGAAGGTCTATAGAGGCGTTGTCCGCTATTTTTCAAGCCGGAAACGGTTCAGAAACCCTAAAATCTCGCAAGAAAAACTGTCATTTTTGCGACATTTTGACACTTCATATTTTAATACATTTCTTCATATAAACCTGATTTTGAAATGCATTTGCATGGCCTCAGCAAAATTAATACAATTGGTATTTAATGCTTAAATCGCCAATGAAATGTACCGGAATTAAAAATATAAAGTCCATTCTGTCTTTTCCATGTATATTCCAAGCCGAAATCGGTCCAGGAACCCTCCAATATTGCAACAAAAACTGGTATTTTCATGACATTTTGACAGGTCATATTTTAATTTCGATGTAAAGCGGGTCCGTTCAATTGATTTTTCAAGGCAAGGCTTTTAATATATGTACTTTTTAAAATTTTTCCTGCAGCGATGCGAAAAAAGGTATTTATTTATAACTTGATCGCAAAAATATGGAGTTTTAATTAGTTAGCAGTGTTCTCAGATGATGAGGGAAGAAAATAAACCAAAAAAGAGCTGTTAAATAAGATAAATAATATATAATAATGCAATTTAAAGATGAATTTTGATGGAAAAAATAGAAAAAATGTGTTTTTACCCCCTAAATCCGGTCCTGGATCACCTATTCGGGATTCATTTTAAAGCCTGATTATATCCCCACAGGATAGCGTCGAAAAAGTTTTGAAGAAGTTCGATAGGAAAAGATCTAAGTGATTCGAATGTAGAGATGTCATGAAAAAAAAATGGTTAAAAAACGAAATTTAATTATCGATTGCTCCTTTCCTATTAAGAATGAAGAAACCAAAAAATATGCAAATTCCGTATTTCGGCGAGCTCTTTCCGATAAGGCACATGGGATTTCGATTTGAATCCATTTTCACCCCGATAAAAATTAATAACCGTCAAAAATTTGCATGAAAAATCGCAATTTCCAGTTTTTCCCAAATTTTTCCACTTTCCGGTTATTTTAGGTATAGGTAAATGTATTGCGAAAAGAAAGTATTTGAGATTCTTTAGCTTAATGTTCAAATACGTTTTTCTGTCCGATGTTCCGGCTTCGACTTATTAAGCGCCAAAGAGGGGTCTACAAAGGGCATTTTTCGACATAAAAAAATTCAAAAGAATTACTTCCCATTTTCCGAATATCGCCAATTTCAATAGGGTTCGGAAGACCCCGGTCTTCTACAACCTCCGAAAATTTGAACCGATTTAATTATCTTTTGCGACCTGTAATCGATATCATAGGAAATCGCGGAAATTTCGACTTTGACGTTTAATAACTCTGAAACGATACACCCTGTATAACTGAATTTTTTTATCGAAGCTAGATGCACTATCCCTCTATTAACCCAGAAAATTTGGTTGATCGCCCTCTAACCGTTTTCAAGACAAAAAATTGAGAATGGGAAAATACCGGATTCCACGGCAACCGGCGAACATTTCTCACTCACGGGGCGGTATATAGAGCTACTGAAAGGCGCTCTATAACTAGATTGCGTAGACCGCCAAATCGCCCCCCCGAGGGGGCTCTATAAGGTCGGTAATATCATCATTGTCATGCCCTGAAAATTTCGTGTTGGTAAGGAAGATATCACACTCCTTCGGACTGATGATGCAGAATAGACCGCCCTTCGTAACCGTATCGCTACATACATACAAACACCTATACGTAGAAACTATTTTTGCCAAAGAAAAGAATTTTCGGACACCCTGTATATATACATACAAACATAAACACATTTTAATACAAATATATTCGATTTGCGTGAAATCCGACCTAATAAAGTTTATCTAAGTACTAATAGGAGTATTTGCCCATACCAAGACTTTTTGGCCACCCTGTATACATTCACATTAATACCCACACGTGTCAATAGGAATATCGTCGGTTTACTTAAAATCCGAATTAATTAGGTTTATCTCGGTACTAGTAGAAGTATTTGCCCATACTAAGACTTTTCGGCCACCCTGTATACATACATACAAACACAACACAACACGACACATAATTTAAATATTTTCGATTTTCTTGAAAACCGACTCTATTAAGTTTATCGTCGTACTAATGGCCCATACGAAGACTTTTTGGACACCCTGTATACATTCAAACTACCACTCACGCGTTTAAATAGGAATGTAGTCGATTTACCTAAAATCCGAATTAATTAGGTTTATCTCGGTACTAGTAGAAGTATGTGCCCATACTAAATCTTTTCGAACACCCTGTATGCGTAACAACACATATCAAAACAAATATAATCGATTTGCATGAAATCTGGTTTAATTACATTTATCCTGGTACTACTAGGAGTATATGCTCCAACCAAGACTTTTTGGACAGCCTGTATACATACATATATCTCCGTACACATAGAAATGCAAACATATACGATTTGCTTTAAATCCGACAATTAAGTTTATATTTGTACAAATAGCAAAGGTATTTGTCCATACAAAGAATTTTCGGTACACCCTGTACTATACATACATACAAACACAACAAACACGACACATAGTAATTTAAATATTTTCGTTTTTCTTGAAATAAGACTCATTTAAGTTTTTATTCGTGCTAATGACAAAGATATTTGCGCATACAAAGACTTTTCGGACACCCTGTAGACATATATACAATCACGCACATGCTGGAAGATATAAAATGTATTTTCGAATCGTTCTGGTTACTTTAAAGCGATCCGAATCAAGTCATTTCCCTACAATTAAATTAAAATTATTCAATAATAATTAATATATTGGCCCAAAGGTATACACGCTCATGGTTAGAAAATAAAATGCATATTTTTCGATGCCACTGAGCTCCATATTGGAATCTTCAATGATGTCTTGTAGGGTCATCGGAAAATCGATAAAATTAGTATTTAAAGCCAAATTTATCAAATGAAATGTCTTTCTACCGAAAGTATAAGGTCCCTAAATACCTTGCCCGGTAAATTTCAAGCCGAAGTTGGTCCAGACTCCTTCCAATCTCGCAACAAAAAGCTGGCATTTTAGCCAAATTCTGACATTTCACACACTATAATAAAATTAATACATTTTCCCGTATAGAAATTGATTTTTATAATGCAATGTAGGGCCAACAAAAATTTCAAAAAAAAATTATATTTAATGCCCATCTCGTGCTACGAAATGGTCAGTAATAGATAAAAAACGTCCATTCTATCAATTCCATGTATATTCCAAGCCGAAACTGGCTCAGGATCTTTAAAATATCGCTAGAAAAACTGGATATTTTGACAGCTCATATTTAACTTCGATGTACAGCGTCACCAGTTCAATTGTTTTTGTCGATGGCATGGTTTAAATTTCGCAGTTTTTAAAATTTTTCCTGCACCGAAGGAAGAAAACCTATTTATTTATAACTTTAACGCAAAAATATGGAGTTTGAATTAGTTAGCAGTGTTCTCAGATGATGAGGGAAGAAAATAAACCAAAAAAGAATCGTTAAATAAGAGAAATAATATATAATAATGCCTTTTAAAGATGAATTTTGATGGAAAAAAACAGAAAAAATTAGTTTTTACCCCCTAAATCCGGCCCTGGATCACCCATTCGGGATTCATTTTAAAGCCTGATTATATCCCCATGGGATAGCGTTGAAAAAGTTGGAAGAAATTAGATAGGAAAAGATACAGAGTGATTCAAATGTAGAGATGTAATGAAAAAAAAAATCGTAAAAAATCGAAATTTAATCGTCGATTGCTCCTTTCCTATTAAGAATGAAGGAACCAAAAAATATGAAAATTACGTATTTCGGCGAGCTCTTTCCGATAAGGCATGTGACAGCCATTTTTGCCACATTGTCTGGGTATGTGTTTACCAATTAATTTTATTCGCGATGGCCTGTTTAGTTTTACTTAATAATTTACCTTGATTAAGCTGAATCTTCATTCTTACACTGGGTGGGCTTGCATTGCCCTGTGTCCCAAGTTACTACTTGTCCATCCTTCATGGCCCGTAGTTCAATTTAATGTTCCTTTTGTTTGATTGGGTTTGATGAACTTTGTTTTTTTTGCCTTGCTTAAAGTCCACCCTGTGTGTATAGACAAGTCGCCCTTAGTCTATTTATGCTAACATGTCTAAATAATAAATTTTGAAGACCTACCTACCTATTGGAAATCCGCTGTTTACTTTCTCTTGAGACATTGTACCGCCCTTAATTTGTTAGGGTTATCGATCACATGGCCTTTACTGCCTTGGATTTAGCATTTTCTATTATTTAGATTCGTTTTCCAAACATTTTCTTTGCTCAAACATTAATTTTTAGAAATTCTTAATTCTTGTAGATTTTGTGGGGTTAGATGGACTAACGCTGTCATTGGCAAGGCCTTCCGGTGTTGCCAAACCGGAGGGTTTAAAATTTGTTCTGTAGCGTTAAGCATTTTCGCGTGGCCCGCGCGTTGAAGCCACAGGTTTGTAGCGGAGGACTGATTGGAGTAGTCAGTGCAAGACGAAAATTCTTCGGAACCATTTTGGATACCATGTCGTGTCGGTGGTGGGATGAAGTGTCATATTCTTCCGACACGAGGCATAAGCCGGTCACTTCCACGCTGCCTTTCGACGAATTTGTTCTATGGTACCTGTTTTAAGGTTTCAGTTTTGAAACTCAAGAATTTTTGGATTCAAATCCCGGTACCGCTGTTTAAATCCTTTTTGCTGGATTGGTGCCTGCTAGAGCAGGGTTTTGATAACAATTTCGATCGATATAATTAGCCATCAACATCGGCACGACATTGCATTCGGAAATCGCTGGTAACTGCCCCATTTGCTGTTGCTGCCTCTAGAATTTTGAATATCGAGCCCTCTTGAAGAGGGTTTTTCCGGTGGGCGTTAAGAAGATCCCCTATTTTTTCGACGGGCGCTAAGCAGCCTTCTTGGGTGAGAGCTGAGGAGCCACCCTAAGATTTACGTGTTTCTGAGGACAGACAGCTTTTTATTTGGTATAATTTACTTATTTGCGGGGGCAAAAATCGCCCAATTTTCTGGTTTTGTGAACAATTTATTTGGTATAATTTACTTATTTTGCGGGGGCAAAAATCGCCCAATTTTCTTGTTTTGTGAACAATTTATTTGGTATAATTTACTAATTTTGCGGGGGCAAAAATCGCCCGATTTTCTTGTTTTGTGAACAAATGTAATTTATTAAATCGTGTACAAATATATGTATATAGGGTTAAATGTATTAAATTGTTTTTTTTATCCAGCTCACTGCGCCCTATGTTTTGAATTTTAACGTATGAACAACGGGTTTGTTGCGTGAGAAGCAGGTTCCTAAACCACCTAGGCGACTTCCAGTTTGTGTCGGTGTAAAAAACTGGTGGCGTCCAATCGAACCTATCCGGCTAACTGAGCTGAGGGCTAATTTGCACGCGCTCTACTACACCTGGCTACCCTCAGAACACCCTGTTGTTTCTGTGTCTTTCTCTAGAGTACCTTTCGGAGCTATTTTAATGTTCTTTTTAAGTTTTAAGCGGTAAGTATTTGGTCAATGATACTCATCATAGTATCTTTGACGGGTTATTTGAATCAAACACTTTTTCTTGAACAAAGTGCGTCACAAATTTTTGGCGCCCAACGTGGGGCCTATTTCAAAAAATTACCGCTTTTTTTCTAATTTTACTCTTGTGCGTCTAGTGAGCTGGATGGAACCTTGAAAATTTCCATCAATTTTAATTCTAACTGTACTAGCCCTGTATTACTGCATTTGATTTTGGCGATTTAGTATCGATTTTATTTTACTTTTTACGTAACTTTGATTTTCCTTGATTTGGCGATTTATTACCGATTTTGATTGACTTTTTTTTTAAGTAACTTTGATTGTCTTTGAATTTGTGGTTTATTACCGATTTTATCTTACGCCTTACGTAACTTTGATTGTCTTTGATATTGCGATTTATTACCGATTTTATTTTATTTATTTACGTGACCTTGATTATCTTTGCGTACTGTATTTTTGCTGATTTAATTACCTTTGTTTGCTAACTTTGATTGTCTTTGATATTGCGATTTATTACCGATTTCATTTTATTTTTTTTTGTGACTTTGATTATCTTTGCGTACTGTATTATGATTGCTGGTTTAGCGATTAACCTTTTTATTATTTCTTGCTATTTTTGTTGATTTAATTGCCTTTATGTGCTATATTTGACTGCACTATTAGTGTAGTTTTGTTGAATTTATTCGAGTTACGCGATTTTACCTAGATTTGATTTTTTTTATTGACTTTTGAGTTGCTGTTGTTTTTGTTTACTCCAAAATGGATTATAATATGCAGGTTAACCATCTTAGGAAAGAAATGCTAATTTATGAACTTACGATTCGTGGAGTACCGGCTAGTTATGCCAATACGGTAAAATAACTTATAGTAGCGTTACGCCCAGTTTTAGAAATGGAAAGGAAAGGTAAAATTTTTGCTCGTCTAGCCTTTACTTGTGTTTTTGTCGATGAATGTAACTATATAACTAGAACCTTACAAAATATTGACAGCGCGATTAAAAATGTCTCTGGTGAATCCGCTAAAGAAAAATTTGAACGTTTACAATCTCAACTTGTTCACTTATTTACACGCGTTCATCGTATTCCGGTTGCGAACCTTAGTGCCGCGGAATCGCAAACTCGTTCTGATTTGTTACTCCAAATTTTAGGCAAATTAAACTGTTTGGACAGTCTCTTAAAACAAGATCCAAATTTAAGCATCTTGCTCGGTCAAGCTCATTCAGACGGTTCGGATTCGGAAGCGTCGGATTCAGATGCGTCAGGAAATATCAATGCGTCTAACAGTCGACCACGACACTCGCGCTCGTCGCCTAAAGACAACCAACCGGCAGTTAGTCACAACATAACCACTACCACTTCCGTTCGCTGTAGTAAGACGCAACGTGTTGAAAAGTGGGGTATTAAATTTACCGGCGAGGCTGGACAGATGACCGTGCATAATTTCTTGGAGCGAGTTTCGGAACTATGCGAAGCTCGAGGTTTTTCTGAACGCGAACTATTTATATCCGCTATCGCCTTGTTTACTGGTAAAGCACTGAATTGGTTTCGCGCTAATCGTCATCGATTTTCGGACTGGTCTAGTTTGTCTGACCTTCTCTGTAAACATTTCGAACCGCCAGACTATCATCATTGGTTATTTCGGGAAATTCTAGATAGGACTCAGGATTCGACTGAGAATATCGTGGACTACCTTTCTAATATGAGTGCGTTGTTTAGACGACATGGCTCCATCTCAGAGGACGTTCAACTTGACATCATTATACGCAACTTGTCACCTTTTTATACTACCCAACTTCCGGTAGTCAGCAAGTTAGAAGAATTAGAAGGAGAATGTCTCAAGTTGGAGTTAAAGAAATATCGTGCAGAGAACTATGTACCATGTGACAGGTCATTTTTGTCACCGAATTAGTTTTTGTTTTAATGCTTAATTTATTCACGAAGGCCTGTTTAGCTGTATTTTATAGTTTACCTTAATGAAATAGTTGTGTCTCCACACGTACACGGTTGACCTGCCCTGTTCCCAGGCTAGTTTCTACGGTTTCTGTTCTGGCTAATTGCTGCTAGCTGTCCTCAAGTCAGCTGTCCTTCGTTTGAAGCTTGTAGATTTAACATTTTTCTTTGTTGTTTGGGCCCTGAATTTTCGCCTGGCTTAAAGTTCACCCTGTGTGTATAGACAAGTTGCCCTTAGTCTATTGAGCTAACATGTTTAAATAGTAAATTTTGAAGACCAACCTACCTTTTAGAAATCAGCTGGTTACATTCTCTGACAACATTGGGACACCCTTGATCTGTGGGTTATTGATCACATTACCTTTACTGTCCTGGATTCCTGAATCTAGGGTTCTCTATTAATTTAACTCCAACATTTCCTTTTCTTTTTCTTTTCCAAGATCTTGTTTTGAATTTTGTAAACATTTAATAAATTGAGTTATATGTGGTTAGAATTTTTGGTTGAACTGACAGGCTGACACTGTCAGAGTCTTGCAGTGCTGCCAAACCGGAGGGGTAAAATTTGTTCTGTATCGTTAAGCATTTTCGCGTGGCCCGCGCCGCTTATTTGGGCTTTGTAGTTAAGGCCACAGGTTCTAGCGGAAGATTTTTGAGTTGGAATTGTCAGTGCAGTGCGGAAATTGAAGGACACAATTTTGCCATGTGTCTGTGGTGGGAGGAAGTGTCATATGATTCTTCCGACACGAGGCATAGGCCGGTCACTTCCACTCTACTCTTCGAAGCAATTGTTCCATGGTCCCTATCTTAAAGTTTCAGTTTTGAAATTCTAGTTCTTTTTTTTGGACTAAAAAGTCAGGGACCGTGTTTAAATTCTTGAAGAATTTGTTTCTGCAAGACGCAGGATATTTTTGGGCGACTTCGTTCGAGCCGAGAAAAATAAACTGCAGAGAAGCGACAAAACGCGTCGGTTCCTTTGAAGTTGGTGTGGGTAATCCCTGTGACCTTGATCCGCCGCGAGTGGTACTATAACACTGAGAGAAATGTTAATTGGCCGAATAAAGGAATAAACGTGTGTACACTGAGAGAAGCTTTATTTATTTTTAGAAAAATAACTCATTAGTTTTTATTTTTCGATTTTACCTACTTCGCGTCTGACGCTTATTTTGATTTTATGGGAGAATCTGGGAAAAAGGAGGCGGTCCTTTTTCTTGTATACAATTTTGAAATTATATTTAGTCACCAACAAATTGCAAAAATAAACAAAAATACTGCCGAGAACATTGCATGTCAATATAGTCAGTGGCGTATTCAGGGGGTTAACTCCCCCCCCCCCCCAAGCCTAAAGTTGATATTACCTTTGTATTCAAAAGAGGAAAATAAAAGTTTTTGTCTTTTTCTATCAAGTAAAACTAAAACTTTTGCAGTTTATTATACTATACTAAAAAAGAAAACGAATATAGGGTTTCCGCTGTCCTTCTAAAGCAGCAAGCAATAATTGTGTCTGATGTAGGAAATATTTTGAAGAAAACACATTACTGTAGGTAAAATAATTTTTAGATTTTATTAAATACATGGTACATGACATGGCAGGTATACATATTATAACACATAGGTACAAAGTTTTTATGGAAGTACAAAAATGTGAGATAACCATTTTAGATGACGATATTGCGTCGAAAATTGGGAAATATAAAGAGCAAGTAGTTCATAATAACTACAAATATTACAGATGTTAAAAAAATTATTTATGCGACAATATTTTAGCTCTCTTTCAGATTTCTTCTTAGAACTTTTTAAATCTCTATTATTATATTTTATATTATAAAAAATTTTCAGTCTCATCAATAATTTAACTAAATACAATTTAGTAAAATCTTCTTCCTTCGAGAATCTTGATTTTACGTCTTAGCTTTTCTTTGCGAGGTGTATGAGCACTTAAAGTTAGTAAGGTTTGAGTTGACGTTGTTGGAGATAAAAGGCATGAGGAACTTTCCAGGGCATTATCTGATGATAAATCGTCTGATACACACAAAGGCTCGATTTGAATTCCTTTTGAAGAACTTGGACCTGATGGAAAAAATATTATTTAGTATAAAAATAACAGGTGGTTGGTTCGTAACTACTTAATTAACGTCCCATTAAATTTAACAACAATATTTATTCTTTGAATGGTGTCGGCCTCTACTTGTTGAAAATCCATTACTCACATAACGATAGACAATGGTAGCCAAATTTCCACTTTTAATTAATACATTATAACATGACGCGTTTCGCTTAAAAACTAAAAGTCCACAAAGGTAGCATAAAATACAACAATGTAGGTAGATAAATAAAATTTTAATTTAGGCATTATTATTATACTAATTTACTATGAGGAATTCCCACTAGGCTTCATGTCTATTAGGTAAATAAGTTTACTAAGGGTGCGTTATTTCATTGTAATTGATCATTAAGTACCTAATATGTCGGAATATTTCAACCGATTTATCTCAAGACTTTCAAGTAAATTCAATTTTTTACCTTTATTTTCTACATGTAGTATTTTAAAATTGTTATCAAATGTATGTCGATTCTGTAAAAGATGGTTTGAATAAGTAGAATTATTCTTATTATTAATAAAACTTTTTTATGTTTGCCCTTGTCTCCTTGTTAAAAATGAGCTGCATCTTTGGCCTATGTATCTTTTCGGACATGAGCCACATGATTTATTATTTTTATTGGTTTTACTTTTTCAATTTTTCAGAAATTTTCCTAGTACACTTTTTAATTTTTTCTGCTGGTTTAAAACAATTACTTATTTCGGGAAAACAGCAGAAAAAATTTTAAAAATTATCAATCAAAATGATGTAAAAGTAGCAATTAAAACAAATAATTCACAAGGAAAATTTCTGAAAAATTCAAAAAGTAAAACCAATAGAAATAATAAATCAGGTGTATATCAGTTAATATGTGGATCATGTCCGAAAAGATACATAGGCCAAACAGGCAGGTCATTTTTAACACGTATCTATAATAGAACATAAAAGAAGTTGTATTAATAATAAAAATAATTCTACATATTCAAACCATCTTTTACAGAATCGACATACATTTGATAACAATTTTAATAGACTATATGTAGAAAATAAAGGTAAAAAATTGAATTTACTTGAAAGTCTTGAGATACATCGGTAGAAAAATTCCGACATATTACTTAATGATCAATTATAATTAAATAACTCACCCTTATTAAACTTATTTACCTAACAGAAATGAAGCCCAGTGGGAATTCCCCATAGTAAATTAGTACAATAATAAAACCTAAATTAAAATTTTATTTATCTACCTGGATTGTTGTAAATACAACAATGGTACGCTAGGTTTAAGATTTAGTCTGTAACAAACATAGGATGAAGCTATAGTGTAGCGAAACGCGTCATGTTATAAAATATTAAATAAAAGTGGAAATTTGGCTAAAATTCTCCATCATTATGGGTACGATATTTATTGTTTATAGATTTCGAGGCTAACTTTACCTTGAAATTCATCAGAAATGGGGGAGGTAGTTAGTGGTTTCATATTTTTGTCCTTTGGTAGCACCACTACGCTGAGATCTGGAAATGAGAAAATGCCATTGAATAAAAATTAATAAGTTAATCGAAAGAAAATAAGTACAGGTTTGAAATTGGACCGTTGTGTAAAAGAACAAAATAAATAATATGGAGGAATATATATGTATAATATAAACATATTTACAACAATTGTTTGAAATTTTTGCCCCTGAATTATTGTGGAAAAAAGTTAAATAAAAACACATACCTGATTACAGAATTACATTTTTTTTATATAACATCGCTTGTTTCCTCTTCTACTGGCCTTGTTTATGGTCAAACACTGTGGGGACTGCATTGGGCAATAAACGTTTCCTTGATACACCGTCTTTGAAAATCATGTTTCTTCAAAATGAAGTTCGCACACCTTGAAGTTTGTAACACATTTTTTGCTTAATATATTCGTTCTGTGACAAGCATCTGTCCAGACTTTAGCACTGTAAAAAATAAAATACTGTATGTGGGAGATGAGTCGAATACTACCTAAATTAAAAACTAATATAAAACTTTGACTCTAACTTTTTAAAACATTTTAATATATATTAACTTTTGTTAGGTTAGGACCAACAATCATACCTTAGGGTATTAATATTAAGATTAAACAAGAAAGAAACCTACTTTGTGATAAGAACAAAGTGTTTTGCTTAAACTCAAGCTAATTTTACTACGTTTCTCCAAAATTAAACATTTAAATAAAGGCACAGTAAAACAAATACTTTACAAACACAAACAACTATTATGGTACGTATGCAAGTGTACTCAGCCTACCTGTTTTCGCGAAAGAAAATAAAGCTTTTCCTTCTCCCTTTTTCGTAAAACACGCACGAACTACACAGTAACCTTTCGGTACAATTTCGAAATGTAAAAAAGTAAGAATACTAGACCGTAAAACTAGTTTAGAACCGCCAAACACAAACTAAACGCATCGACTCTCGGACTAAATAAATCTGCAGCGATTTGACGTTTCTGTTGAAGTAAAAGTGGGTCTATTTTCACACATGCGCGTACAAATTTCGATGACACGCTGTCGCTTCTCTGTTATTCTCGGGTTCGAGGATAGCCACGAACATCGGCAACAGTTTGGAGGTCCAAACCTTTGCTGTGTGGTGCCCTTTTGCTGCCTGCAGTTTTGGAATTTCAATCCCTCTTTATCGTTGAAGAGGGTCTTTGGTAGGGGCCACGAACCTCCCTACTTCTCTACCGTGGGGGCTACAAAGCATCCCAATTACTTTGTCTTCCGCAGGGGCTAAGAAGCACCCCTATTGCTTTGTTTTCTGGTGGGAGCTAGAAGTCATCCTACTCTTTCCTTCGGTGGGTGCTAAGGAGCCACCTTAAGATTTTTGTATGTGAGGACAGACTTCCTCATGAATTTTTCTTTGATTCATTTATTTAATTTGCGGGGGCAAAATCGCCCAACCACATTTGTGTATTTGTGTAAACACTTGTAATCTCCTTTTTTTTGTGTACAAATAAATGTATATAGGGTAAACTTATTAAGTTGTTTTTATCCAGCTCACTGCGCCCTGTGTTTTGATTTTAAGTTATGAATAGCAGGTTTGTCGTGTGAGAAGCAGGTACCTAAACCATCTAGGCGACTTCCAGTTTGCGTCGGTGTAAAAAACTGGTGGCGTACAATTGAACCTACCCAGCTACCTGAGCCAAGGGCTAATTTGCACGCGCTCTACTACACCTGCTTCCCTCAGAACACCCTGTTGTTCCTGTGTTTTTCTCTAGAGTACCTTTAAGAGTTATTTTAATGTTTTCAAGTTAAGCGGTAAGTACTTGGTCAATGATACTCATCATAGTATCTTTGACGGTTTTTTTATCAAACACTTTTTATTGAACAAAGTGCGTCGCAACCACCTCCTAGAAAAAGGTATAATTTTGTAGAGCCAGACTTTGCGTTCATTGCTGCTGAAGCGTCGAGTTCGAGAGACGATGAACAGTTACCGGTCGTTGACGTAGTGACCGAATCATCTCCAGCACCATCAACTTCGCGAGACGTGCGACAGTTACCCAGAGACACACGTCCAACATCTTCAAAAAGAGCTAAGTCAATTTTGTGCTGGAACTGTAATAAGCCAGGTCATCGAAATAGTCAGTGCCCTGAACAGCGCAGAATCCATTGTTACCGCTGCGGTGCACCAAATGTGACCAATAAAAGCTACCCTAATTGTTTATTGTCAGAGAAACGATTCTCGGGAGAGCCGATAGATCGTAAGACTACTCCCGTTGCTCTCACTTTACCGACCAACAACTTTCCTTCCAATGAAAACGCTTCGCTGAACAACAACTCCGTTCCCAATAAAACCCTTCTACCGACCAACAACATTCTTTCCGATGAAAACCTTTCACCAACCCACCTTTTTCTTTCTAACGAAAACCGTTCACTCCCTAACAATTCTGCCTCCAATAAAAATCTTTTGCCCACCAACAACTTTCTTTCTGAGGAAAACCTTCCGTCAACCAATAACTCTCTTTCCAGCAAAAATCATTCACATGCTAATAACCCTTTTCCAAATAAAAAACTATTAGATTTTATCATAGCTCATGCGCATGGCGACCAGCGCCCCTATTTAGAAATTTCAATTTTAGGTTACAAAATTTTAGGCTTGTTAGATTCTGGAGCATCACGCACTATTGTAGGTCAACCTGGTCTCCGAATTTTAGAAAGTTTGGGATTAAAACTTATTAAGCATCAGACTTACTGTACCGTCGCGAACGGCCAAACTTGCTCTAGTTTAGGTTATTTTCAGGCTCCTGTAACGTTATTAAATAGAACTCGGGTTATCGATATTTTAGTCCTTCCAGAACTGTCCCACCAACTGATTTTAGGGATCGACTTTTGGAGATCCATGGAAGTGAACCCCGACTTGAAGCAGGATGTCTGGCATTTTTCCAATGATGACCAACCTACAGAAATTTTTAGCATTATAGATGGCGACTCTTTAACTGAAATCGACCGAACAACTCTGAATGCACTGGCAAAGGAGAAGATATCAGAAATGGGTACTGGTCTTGGCTGCTGCAGAGTAGCAGAACACGTAATAGAACTTGAACCTTGCACTAAGCCGATTAAACAACGATATTACCCAGTTTCTCCATTTAAGCAGCGGATTATGGACAAGGCGATCGATGAAATGTTGAATCTTGGCGTGATTGAGCCCTCTAAAAGTCCTTGGTCCAGTGTGTTTGGAACGCAAGAGCGATGATAGCTATAAGTTTTCCATAGATTTCAGACAGCTTAATAGTAAGACTAAGAAGTCTTACAACATTCCATATTTTTCAGTCATTTTAGATCGCCTCAGAGACGCCCGCTATATCAGCTCCATCGATATAAAATCAGCCTTCTGGCAAGTACCTCTTAGTGAGTCCTCGCGTGAATTGACTGCTTTCACTGTTCCAGGCAGGAATCTCTATCATTTTGTGCGCATGCCCTTTGGCTTAACCAATGCACCTGTCACCTGGCAACGTATTGTAGACCGTGTACTGGGTGTCGACTTGGAAAAGCATGTGATGGTGTACCTGGATGATATAATTATCATCTCCAAAACCTTTCCTGAACACCTTAAGATTCTAGGCCTTGTTTTTGATCGCCTCAAGGATGCAGGTTTCATTGTTTCAGGGGAGAAATGTCACTTTTGTAAACCTGAGTTGAAGTACCTTGGTTACATCGTAGATACCAAAGGTTTGAGACCTGATCCTGAAAGAGTACAGGCAATTGTAAATATAGCACCCCCACGAAACATCATGGAAATTCGTCGTTTTATTGGCACTGCTTCTTGGTACCGGCGTTTTGTGCCGAACTTTTCAGCTATTATAGCCCCAATTACTCGGCTTACCAATAAAAATGTCAAGTGGGAATGGACTTCGGAGTGCCATCAATCATTCAACTTGATTAAAGAAGCTCTTATCACAGCTCCTGTCCTCACATGTCCAGATTTAGTTTAAATACATTTATTCCCAACCAGCATTTACAATTGCTTATTACAGGGAAATAATTATAAACTACAAATAAAAATCTAAAAGTGAAATTTACAACAAAGTAAAACAAGTTAAAGCAGTATAACAGTAATAACAAAGAAGATTTTAATTAAAGGCTATTTTTCCAGATAGTATTTTTTTAAATATCTTTTATATTTTTTAATATCGAAAATATTTCTTATTTCTTTTGGAATAGTATTGTAAATAATTATTCCATTGTGTAATAATGATTTCTGGGCAAAATTACTTTTAACTTGAGAAATAATCAAATCATTATTATTTCTTGTTTCATAAGTATGAATATTTATTGCTTTGAATAATTTTAAATTTAATATCTTTTTTCCATTTATTATTGAATGAATTAAAATAGAAATTTTTAATCTATAAATATTTTCAATATTCAAATAACCATTTGGTTTATATAAATTTTCAGTTGGTGTAAGAAAAGGTAATTTATGAATGCATTTAATACATTTATTTTGTAATTTTTTTATTGGATTTAAAATATATGCACAAGCAGATCCCCATAGCGAAATAAGATACTGTAAATTGGAATAAATTAATGAAAAATACAAAGATTTTAAATATCTAAGTGGTATAAAATATCTAATCTTATATAAAATACCAACAATGGGTGATATTTTATTCCTTAAATTTTGAATATGTTGTTTCCAGGAAAGATTTTCGTCTAATGTTAATCCTAAAAATTTAATTTTTTTTGAATACTTTATATTTCTACCCCTATAGGATAATGTCAAATTTTCAGTTTGTTTTTGATTTTTACAAATCATCATAAAATAAGACTTTTCAAAATTTAAAGTTAATTTATGATATTGCAGCCAAATAAATATTTCATTTAAGTCATCATTAATATCATTTATAATTTGATTATATGTATCACCAAAATAAATAATAGTGGTATCGTCTGCAAATAATCTTATTTTACCCTTTAAATTTAATTTTGAAATAGAGTTAATATAAATAAGAAAAAGAATTGGTCCCAATATCGAACCTTGTGGGACACCGCATGTAATATTTTTTAAAGAACTTTTAATATTTTTTATTTCAACATATTTGCGATTACATAAATAATTTTGAATCCAGTTAATATATTACCTCGTATTCCGATAGTGTGAAGAATCTGCATTAAAATTTGATGATTCACTGTATCAAATGCCTTACATAGGTCTAGAGATACCAAGCAGCATTTTCTGTTATTATCAACATTAACCTGGATGTCAGTTACAACATCAGTAGCTGCAGCTTCAGTATCCCTAGATCTACGAAATGCATGTTGTCCAGAATACAGTAAATTTCTTTTTTCTAAAAAAGGACAATTTTTTGAAAAACTATTTTTTCTAGTATTTTTGAAATGACTGGTAAAACTGAAATTGGTCGATAATTATTAGGAATATTTTTTTCACCAGTTTTGAAAATCGGGATAACCTTTGCAATTTTTAAACCATCTGGAAAAATACTTTTTTTTAGAGAAATTTTTGTAAGATAAACTAAAATCGGAGAAATTTCCGCCTTAACAGTCTTTAAAATTTTTACATTAATGTTATCAAAGCCACAAGATTTCTTTATGTCCATATCATTGATTACATTAAAAATATCTTCTTCATATATATCATTATCGTTAAGAAACATAGATGACTCATTGGTTTGTACAATAAAATTAGGATCTACTTGCTGAATTTTGCTAGCTAGTTCTTCTCCAACATTTACAAAATGTCTATTCATTTCTTCACATATAATATTCTTGTCTTCAATTTTCTGATCATTAATTTTTAGAGAGTTGATATTTATTTCACTGTGGTTGAATTTATTTGTTAAAAGAGCGTTCAAACTTTTCCATATTGTTTTCTGGTCTCCAGATATAAATTTTTCATTGTAATATTTCCGTTTAGCTTGTCTAATTTTTGTTTTCACTAAATTATTATAGCTTTTATAAATATCTCTATATAATTGATTTTCTGGATATTTTTTAGTTTTTTCATAATACTTGTCGCGGATCTTGAACATTTCCGCCAGTTCATGATTAAACCAAACTTTGGAGCTGCTTCTTATACGAATGGATTTCTCATAAGAACAAGAGTTGAAGATATGAAGTATTTTTAAATATAACATGTTAGGATCTTTTATTTCTTCTTTTTGATTATTGAGAGTTGATAGTTGACCTTTAAGTTTTTCTATTATAAATTTTTTCACTTCTATATTTTTGAATTTTGGCAATTTATTCTGCGACTTCAATGGAATATTTAAGATTTGAATTTTATGATCGCTAAGAGGGCTGTCTAACACGTTTAGGGATACATTATTAGGTGAATTTGAAAGTATATGATCAATCAAGGTCTTGCTTGAATTTGTGTCTCTAGTCGATATATCTTGATTTAGTATTTTAAAGTTATTAGTCTCATAAATGTCCATTATTCTTGAAGTATCTATATTTTTTTGAGATATGTTAATATTCATATCTCCCAAGAGAAAACATTGTGTTTTACTATGAGTTAGTTGTTCCATTTTTTCATCTAATAACTGAAATAGTTTATTTTTATTTTTAATTGAAGGATTATATAGTCCACAAATAATCATAGGTGATGATATAATTTTGAGTGCCAAATAAAAAATGTCATTTTCAACTTTGTCAATAACTTCAAATATTATTCCATTTTTGATAAATATACCTAGTCCACCTCCTCTTTTTTCTCTACTAGCGTAAACATATGTATAATTCTGAAAATTAAAATATATTTCTTCACTTTTCCTAACCCAAGTTTCCGTAATAACAATGATATCAATTTTTCTCTCAAAAGCTAGAATTTCAATGTCTTCAGTTTTGTTTTTAATTGATCTTGAGTTTAAATATAATACATTCAGACTATTCATCAGTAGAAAATTAAAAGCTTAATTTTCATCATTATATAGTCTATTCTCTCACGTGCTTTATTTATTTTCTGTTTATGAAATGGACACTGATCACTAAGAGCTTCATGATGACAATTTATATTTTTATTTTGCTTCTGGCTATGTAATTTACAGTTATTACAAACTAGTTCTTCATTATTACATTTCCAAACACTATATTTTCCTGCACAACGAGAACATACTTGATCCTTTTCACAATCTTTTAGTGTATGTCCATACTCACAGCACTTGTAGCAAAATTTGATAAAAAAGTCCTCTCTAATTTTACATTTGTCCCATCCTATAGAAAATTCTTTGTTAATTAATTTTTTATATGTAGAACCCTTTGTTTCCATATAAATAATAAAACTTTTTGAATATTTAGATTGTCTAGAATATTTAATTTCTAAACTGTCTTCTTCCGATAAATATCCCAAATCTTGCATTTCTTTCAAAAGTTCCTGGGTTTTGTATTCTTTTCTTGGTCCAATCAATGTAAGCCTAGGTTGTTTTAGTTTGGAAATATAAACGGAATAATTATGTTCTAATTTCTTTTCTGATAATTTTTGAATTCGTTCCACTTCTTCTTTGGTTTTACTTTTGATTAAAATACCTCCGTTTTTTATCTCTTTAATCTCAGTAATAGTAGCTTTTATACTTATTGGATTTACTTTGTTTTTAATTTCAGTCATAGTTTGTTTGGAGTCTTGCAATTTCTTAGGTTTAATTATCAGCACAGGTATATTTTTGTTAGTGTTATCATTAGTTTGTGGTATTTTCTTAACAATATTAGCGTAGGTCTAATTATAAGAAGAGTTATTTTGATTTAAATTTGTTATCATATTTGTAATTTTTTCGCTGAGGTCTATTAAGTATTTTGAATCACACATTTTTTCTAAATTTTCTACCTTTTTAATTAAAAATTCAATTTTTTCACTCATTTCTATTATACATTTTTTAAGGAACAGATTCTCTTCTTGCAACCTTTTTTCAAAACGTAAATTTTCTTTTGATTTATTGATAGGAATTGTACAGTTCAAGCATCTCCATTCTTTTTTATTTTTACTTACTTCTTGTAATTCTTGTTTTGATAATCCTGAACAACTAAAGCAAAACCATTTAAAACAATACTGACATTTAATAGAGTAACTTCTCGAGTTAAATTTCTTGGAACAACTTGCACATTTACTATTAGTTTCCAATTTATCTTCTTGGTTTAAATTCGATTTTTCTGCCTCCCTTTCATCTTGTGAGTTAATATAAAAATCTTTAACAAAATTATAAAATTTATTATCGGACGGGTATTTTAGCGATAAGTATTGATCATCCGAAATCGAATCTTGAGTAACTGTATTATGATTGTCATCAGGGGTTAACATTGACATTGATGTTTTTTTCTTCATCTTGTTTCTCATTTTTAACCAATTTTAAATTATTCCGTAGGTACTTTTAATGCGAAAGATTCCCGAATTTTTTATTTAAATGTTGATATATGTAAATAGTAATATATTCTTCTAAAAATGATAAAATTTATAGTTTTTGTTTAGACAAATTTTATGACATTTTATCTGCCAAATTAATGTTGACACTTTATTTCAACCGCACATTTACCTTGCAGACGGATGCGTCATGTTATGGCTTAGGAGCAGTTCTGACTCAGCAATTTGATGACGGAAAAAAGGTTATTTCCTATCTTTCACGTTCTCTCACCAAACAAGAGATGACATTAACCGTCACAGAAAAAGAGTGCCTTGCAGTAATTTGGAGTGTGGAAAAGCTTCGTCACTATCTGGAGAGTGTACACTTTAAAGTTATAACCGATCACCATTCTTTGTTATGGCTTCATAACCTAAAAGACCCACAAGGACGCCTCGCTCGATGGGCTATTCGTTTACAACCTTACGACCTTGAATTAATTCACCGTAAAGGCCGAGATCATGTGCCAGATTTTCTTTCCAGGTCAGTGCCAGTGACTGCTGATTCTGTCGCAGCTGTTGACGAACCACCGTCACCATAATTTGACACCTCAGACAAATGGTACAAAGGCATGATACAGAAGCTAGAAGAACGTCCTGATAAATATCCTTGTTGGCGAGTCGAGAATGGCCATCTCTTTAAATATGTCAAGACGAACAATCCGAATTTTCCGGATCATTCTACCTACTGGAAAATAGTAGTGCCGAAGGATAAACGAAAAGAGATATTACTTCGATGCCATGATAATCCAGCAGCAGGGCACGTGGGTGTTTTTAAAACATTTTGGAAGGTCGTCGAGAGATATTATTGGCCGAAAATGAGATCCGACGTTGCTAGTTATGTCCGAGCTTGTAGAACTTGTGCTCAGAATAAAGTAGAGCAGAAACGTCCAGCTGGTTTAATGGGTAATCGCCCAGACATAGAGGAACCTTGGCAAGCCATCAGCCTAGACTACATAGGACCTTTACCCCGTTCTAAACAAGGTAACACGCATATTCTGGTGGTCACAGATAATTTTAGCAAGTACGTCGTCTTATTTCCGTGTCGATCGGCAACAGCAAAATCGTTGGTTAAGTGTGTCGAAGATGGCATTTTCTTAGTTTACGGAGCTCCTCAATTCTTAACGTGCGACAACGAACACAAATGAAATCCAAAGAATTTCAAGCCCTTTGCGATAAATATAAAGTTAGAATATTTTACACTGCTAATTACTATCCTAGAGCAGATCATACTGAACGCGTTAATAGAGTTATCAAAACGATGTTACGCTCTTACGTTCAACAAAATAACCATCGAACTTGGGAAGATAATTTAACTGCTATCGGTTGCGCCATTCGCACTTCGCGACACGAAACTACAGGCTTCACCCCATACTGCGTTAATTTTGGCAGGGAACATAAGCTATTCGGTTCGGACTATGCTGAGGGTGTTCCTCTAGTAGACACTGAGCGTCAAAATTACATTCGAGAACGAATAGAAGCCTTCAAACAATTATTTAGAAAAGTCCACACTAAAATCGAAGCTTCTCGTGTTAAAAATCGTCATAACTATAATTTGCGCCGACGTCCAGTAAGCTTTGTTGTTACGGTTTGTTTTGTCATACGAAATTAAAGTATTATTATTATAGCAGTTGCAACAATTAGTTGAGTTTTAAGACTTCGACCTACCTTTTTGAATATATTCCCTTATTCCTTGAACGTTTTATTTTGATTTGTTTTCCATTTAGTCAAAATCTTTCCTAACCTCGAATTTAATTTTTACAAATTTTCCGTCGCTAGTCTGTCTTGGATCCAGTCTTGTTTTCCCTCTTTCTGTATAGTTAATCCCTAAGGAAATATGTCTGAATTTGGCCCTAAAAACTATAGTTGCCAATAAATATAAATTAGAATTTGTTTACCATGACAAACGTGAAACGTCATTTTTGTCATTTGAATCGGCCGTAATTATTTTCTGTCGAACCTGTGGTAAAACCTTAGTTTTCTGTCCTGAGCCGCCCTCTGTGACTGTTATTGGAAAACGTCGAAGCCAGGAACGATGGAATCTGCGTTCTAAGTTCTAGGTCCCTTGATTTTAAAGGTTTCTAATGTTCATTCATGCATTACGGTTCGAGGTTGACCAAAATCGTAGGTGGGGTGCATTTGTACTGCCAATTGTACGAACTATTAATGAATGTCGGTTTATGGACATGGAAACACGTATTTAATTGTTAGTTTTGTTGGTATATTGCCGGTGTTCATTGGTTGGGTTAATTTTACTGGCAGAACATCGTGACAATGCGTTGAAGGGAATACCATCGAATCAAAGCTTTCAGAACTGTACATAATTGGGTACCAAAGTGTACCTCGAAACAACCCTGTGACGTCACTTGTGCAAGAAAATCGATATTGGAATTTTTGGCAAGGTTTGGGTGTGGCACCGGAGCAGAGGTTCCTTTTCAGAAACTGATCGCGTCGTCGACAGTATCGCCATTCTAAAAGTCTTTTGGAAACACACCCAAAAATTTGGATCTGTGAATGCGGTACAATTAACTTCTTCTACCTTGTTTTGTTATTTGCCATTTCGGCGTTACGTTGTTGGTCCAGTGAGGCCGTTTTAGTTGATTTTGTAGAAGAAATTCGACATCTCTTCGTCGGTTTTTACGACGACAGCGGACATGTTAATTTAGACCCGACACGAAAACTGCAGGTAAGGTCCTTTTGCCACTATTAAACCCTTAAAAAAACACAGAATTCCGCGATTAAACTGCTATTTTAATTAATTTTCGTTGATTTCCTTTTTGATTCTATTTTTTTTTACGACGTCCACGTTTTTAATTAGTTTTTCTGTAGTTAAAACTTCTCTAAATACAAGTAGATCGCTACATTTCGTGGTAGGAAAATTATGTACAGATGGTTCTTTTTTATTAAAAATTAAATGGGGTTTATGTGACCTTCACAGGTTTGTAGGTCAAATTCTTATCGATACCTAATTTTTTTTTTGTCAGCTATGCTAGCTTGATTTACTACATTCTTTGATAATGTTGGTCAGAACTCTACCGGGTGACCCAAGGTTAAATTTTATTTATAGTGAATCAGTCATTGGTGTATGCCCGTGAATTGGAACCTAATGATGTTTCTTTTTATCAACTAATTATGCTAATAAGCGATAGCCAGGTCATTAAAAATTCAGATCTTGTGTTCTGGAATGTCAGCTGACAGCGTTAGAGACCGGCAATTTAAAACTATAGTAATTTGGGTAAATATTTTAAATGTCTGACAGTCAGAAGTGTTGACTTTCGTATTTCACTTATTCTTTTTCTGCTGCTAATTAGCTTTTAATTAATATTGGGTATAACATAGACAGGGCTGATTCTTAATTATTAGATTTGGTTACAAAATTTCAGGGTGGGTGTAATATAGTACCGTTAACTATTGACTATGGCCTATGGTATTTGTTCATTCTTGGGTTACGCTTACAGATACGGTATGGTTATTCTATATTCATAAATATTAAGCTACATTTACTATATTTGGATGTATATGTTTAGTAATAGTAATACTGAATTTCTCTTTTGATTATACTTAACGTGCTAAATTTTATCACATTGTATTTTGCGGCTAAACTTTTCTTTTGTGTAATTAAGCGATTACCTAACAATTTTGGTTATTTTGTCACCAGTGTATGATCTAATTGTTTAAGATTTTTGTACCGGCATTACTTATGTAAATATAATTATTTTATAATGAATATTTGTCTGTGTACAGTAGCGTACAAGGGCTACTTTTATGTAAATTTTATCTTAACTTTGATTTGTTAATTAATTGGCTTCGATATTGCCTGTTTATTTTTTTTTAACCTGATGCCTCTATTTAATTCAAAATATTTCCTTCGGTTTTACTTTCTTGATACCAATGAATAATTGTTTAAGGCCTTCAGCCACTTAAAGTTTTTTTTTCTGTGATTTAAATTTAATATTTCTTCGAAATTATATTTGCATAATACCTGAATTTTACCTTGCCTTGACGCACACCTTTTGTTTTATTAGGGTCTTTCTGCTTACTGAGAGACAGACACCCACAGTCTTTCTTTTTACTGGAGGACACCGAACCTCTTTTTACTGGGGGACACCGAACCTCTTTTTACTGGGGAACACCGATCCTCTTTTTGCTGGGGAATACCCAATATTTTGCTGGGAGGCACATCAGCCATCAACTTTTGCTCAGGGCAAGCTATCACCTTTGCTGGAAGCAAGCTGCCTTTGTGCTGGGAGTCAGCAGAGCAGTCTAGGCCATTACCGCCTTGAACCCAGAAACCCTCATCAGGGGCGACACCCCTTTCAGGCAACTTTTTATTATTAGTAAATTTTGTTTGATAACCTTACTGTGTAGGTAAGGTATATATTCATAATAACTATTGTTAGCGCTTAAGGTCGAATCGATTCGAGTAGTAATATCTTTTCTCTAATTTCCCCCTCAGGGTTTAAGTTTTGAATTTAAAAAGGGAAAAAAAATGTTAAACGCAAAAGTGGTCATGCGACCAACAATTTCTTGGTAAACGCCAAAGTGGCCACACGACCAACAATTTATTTTTCTTCTGTATATATATTTCTTGAAATTTTGTTTTATATTCGTGTTTTATTTGCCTCACCAGACAGCGCAGTTTCTTGGAATTTTTTTTTTTTTTTTTGGATAATATGGTAACTATATGTGAGTGAGTGAGCTGAAAGCGAGATCCCAATACTATCTAGGAGGGTTTCTGTTTTTCACTCGGCATTAAAAACAGTGGCGCCCTTATTAAACCCCCCCTCTCTCCGGCATTGGAGCTAGGGAATTTTTTTTGGCACGCATGCGCAAGCCTCTCGCATTCAACTCAACTCTTTACGTGAGTTAATTTTGTAAATTCTCAATATTTTTTTTTTTTAATTTTTTTACCGAACTTTGAATTTTTATTTATGAAGGGTAAGTAGAAGTAAAATTCTTCTTCTGTGCGGAAAAGAGCGTGGCAAATTTTGGCGCCCAACGTGGGGCGTTCAAACAAAAAGAAACTGCGTTTGGTGAGATCAGATAGAGCACTTTGGTACTAACATTATCAAAATTTTTTTTTTAAATTTTCATTTATCAATATTTGCGCTTCTGATATGTTGTCTTACCTCTGATGAGATTTTTTTGCTGATAACGCAATATTTTTTTTTTTGCGGCCTACCTATTGTTTTGTTGTATCCATCAGAACTTCGCTGTTCTGACGGGTTTTCGTTATTCTTTCTGTTAGGACATCGCTGTCCTAACCGGTTTATTTTTTTTTAAATCTTTTTGGTGAAGTTTAATTAGTAAAAATTATCTGAAAATTTAGTTGTGCAAATTGTTTGCAGTTTACAGTGTCAAGTGCAATCAGTGTTGATATTTTATTGATTTTTCTTTAAATTTATTTTTGTTTGTGTATTATTTGACTCGTAGTAAGTTACGATGGATTACAGTATGAGAGTGCATTACCTTAGAAAGGATATGCTCATTTATGAGTTGCAAGTTCGTGGCATTCCAGCTGATGAAACGAAAACTGTCGAAAGCCTTCGTGCATCTTTACGCCCATTGTTGCAGATGGAGAAAGTTAGTAAGTCTATAAGTCACCCTCCCTATAATATGGATTTTGCTGAAGAAAGAGCTTATGTGGCGACTAACTTGAGGAAGACTAAATTGGCGATTAAGTCCGTTACTGGAGAAAACGCCAAGACCAAATTTGAACGTCTACAGACACACTTGGTCCATCTTCTCAACCGAATTGATCGTGTACCAGTTAACCAACTGTCGTCAGAGGATGCTGACGCACGAGCAATATTAATTGCAGAAACCTTATCTGCTCTTGACGAGCTAGAGCAAGTATCCAGACGAGATCCCAACTTGAGCGTATTATTGGATGCAGCACGTTCGGGAGGTTCTGATTCTGATGATTCGTCAGAAGAGGAAGTGCCTCGACCAACTCAGCATGGTTCAACCCCGAATAGACAGCCAGGGTCAAACTTCAAGGCACTACGTATAGAAAAATGGGGCCTTAAATTTACAGGAGACCCCAAGAGTATGTCAGTCCATGGATTCTTGGAGAGAGTAAACGAGCTGAGATTGGCTCGTAATGTATCAGAAAGAGAACTGTTTGAGTCTGCCATAGATTTATTTGAAGGCAAGGCATTGAATTGGTTTAGAGCGAACCGTTCCCGGTTTAACAACTGGAGAGAACTAGCTGAACTGCTTTGCAGACACTTTGAACCACCAGATTATCGTGCTCGACTCTTTAAAGAAATGCTCGAGAGGACTCAAGATCCATCAGAAAGCATAGTGGACTATCTTTCAAGCATGCAGGCTCTGTTTCGGCGTTATGGTTCCCTCAGTGAGGATGCAAAGTTGGACATGATAACTAGGAATTTAGCTCCATTTTACACCACTCAGTTACCCATAGTGAACTCATTGGAAGAATTAGAGGAGCAGTGCCTGGTTTTAGAAGCCAAGAAATACCGTGCAGAACATTATGTACCGCCATCTCGTAAACGACAAGGATTTGTAGAACCTGATTTCGCCTTCGTCTCAGAAATGCAAGAAGCCTTACCTCCAACTAAGGTTAATGAAGTGAGACATGTCAACCCTCCTACTGCCAATAGAGGTTCGAGAGAATTAGTCTGTTGGAATTGTCAACAAACTGGACATTTTAATCGAGATTGCCAACGCCCAAGAAAAACACACTGTTATCGTTGTGGAACACCTAATGTCACCGTAAGATCTTGCCCTAAATGTGCTAATTCGGGAAACGCTTCCCGGGGGAATCAATAGGTCGTACGATTTCTCCCAATACCAAGCGTGTATCGACCAATGATTTTGACTTTTCATCCAAAATTCTTTTAGATTTCATCATTAGTCACGCACGAGGAGATCAACGTCCTTATTTGGAAGTTTCTATTATAGGTAAACCTATAAGAGGTTTGCTGGATTCTGGTGCCACTCGAACACTTGTTGGCCTTCCTGGATATGAGTTGCTACGGAGTTTGGGACTGCAACTTTTAGGTAAAGAAACAAGTTGTACAGTTGCTAATGGAGAGAGCTGTTCTGCTATTGGTTACATGCAAGTACCGTTTAGTTTAATGGGAAAAACCCGCGTGATAGATGTGTTAGTCCTGCCTGCACTGGCTCATACCTTAATTTTGGGAGTCGATTTCTGGAAGAGCATGGGAATCGTACCAGATTTGAATCAGGATGTTTGGCATTTCGCAGATGAAACGAATTCTACTCAAGTACTTAGCATACGGGATGAGAGTACCCTTACTATTGCTCAGCGAATGACTCTTGATAACTTAGTCAAAGAAAAACTTGCTTTAATGGGTACAGGCCTGGGATGTTGTAAGGTGGCTGAACATGTTATTGAAGTGGAGCCAGGTACGAAACCTGTCAAACAAAGATATTACCCGGTGTCTCCATTTAAGCAGAAAATTATCGATGAAGAACTTAAACAAATGTTGGAGGATGGAGTCATCGAACCTTCGAAGAGTGCTTGGTCCAGTCCGATATGTTTAGTGCGCAAGAAGGATGATTCCTACAGATTTTGTGTAGATTACAGAATTTTGAACAGTTTGAGCAAAAAAGACGCATATCCCTTGCCCTACATTTCTGCCATTTTGGACCGCCTGAGAGATGCAACTTACCTCAGTTCCATCGATATCAAATCCGCATTTTGGACAGTTCCCTTAAGTGAATCTTCGCGTGAATATACTGCATTTACCGTCCCTGGAAGAGGACTATTTCAGTTCCGTCGCATGCCTTTTGGTTTAACCAATTCACCAGCGACCTGGCAGCGCATAGTAGATACCGTCCTTGGAGCAGACCTTCAACCAGCGGTCATGGTATATCTGGATGATATAATTCTCATATCTCAGGACTTTGATGAACACCTACGTCTGTTGGGCTTAGTTTTCGACCGACTACATGAAGCGGGGCTCATAGTTTCACTAGAAAAATGTCAGTTTTGCCTGCCAGAATTGAAGTACTTAGAATATGTTGTGGACCGTCAGGGACTCCGACCAGATCCATTAAAAGTGGAGGCAATTGTAAACATTATACCACCAAAGAATGTCACCGAAATTCGCCGATTTATTGGTACAGCATCTTGGTACCGTCGCTTTGTTCCGAACTTTTCATCCACCATAGCTCCGCTAACTAACTTGACTAAGAAAAATGTCAGATGGTCATGGACAACCGACTGTGATAGAGCCTTTAAAGCGATCAAGGAAGCTTTGGTTACAGCACCGATACTTACCTGTCCTGATTTTAACCGTCCTTTTGTCCTGCAAACCGATGCAAGCGCATATGGCCTTGGTGCAGTTTTAACACAGACTTTTGATGATGGTGAGAAAGTAATATGCTTCCTATCACGTTCACTGACTAAACAAGAAATGAAATATACAGTCACCGAAAAAGAGTGCTTGGCAGTGATTTGGAGTGTGGAGAAGTTGAGACATTATTTGGAAGTGGTACACTTCACGGTAGTAACTGACCACCATTCGTTACTATGGCTGCACAGACTAAAAGACCCTCAAGGTCGTTTAGCGCGATGGGCGCTTCGTCTGCAACCCTATGATTTTACCTTAATCCATCGCCCTGGTAAAGAGCACATTGTTGCCGATTTTCTGTCCAGATCCGTTCCTGTCTCCGCAGAAGCTATTGACACCGATGATAGTGATGTTCCGATGTCTTCCACCACTGATGGATGGTATAAAAATATGTTTGTAAGGCTTGAACAACGACCGGACAAATTTCCTGCTTGGCGTGTAGAAAACAACATGTTGTACAAATATGCTAGAACCAATCCTCCGGACCTTGGTACTCCATCCAGCTCATGGAAAATTGTCGTTCCTAAGGATAAAAGGCGCCAGATACTCGCCCGTTGCCATGATATACCTGCTTCGGGTCACGTAGGCGTATTCAAGACCTACTGGAAAGTATGCCAACGCTATTATTGGCCTAAGATGAGGAGTGACGTCACGAGTTATGTGAAAGCTTGTCGAGTTTGTGCCCAGCACAAAGTAGAACAAAAACCTCCTGCAGGATTAATGGGTGACCGTCCAGTGATAAATCAACCTTGGCAGTGTATCAGCCTGGATTATATTGGACCGTTTCCTCGTTCGAGGTCAGGTAACACTTACGTTCTTGTGGTTACCGATTATTTCACCAAATTCTCCGTTTTATTTCCTTCTCGTTCAGCGACAGCTAAATCCCTCACCAAACAGGTTGAAGAAGGTATTTTCCTAATGTTTGGATCACCACAGTTCCTAATGTGTGATAATGGAGTACAAATGAAGTCCAAGGAATTTCAGAACCTATGTCAACGCTATAAAACCAAGCTATTCTACACAGCATCTTATCATCCACAAGCCGATCCGACCGAACGAGTCAACAGAGTCATAAAGACCATGATGCGATCTTACATCAAGAACAATAACCACCGTACCTGGGACGAGAACCTAGCTTCTATAGGCTGTGCTTTGCGAACATCACGACATGAGACCACTGGATTTACTCCGCACTTTCTTAATTTTGGGAGAGAACATAAATTGTACGGACAAGACTTTGCAGAAGAGACTGCTAACACCAATGCAGACCTTCAAGATTATGTCAGGAAAAGACAAGCCGCCTTTGTGAAATTGTATCGCGAAGTCCAGGACAAAATCAAGTCATCCCGTGTTAAAAATCAACGAAGATACAACTTACGTAGACGACCCGTTGAGTATGCACCTGGACAAGAGGTTTGGCGTAAAAACAAAAGTCTTTCCGATGCCGCGAACTATTATAGTGCCAAACTGGCTCCGGCTTATGTGGGCCCGTTTATTATTAAGAAGAAAACAGGGTCCTGCACCTACGAACTTCAAGATCGAGCAGGACAAAGTAAAGGTGTTTGGCACGTAAAAGATCTCAAACTGTATAATCCATCGACCACAAATGAGAGTTCAGATAATGATTAGTATTACCTTTGAATATTTTTCTTTAATGTTACCTTATTCCGTTTTCCTTTAATACCTTTTTTTTATGCCCTGCAGTGGCGGGCGCAGTGGTGTTTGGATCCATCTGGGCGCGAGACTTGATGGATTTGAACACTATCGCTTAGAATTGTGCTGCACTGGTGAACTAGTGGAGGTAGGAGTCCTCCGAAAGCCGTGGCAAGCTAGGCCTTCAGTCAACTTGCTGCTATTGCGCGTAGTAAGTCTGCCTTCAGCATTTTTACTACTTTTACTTGCTATCATCGCTTTGCGTCTTTGCTTAGGGTATGATCTATCTTTACCTTATCTTTAAATGACTTTAACTTTTGTGGCTTTAGTAACATTAATTTAGAGTTTTTTTTTTTTTGGCGGTGTCTTGCAGACGCCCATCTTGGCGCGAGACGAGATGGGAGTAGACGTGACACATGGTCATTAGTTTGTTTTTTTCTTAAGGCGATGATTTATTGTATTTGTTGGCTCAACTACCTGAAATTTAGCATATTTTTATTTGAGTCATAAATTCATTAATCTTTTAGTAACTATAAATTTACCTTATCTGAACTTACCTTAAATTACCTTATTTTAATTTACCTTAAACTTACCTATTTTGAATTTCGTAATACACTGATTGCAATGTACTTGACAATTTGTTTTGGATAATTTCATTTACCGTAACTTGATTTGACTTATGACCTTAATGTGTATCTTGCTGTGTGATTTCGTTATCCTAGCTCGATCTGATTTAGTGTCCTTATTGTGATTTTCTTATCTTACCTTGCGTTACCTTGATTATCTTACCTTACCTTGATTATCTTATCTTACCTTACCTTTATTACTTTATTTTATTTTGGGTTTAATTATTCAGTTAATTTTACCTTCATATCTTCCAAGCCTCATTTAAGTCATTGGCTTGGTTACTTTATCTTACCTTGGGTTTAATTATTCGGTTCATTTTACCTCGATATCTTCAAGTCTTATTTAAGTATTTGACTTGGTGTTTCTTACCTTCCCTTGATTTATCTTATCTTTTCTTGTGTTTAATTATTAATTTAATTTTACCTTGATATTTCTTTATAGTCTTATTTGACTTGCTATTTTTGTTATCCTGGATTTGACTTTGGCCTAGGTCTTGGTACCTAGACCCCTATTTTGGCGTTCTATATTTGGGCTATAGTTTAACTAGCCAAAATAGAACCTTCCCGATTATGACTTATTTGTCCCTATCTCCTTGTTTAGGCTGCGCGGTGTTGGGTGCTACCGAATGTCGCTTCGACGTTCTTTGTTGGAACTATTGATCCTTCGGAGAGCAGACCGACTGGAAGGGCTGTTCAGGGGGGGCGGAAGTCTGACCCCTGGGGTAACATTTTGCCCATCGAACTTGTTCGGCGGGCCAGGGGAGGGCCAAGCTACTTTGTTCGGCCTGAGCTCAAGTCGGCCTATTAGGTTGCGACAGGCCGGTGGCAGTGCCACCTTTCAGAGTACCCTACCTAATTTATTTTGTTTTATACAGGGACTGATGTACTACCCATTCGGTGCATCTTTTAGTTTAGTGTCTACTATAATTCACTTCCTTATGCTCGGTGGAGCATATGGGCTATCCCTTTCTCTTCTTAAATTACCTTGGTTGTATATTAGTTATCTTTTCTTTTTAGTTTTTCCACCCTTTGGTTGACTCGACGCGTGACAGTTGGTTATCTGTTTTGGGACGCTCTGGAGTGAGGCTAGTACACGAGGTACCTCACGCTTTCTTCGAGTGTTACGCAATGCTAGCCCCCTTACCATCTTTGGGTTAATGTTACCAGGCTGTGCTTCCTGCACCCTGAAGTTTTATTCCACCCCGGATACTCCTGGAGGGGTCGCTGGTTGTCTAGCGGCAAGGGGACCAAAGTTAATTTTTATTTTGAATTATTTTGGTTATTGTACTATTTTGGGTTGTCGATTACCTGAGTTAGTGGGTTTAGTAATCCACTAAGCTGCGGGTATTATTTTTAGTAGGTGTCTTTATAGGCAGTTTGAGAAATTACCTCATTATGCCTTTGGGTTGTTTTCGTCTGTATTGGAACCACACTGGTTCCTGAATTTTCATTTTATTTCTTTTCTTGGTTAATTTTGGTTGGCTAGGGTTGTCGGCCATGGTGATGCTTGGCCTAGCGGAAATTTCGGTTCTCGGGTGTCAAATCCGGACCGATCTACGTGGCCCTACACTATAAAAAGCACATTGGGTTTTCTTGGTGCTGAAGTGTTTGGCTGCCGTCAGGCGTGCCACGATCTACGAACCCGGTTTGGCTTTTCTCTGTCTTACTTTTCTTTGAAAACTTAATCTTTTTAACTTAATATGTTTTTGCCAAACCCAGACCATACCTTTAGTAACTTATTTCTTTATTTTCTTTTATTGGAGGCTGATAGGATGAGTACGGGTGTCTTATGACCTTGGTGGAAATTCCGGAGCTGGGGACACATCTTCCCAGTGTTGGTCTATGTGGCCACTATACCATTGAGGCACAGTTGACTTTTCGGTGCGGAGATGGTGGCTGCCGTCAGAAACACTCGGACCAGTCATGTCATGTCAGAGTTTCTTTTTGGTTTAGTTTTTCTTATGCTAGTGTGAGTATATATTTTGTTAGTAGCGATCCACTAGTATCTTTCACTTTCGTCCGTTGCTTCCTAGGGGAATACCCCCGGAGCTTCGGTAGTTAATTTTTGCCTTACCTTGTAAATACCGTAGATTTTTGGAGTACTTATCGTCGGTTAATTTTCTTCAGAAAATTTCCCTCCTTTCGTAGGAGAGGGGGAGTTGTTACGGTTTGTTTTGTCATACGAAATTAAAGTATTATTATTATAGCAGTTGCAACAATTAGTTGAGTTTTAAGACTTCGACCTACCTTTTTGAATATATTCCCTTATTCCTTGAACGTTTTATTTTGATTTGTTTTCCATTTAGTCAAAATCTTTCCTAACCTCGAATTTAATTTTTACAAATTTTCCGTCGCTAGTCTGTCTTGGATCCAGCCTTGTTTTCCCTCTTTCTGTATAGTTAATCCCTAAGGAAATATGTCTGAATTTGGCCCTAAAAACTATAGTTGCCAATAAATATAAATTAGAATTTGTTTACCATGACAAACGTGAAACGTCATTTTTGTCATTTGAATCGGCCGTAATTATTTTCTGTCGAACCTGTGGTAAAACCTTAGTTTTCTGTCCTGAGCCGCCCTCTGTGACTGTTATTGGAAAACGTCGAAGCCAGGAACGATGGAATCTGCGTTCTAAGTTCTAGGTCCCTTGATTTTAAAGGTTTCTAATGTTCATTCATGCATTACGGTTCGAGGTTGACCAAAATCGTAGGTGGGGTGCATTTGTACTGCCAATTGTACGAACTATTAATGAATGTCGGTTTATGGACATGGAAACACGTATTTAATTGTTAGTTTTGTTGGTATATTGCCGGTGTTCATTGGTTGGGTTAATTTTACTGGCAGAACATCGTGACAATGCGTTGAAGGGAATACCATCGAATCAAAGCTTTCAGAACTGTACATAATTGGGTACCAAAGTGTACCTCGAAACAACCCTGTGACGTCACTTGTGCAAGAAAATCGATATTGGAATTTTTGGCAAGGTTTGGGTGTGGCACCGGAGCAGAGGTTCCTTTTCAGAAACTGATCGCGTCGTCGACAGTATCGCCATTCTAAAAGTCTTTTGGAAAGACACCCAAAAATTTGGATCTGTGAATGCGGTACAATTAACTTCTTCTACCTTGTTTTGTTATTTGCCCTTTCGGCGTTACGTTGTTGGTCCAGTGAGGCCGTTTTAGTTGATTTTGTAGAAGAAATTCGACATCTCTTCGTCGGTTTTTACGACGACAGCGGACATGTTAATTTAGACCCGACACGAAAACTGCAGGTAAGGTCCTTTTGCCACTATTAAACCCTTAAAGAAACACAGAATTCCGCGATTAAACTGCTATTTTAATTAATTTTCGTTGATTTCCTTTTTGATTCTATTTTTTTTTACGACGTCCACGTTTTTAATTAGTTTTTCTGTAGTTAAAACTTCTCTAAATACAAGTAGATCGCTACATTTCGTGGTAGGAAAATTATGTACAGATGGTTCTTTTTTATTAAAAATTAAATGGGGTTTATGTGACCTTCACAGGTTTGTAGGTCAAATTCTTATCGATACCTATTTTTTTTTGTCAGCTATGCTAGCTTGATTTACCACATTCTTTGATAATGTTGGTCAGAACTCTACCGGGTGACCCAAGGTTAAATTTTATTTATAGTGAATCAGTCATTGGTGTATGCCCGTGAATTGGAACCTAATGATGTTTCTTTTTATCAACTAATTATGCTAATAAGCGATAGCCAGGTCATTAAAAATTCAGATCTTGTGTTCTGGAATGTCAGCTGACAGCGTTAGAGACCGGCAATTTAAAACTATAGTAATTTGGGTAAATATTTTAAATGTCTGACAGTCAGAAGTGTTGACTTTCGTATTTCACTTATTCTTTTTCTGCTGCTAATTAGCTTTTAATTAATATTGGGTATAACATAGACAGGGCTGATTCTTAATTATTAGATTTGGTTACAAAATTTCAGGGTGGGTGTAATATAGTACCGTTAACTATTCACTATGGCCTATGGTATTTGTTCATTCTTGGGTTACGCTTACAGATACGGTATGGTTATTCTATATTCATAAATATTAAGCTACATTTACTATATTTGGATGTATATGTTTAGTAATAGTAATACTGAATTTCTCTTTTGATTATACTTAACGTGCTAAATTTTATCACATTGTATTTTGCGGCTAAACTTTTCTTTTGTGTAATTAAGCGATTACCTAACAATTTTGGTTATTTTGTCACCAGTGTATGATCTAATTGTTTAAGATTTTTGTACCGGCATTACTTATGTAAATATAATTATTTTATAATGAATATTTGTCTGTGTACAGTAGCGTACAAGGGCTACTTTTATGTAAATTTTATCTTAACTTTGATTTGTTAATTAATTGGCTTCGATATTGCCTGTTTATTTTTTTTTAACCTGATGCCTCTATTTAATTCAAAATATTTCCTTCGGTTTTACTTTCTTGATACCAATGAATAATTGTTTAAGGCCTTCAGCCACTTAAAGTTTTTTTTTCTGTGATTTAAATTTAATATTTCTTCGAAATTATATTTGCATAATACCTGAATTTTACCTTGCCTTGACGCACACCTTTTGTTTTATTAGGGTCTTTCTGCTTACTGAGAGACAGACACCCACAGTCTTTCTTTTTACTGGAGGACACCGAACCTCTTTTTACTGGGGGACACCGAACCTCTTTTTACTGGGGAACACCGATCCTCTTTTTGCTGGGGAATACCCAACATTTTGCTGGGAGGCACATCAGCCATCAACTTTTGCTCAGGGCAAGCTATCACCTTTGCTGGAAGCAAGCTGCCTTTGTGCTGGGAGTCAGCAGAGCAGTCTAGGCCATTACCGCCTTGAACCCAGAAACCCTCATCAGGGGCGACACCCCTTTCAGGCAACTTTTTATTATTAGTAAATTTTGTTTGATAACCTTACTGTGTAGGTAAGGTATATATTCATAATAACTATTGTTAGCGCTTAAGGTCGAATCGATTCGAGTAGTAATATCTTTTCTCTAATTTCCCCCTCAGGGTTTAAGTTTTGAATTTAAAAAGGGAAAAAAAATGTTAAACGCAAAAGTGGTCATGCGACCAACAATTTCTTGGTAAACGCCAAAGTGGCCACACGACCAACAATTTATTTTTCTTCTGTAAATATATTTCTTGAAATTTTGTTTTATATTCGTGTTTTATTTGCCTCACCAGACAGCGCAGTTTCTTGGAATTTTGTTTTTTTTTTTTTGGATAATATGGTAACTATATGTGAGTGAGTGAGCTGAAAGCGAGATCCCAATACTATCTAGGAGGGTTTCTGTTTTTCACTCGGCATTAAAAACAGTGGCGCCCTTATTAAACCCCCCCTCTCTCCGGCATTGGAGCTAGGGCATTTTTTTTTGGCACGCATACGCAAGCCTCTCGCATTCAACTCAACTCTTTACGTGAGTTAATTTTGTAAATTCTCAATATTTTTTTTTTTTTAATTTTTTTACCGAACTTTGAATTTTTATTTATGAAGGGTAAGTAGAAGTAAAATTCTTCTTCTGTGCGGAAAAGAGCGTGGCATTGTTCCTGGTCAAGAAGTTTGACGTAAGAATAAAAGTATATCCGATGCGGCGAAATTTTATAGGGCAAAGTTGGCTCCGGAGTTTGTAGGTCCGTTTAAGATCGTAGAAAAGACCGGCACGTGTACTTACGAACTGGAGGACGAACACGGTGTTAGTCAGGGCATTTGGCATGTACAAGACCTTAAGCCGGTATATGCCGAAACTACGTGTGGTGGTCCGTAGGAGTGAATAAATTGTTAGGCAACTCAAAGTCATTATTTACTTTATTACCTTCCGTTAATTTTACTGTGACTGTTATTGGAAAACGTCGAAGCCAGGAACGATGGAATCTGCGTTCTAAGTTCTAGGTCCCTTGATTTTAAAGGTTTCTAATGTTCATTCATGCATTACGGTTCGAGGTTGACCAAAATCGTAGGTGGGGTGCATTTGTACTGCCAATTGTACGAACTATTAATGAATGTCGGTTTATGGACATGGAAACACGTATTTAATTGTTAGTTTTCTTGGTATATTGCCGGTGTTCATTGGTTGGGTTAATTTTACTGGCAGAACATCGTGACAATGCGTTGAAGGGAATACCATCGAATCAAAGCTTTCAGAACTGTACATAATTGGGTACCAAAGTGTACCTCGAAACAACCCTGTGACGTCACTTGTGCAAGAAAATCGATATTGGAATTTTTGGCAAGGTTTGGGTGTGGCACCGGAGCAGAGGTTCCTTTTCAGAAACTGATCGCGTCGTCGACAGTATCGCCATTCTAAAAGTCTTTTGGAAAGACACCCAAAAATTTGGATCTGTGAATGCGGTACAATTAACTTCTTCTACCTTGTTTTGTTATTTGCCCTTTCGGCGTTACGTTGTTGGTCCAGTGAGGCCGTTTTAGTTGATTTTGTAGAAGAAATTCGACATCTCTTCGTCGGTTTTTACGACGACAGCGGACATGTTAATTTAGACCCGACACGAAAACTGCAGGTAAGGTCCTTTTGCCACTATTAAACCCTTAAAAAAACACAGAATTCCGCGATTAAACTGCTATTTTAATTAATTTTCGTTGATTTCCTTTTTGATTCTATTTTTTTTTTACGACGTCCACGTTTTTAATTAGTTTTTCTGTAGTTAAAACTTCTCTAAATACAAGTAGATCGCTACATTTCGTGGTAGGAAAATTATGTACAGATGGTTCTTTTTTATTAAAAATTAAATGGGGTTTATGTGACCTTCACAGGTTTGTAGGTCAAATTCTTATCGATACCTATTTTTTTTTGTCAGCTATGCTAGCTTGATTTACTACATTCTTTGATAATGTTGGTCAGAACTCTACCGGGTGACCCAAGGTTAAATTTTATTTATAGTGAATCAGTCATTGGTGTATGCCCGTGAATTGGAACCTAATGATGTTTCTTTTTATCAACTAATTATGCTAATAAGCGATAGCCAGGTCATTAAAAATTCAGATCTTGTGTTCTGGAATGTCAGCTGACAGCGTTAGAGACCGGCAATTTAAAACTATAGTAATTTGGGTAAATATTTTAAATGTCTGACAGTCAGAAGTGTTGACTTTCGTATTTCACTTATTCTTTTTCTGCTGCTAATTAGCTTTTAATTAATATTGGGTATAACATAGACAGGGCTGATTCTTAATTATTAGATTTGGTTACAAAATTTTGAGGGTGGGTGTAATATAGTACCGTTAACTATTCACTATGGCCTATGGTATTTGTTCATTCTTGGGTTACGCTTACAGATACGGTATGGTTATTCTATATTCATAAATATTAAGCTACATTTACTATATTTGGATGTATATGTTTAGTAATAGTAATACTGAATTTCTCTTTTGATTATACTTAACGTGCTAAATTTTCAATCAATCAATCAATCAATCAAAATGCGCTTTATTGCTAAAAGAAATACACATTCTTGTTAACAAAGCCGTAATAGTAACAGTAGTAGTAAAAGTTCCTTGAATGTAAACGTTAAGAATGCATTTTACATAAAATAGATAAAATGAAATACAATAATAAAAATAAAAAGACAGTAAATACAACAGAAAACAAACGACGAGATATAGTTTTATCACATTGTATTTTGCGGCTAAACTTTTCTTTTGTGTAATTAAGCGATTACCTAACAATTTTGGTTATTTTGTCACCAGTGTATGATCTAATTGTTTAAGATTTTTGTACCGGCATTACTTATGTAAATATAATTATTTTATAATGAATATTTGTCTGTGTACAGTAGCGTACAAGGGCTACTTTTATGTAAATTTTATCTTAACTTTGATTTGTTAATTAATTGGCTTCGATATTGCCTGTTTATTTTTTTTTAACCTGATGCCTCTATTTAATTCAAAATATTTCCTTCGGTTTTACTTTCTTGATACCAATGAATAATTGTTTAAGGCCTTCAGCCACTTAAAGTTTTTTTTTCTGTGATTTAAATTTAATATTTCTTCGAAATTATATTTGCATAATACCTGAATTTTACCTTGCCTTGACGCACACCTTTTGTTTTATTAGGGTCTTTCTGCTTACTGAGAGACAGACACCCACAGTCTTTCTTTTTACTGGAGGACACCGAACCTCTTTTTACTGGGGGACACCGAACCTCTTTTTACTGGGGAACACCGATCCTCTTTTTGCTGGGGAATACCCAATATTTTGCTGGGAGGCACATCAGCCATCAACTTTTGCTCAGGGCAAGCTATCACCTTTGCTGGAAGCAAGCTCCCTTTGTGCTGGGAGTCAGCAGAGCAGTCTAGGCCATTACCGCCTTGAACCCAGAAACCCTCATCAGGGGCGACACCCCTTTCAGGCAACTTTTTATTATTAGTAAATTTTGTTTGATAACCTTACTGTGTAGGTAAGGTATATATTCATAATAACTATTGTTAGCGCTTAAGGTCGAATCGATTCGAGTAGTAATATCTTTTCTCTAATTTCCCCCTCAGGGTTTAAGTTTTGAATTTAAAAAGGGAAAAAAAATGTTAAACGCAAAAGTGGTCATGCGACCAACAATTTCTTGGTAAACGCCAAAGTGGCCACACGACCAACAATTTATTTTTCTTCTGTAAATATATTTCTTGAAATTTTGTTTTATATTCGTGTTTTATTTGCCTCACCAGACAGCGCAGTTTCTTGGAATTTTTTTTTTTTTTTTGGATAATATGGTAACTATATGTGAGTGAGTGAGCTGAAAGCGAGATCCCAATACTATCTAGGAGGGTTTCTGTTTTTCACTCGGCATTAAAAACAGTGGCGCCCTTATTAAACCCCCCCTCTCTCCGGCATTGGAGCTAGGGCATTTTTTTTGGCACGCATACGCAAGCCTCTCGCATTCAACTGAACTCTTTACGTGAGTTAATTTTGTAAATTCTCAATATTTTTTTTTTTTTATTTTTTTTACCGAACTTTGAATTTTTATTTATGAAGGGTAAGTAGAAGTAAAATTCTTCTTCTGTGCGGAAAAGAGCGTGGCATTGTTCCTGGTCAAGAAGTTTGACGTAAGAATAAAAGTATATCCGATGCGGCGAAATTTTATAGGGCAAAGTTGGCTCCGGAGTTTGTAGGTCCGTTTAAGATCGTAGAAAAGACCGGCACGTGTACTTACGAACTGGAGGACGAACACGGTGTTAGTCAGGGCATTTGGCATGTACAAGACCTTAAGCCGGTATATGCCGAAACTACGTGTGGTGGTCCGTAGGAGTGAATAAATTGTTAGGCAACTCAAAGTCATTATTTACTTTATTACCTTCCGTTAATTTTACTGTCATTAATTTAATATTACGTTTTACTAGTCATTTTGCTTCAATTTACTTATCAATCTATCGATTTCTGAATTTGTTAACTTTTCAGTCCATAGCTTCAATTTGATTAATTACTACTTTTTAATCTCCTTTTTTTTCTTTCACTTTAGTGGGATATTTTTGTCGTTGCGTTAATTTTGACTTTTGGCCCAGTTTAGATTCTTTTCTTTCTTTTACTTCCCTTGCTCAGTCGTGGGCAATTTGTTAATGCTCTGCAGTGTGGGCGTGATGGTGTTTGGATCCATCTGGGCGCGAGACTTGATGGATTTGGACACTGTCACTTAGAATAGCGCTGCACTGGGTTCACTAGGTGGGGTAGGAGTCCCCTGAAAGCCGTGGCAAGGTAAGCCTTCAGCTGCCTTGCTTCTATTGTTTGTAGTAGGTAAGCCCTCAGCTGCCTTACTACTTTCACTTGCCGTTGCCGCCTTACGCCTTGTTACCATTTATCTGGCATTACCTGATTATCTTTACCTTATCGTCACTTGGTTTATTGTATAGGAACGTATAGTATCATTTATTGTCATTTAACGTAGCTTACCCTTTTTGCGTTTATCAGTCTCACGCAGACACCCATCTCGGCGCGAGACGAGATGGGGGTCGGTGTGTCACATGGTAATTTAAGTTTGATTACTTGGTTAGAAGGCGGTGATTAATTAATTTTGGACCTAATTTTCTTTATCGTTTCTTTTTTTATCTGCATTCACTATTACTTGTTTTTTTTTACTATAGACTAGGGTCAAAAGTCTTTATTGATTATCTTGATTGAACCTTTTTTTTATTACCTTGATTTGACGTATTTACCTTGATGTGACTTTTTTTACTTTGATTCGGCTTAATTTTCTCTACCTTGACTTGATTTTATTATTATTCCCTACTTGTGTCTGGAAATTTCGGTTATTTGAACTAGTATGTGTTTTTGCTCGAGTACGACTTTGTCTTTCCTTTGGGGATTTAGAGTAGAAACACAATTTTCTTTCTCTCCTTTTGCTGATTTTGTGAAGTTGACAATACCACTTATGGTGGGATTCACTGCTAGTTGTTGGCAAGTAACCCAATTTTCTTTATCTCGATCTGCGAACCTTTAGCTTGATTTACTTGTGTCATTTACATTTGATTGAGTACCTTTCTTACATTTGCGTTAATTTACTTGTCTTTGCGATAATTTACTTACCTTTGCGATAATTTGCGTACCTTTACGTTAATTCACTTACCTTTGCGTTGATTTGCTTACCTTTGCGTAATTTCGATTACATTTACTTTGGTTTATTTCGATTACCTTTGCGTTCATTCCTTTACCGTTTTTTTTCTTCCTTGATTTACTTACCTTACCGTGATTGGCCTTTGATTGGCTTTAATTTGCTTTGATACCTTTGATATTTTATTTATTATTTGGATTTGTCTTAGGTCTAGGTCTTGGTAGGACTATATGTTAGTCCCCGGCCATTTCAGTATTTACTGGGTTTGCGCCTAGGTCCTTACTGATATATTTTGTCTACTCACCGTTTAGACAAGATAATACTCTCCCGATTGCGACTTTACCTTATTTTGGCTTTATTGATTTAGACATTTGTCCCCATCTCGTTTTACAGGCTGCACGGTGTTGGGTGCTACCGGATGTCGCTTCGACGCTCTTTGTTAGATCATGGATCCTTCGGAGAGCAGACCGACTGGAAGGGCTGTTCAGGGGGGCGGAAGTCTGACCCCTGGGGTAACAGTTTGCCCATCGAACTTGTTCGGCAGGCCAGGGGAGGACCAAGCTACTTTGTTCGGCCTGAGCTCAAGTCGGCCTATTAGGTTGCGACAGGCCGGTGGCAGTGCCACCGCTCAGAACACCCTGATTATTTTTTTTTGTTTTATACAGGGACCGATGTGCTTCCCATTTGGTACATCTTTTAGCTTGGTGGATGCTACAATCCACTCCCTTTTGTATGGTGGCTCATCTGGGCTCTCCCTCTTTTCTTCTCATTTTACTTATGTTGTATTATATTTATCTTTTCCTTTTTAGTTGTCCACCCTTTGGTTGCTTTGACGCCTGCCACTTGGTGATTTAATTCGGGACGATTCTTGGTGTGAGGCTAGTAAACGAGGTTCCCCACAATATTTTTGGGTGTAAAGCAATGCTAGCTCCCTTACCAACCTAGGGTTTACGTTCCACACTGAATCTTCCTGGAGGGGGTCGCTGGGTGACTGGTGGCAAAGGGACCAAAGATTGCTTTGAGTATTTAGTTATTTTAAGATTGAGTTATCAGTCTTGTTAGTTAGTGTTAGTTATATGGTACTACCTTGGGTTCCCACATATTGTTACTTGTGTATTTTTTTTATTGGCGCCAGCATAGCGCAGGTAATTTATTTTCTTTTTCAATTTTCTTGTATCCACAGAGAGCCTCTGATCCTTATCGTCGGTTAATTTTCATTGGAAAATTTCCCTCCTTTCGTAGGAGAGGGGGAGTTGTGACAGGCCATTTTTGCCACATTGTTTGGGTATGTGTTTACTAATTAATTTTATTCGCGATTGCCTGTTTAGTTTTACTTAATAATTTACCTTGATTAAGAAGCTGAATCTTCATTCTTACACTGGGTGGGCTTGCATTGCCCTGTGTCCCAAGTTACTCCCTGCCCATCTTGATTGCCCAAATCGGCGGTCCAATGTCCATCCTTCATGGCCCGTAGTTCAATTTAATGTTCCTTTTGTTTGATTGGGTTTGATGAACTTTGTTTTTTTTGCCTTGCTTAAAGTCCACCCTGTGTGTATAGACAAGTCGCCCTTAGTCTATTTATGCTAACATGTCTAAATAATAAATTTTGAAGACCTACCTACCTATTGGAAATCCGCTGTTTACTTTCTCTTGAGACATTGTAACGCCCTTAATTTGTTAGGGTTATCGATCACATGGCCTTTACTGTCTTGGATTTAGCATTTTCTATTATTTAGATTCGTTTTCCAAACATTTTCTTTGCTCAAACATTAATTTTTAGAAATTCTTAATTCTTGGAGATTTTGTGGGGTTAGATGGACTAACGCTGTCATTGACAAGGCCTTCCGGTGTTGCCAAACCGGAGGGTTTAAAATTTGTTCTGTAGCGTTAAGCATTTTCGCGTGGCCCGCGCGTTGAAGCCACAGGTTTGTAGCGGAGGACTGATTGGAGTAGTCAGTGCAAGGCGGAAATTCTTCGGAACCATTTTGGATACCATGTCGTGTCGGTGGTGGGATGAAGTGTCATATTCTTCCGACACGAGGCATAAACCGGTCACTTCCACGCTGCCTTTCGACGAATTTGTACTATGGTACCTGTTTTAAGGTTTCAGTTTTGAAACTCAAGAATTTTTGGACTCAAATCCCGGTACCGCTGTTTAAATCCTTTTTGCTGGATTGGTGCCGGCTAGAGCAGGGTTTTGATGACAATTTCGATCGATATAATCAGGTTGGGTTCGGCACGACATTGCATTCGGAAATCGCTGGTAACTGCACCATTTGCTGTTGCTGCCTCTAGAATTTTGAAGATCGAGCCCTCTTGAAGAGGGTTTTTCCGGTGGGCGTTAAGAAGATCCCCTATTTTTTTTGACGGGCGCTAAGCAGCCTTCTTGGGTGAGAGCTGAGGAGCCACCCTAAGATTTACGTGTTTCTGAGGACAGACAGCTTTTTATTTGGTATAATTTACTTATTTTGCGGGGGCAAAAATCGCCCAATTTTCTGGTTTTGTGAACAATTTATTTGGTATAATTTACTAATTTTGCGGGGGCAAAAATCGCCCAATTTTCTTGTTTTGTGAACAATTTATTTGGTATAATTTACTAATTTTGCGGGGGCAAAAATCGCCCGATTTTCTTGTTTTGTGAACAAATGTAATTTATTAAATCGTGTACAAATATATGTATATAGGGTTAAATGTATTAAATTGTTTTTTTTATCCAGCTCACTGCGCCCTATGTTTTGAATTTTAACGTATGAACAACGGGTTTGTTGCGTGAGAAGCAGGTACCTAAACCACCTAGGCGACTTCCAGTTTGTGTCGGTGTAAAAAACTGGTGGCGTCCAATCGAACCTATCCGGATAACTGAGCTGAGGGCTAATTTGCACGCGCTCTACTACACCTGGCTTCCCTCAGAACTCCCTGTTGTTTCTGTGTCTTTCTCTAGAGTACCTTTCGGAGCTATTTTAATGTTCTTTTTAAGTTTTAAGCGGTAAGTATTTGGTCAATGATACTCATCATAGTATCTTTGACGGGATTTTTTAATCAAACACTTTTTCTTGAACAAAGTGCGTCGCAGGCACATGGGATTTCGATTTGAATCCATTTTGACCCCCAAAAAAATTAAAAACCGTCGAAAATTTGCATGAAAAATTGTAATTTCCAGTTTTTCCCAAATTTTTCCAATTTCCGGTCGTTTTAGGTATAGGTAAATGTATTGCAAAAAGAAGGTATTTGAGATTCTTTAGTTTTATGTTCAAATACGTTTTTCTGTACGACGTTTCGTTTTCGAGTTATTCAGTGCCAAAGTGGGGTCTTCAAACGGCATTTTTCGACATAAAAAAATCAAAAGAATTACTTCCCACTTTCCGAATACCGCCAGTTTCAATAGTGTTCTGAAGCTCCCGGTCCTCCACAACCTCCGAAAATTTAAATCGATTTAATTCACTTTTGCGACTTGTATCCGATTTCAACGGAAATCGCGGAAATTTCGACTTTGACGTTTAATAACTCCGAAACCGAACACCCTGTATGACTGAATTTTTTACCGAAGCTAGCCGCACTATCCCTCTATTAACCCAGAAAATTTGGTTGCTCCCCCTCTAACTGTTTTCGAGAAAAAAATTTGTAAATGCGAAAATGTCGAAACGGACGACAACATACGCACGTCCGCACATACATACACACATTTTTCTGACCAAGCAGGGGGTATAGAGACCGTCCCGGAACGGGCGGTCTCAACTAGGGTGCATAGACCGCCTAATCGCCCCCCGAGGGGGCTCTATAAGGTCGGTAATATCATCATTGTCATGCCCCGAAAATTTCGTGTTGGTAGGCCATGTGTTAAGGAAGATATCACACTCCTTCGGGCTGATGATGCAGAATAGACCGCCCTTCGTAACCGTATCGCTACATACATACAAACACCTACACGTAGAAACTATTTTTGCCAACGAAAAGAATTTTCGGACACCCTGTATATATACATACAAACATAAACACATTTCCATACAAATATATTCGATTTGCGTGAAATCCGACCTAATAAAGTTTATCTAAGTAATAATAGGAGTATTTGCCCATACCAAGACTTTTTGGCCACCCTGTATACATTCACATTTACACCCACACGTTTAAATAGGAATATAGTCGATTTACTTAAAATCCTTATTAATTAGGTTTATCTCGGTACTAGTAGAAATATTTGCCCATACTAAGACTTTTCGGACACCCTGTATACAAACATATAAATCCGTACATATAGAAATGCAAATATATACGATTTTCTTTAAATCCGATAATTAAGTTAAGCTTTGTACAAAAGGCAAAAGTATTTGCCCATACAAAGACTTTCGGACACCCTGTATACATACATAAAAACACAACACAACACGGCAGATAATAATTTAAATACTTTCGATTTTCTTGAAAACCGACTCTATTAAGTTTATCGTCGTACTAATGGCCCATACCAAGACTTTTTGGACACCCTGTATACATTCAAACTAACACTCTCACGTTTAAATAGGAATGTAGTCGATTTACTTAAAATCCGAATTAATTAGGTTTATCTCGGTACTAGCAGAAGTATTTGCCCATATTAAAACTTTTCGGATACCCTGTATGCGTAACAACAACACATATAAAAACAAATATAATCGATTTGCATGAAATCCGGTTTAACTACATTTATTCTACTAGGAGTATTTGCTCCAACCAAGACTTTTTGGACAGCCTGTATACAGACATATATCTCCGTACACATAGAAATGCAAACATATACGATTTGCTTTAAATCCGACAATTAAGTTTATATTTGTACAAATAGCAAAGGTCCATACAAAGACTTTTCGGACACCCTGTACTATACATACATACAAACACAACAAACACGACACAGTAATTTAAATATTTTCGTTTTTCTTGAAATAAGACTCATTTAAGCTTTTCTTCGTGCTAATGACAAAGATATTTGCGCATACAAAGGCTTTTCGGACACCCTGTAGACATATATACAATCACGCACATGCTGGAAGATATAAAATGTATTTTCGAATCGTTCTGGTTACTTTAAAACGATCCGAATCAAGTCATTTCCCTAAAATTGAATTAAAATTATTCAATAATAATTAATATATTGGCCTAAAGGTATACACGCTCATGGTTCGAAAATAAAATGCATATTTTTCGATGCCACTGAGCTTCATATTAGAATCTTCAATGATGTCTTGTAGCGTCATCGGAAAATCGATAAAATTAATATTTAAAGCCAAATTTATCAAATGAAATGTCTTTCTACCGAAAGTATAAGGTCCCTAAATACCTTGCCCGGTAAATTTCAAGCCGAAGTTGGTCCAGACTCCTTCCAATCTCGCAACAAAAAGCTGGCATTTTAGCCAAATTTTGACACTTCATACATTGTAAGTAAATTAATACATTCTCCGTATAGAAATTGATTTTTATAATGCAATGTAGGGTCAACAAAAATTCAATAAAAACGATATTTAAAGCCAAGCTCATGCTATCAAATGCACCGAAATCCATAAAAAAACGACCATTCTATCGATTACATGTATATTCCAAGCCGAAACTGGTCCAGGATCTTTCCAATATCGGTAGAAAAACTGGATATTTTGACAGGTTATATTTAATTTCGATGTAAGGCGTCATCTGCTCAATTGTTTTTTTCCATGTCATGGTTTAACATTCGCACTTTGTAGAAAATTTTCGTGCCCTGATAGAATAAATTTATTTATTTATAACTTTAACGAAAATATATGCAATTTTAATTAGTGTGAAGTGTTCTCAGATGATGAGGGAAGAAAATAAACCAAAAAAGAACTCTTAGATAATAGAAATAATATATAATAATGCCTTCTAAAGATGAATTTTGGTTGAAAAAAATAGAAAAAATGAGTTTTTACCCCCTAAATCCGGTCCTGGATCACCCGTTCGGGATTTGTTTTAAAGCCTGATTATATCCCCAAGGGATAGCGTTGAAAAAGTTGGAAGAAATTAGATAGGAAAAGATACAGAGTTATTCGAATGTAGAGATGTCATGAAAATAAATCATAAAAAATCGAAATTTAATCGTCGATTGCTCCTTTCCTATTAAGAATGAAGGAACCAAAAAATATTAAAATTACGTATTTCGGTGAGCTCTTTCCGATAAGGCACATGGGATTTCGATTTGAATCCATTTGGACTCCAAAAAAAATTAAAATCCGTCACAAATTTGCATGAAAAATCGTAATTTCCAGTTCTTCCCAAATTTTTCTAATTTCCAGTCGTTTCAGGTATAGGTAAATGTATTGCAAAAAGAAAGTATTTGAGATTCTTTAGTTTTATGTTCAAATACGTGTTTCTGTCCGATGTTCCGGCTTCCACTTATTAAGCGCCAAAGCGGGGTCTACAAAGGGCAGTTTTCGACATAAAAAAATTCAAAAGAATTACTTCCCATTTTCCGAATACCGCTCACACTCACACGTTTAAATAGGAATGTAGTCGATTTACTTAAAATCCGAATTAATTAGGTTTATCTCGGTACTAGCAGAAGTATTTGCCCATACTAAAACTTCTCGGACACCCTGTATGCGTAACAACACATATAAAAACAAATATAATCGATGTGCATGAAATCCGGTTTAATTACATTTATCCTGGTACTACTAGGAGTATTTGCTCCAACCAAAACTTTTTGGACAGCCTGTATACAGACATATCTCCGTACACATAGAAATGCAAACATATACGTTTTCCTTTAAATCCGATAATTAAGTTTATATTTGTACAAATAGCAAATGTATTTGTCCATACAAAGACTTTTCGGACACCCTGTACTATACATACATACAAACACAACAAACACGACACATATAGTAAAAACGAATCATTTGTGAGATGTTTCAATTTGGTATTACTTATAAACATTTGAAACATTCTTTTGAAGGTTTCATACATGTTTCAGAAATGTTCCATTAAACACGAATCGTTTGTGGGATGTTTCAATTTGGTAATATTTATAAACATTTGAAACATTCTTTTGAAGGTTTCATACATGTTTCAGAAATGTTCCAGAAAACATGAATCATTTGTGAAATGCTTATCAGTTTGGCAATACTTATAAACATTTGAAACATTCTTTTGATGGTTTCATATATGTTTCAGAAATGTTCCAGTAAATACTAACCATTTGTGAGATGTTTCAATTTGGCAATACTTATAAACATTTGAAACATTCTTTTGAAGGTTTCATACATGTTTCCGAAATGTTCCAGTAAAAACGAATCATTAAATTTCAAATTGACAGTACTTATAAACATTTAAAATATTCTCTCAGGCGCGGATTCAGGGGGTGGGGCGAAAGGGGTTTCGCCCCCCTGAGCCCTAATCACGGCATTAATTTATTTGAAGTATTTCTTCAATCCGTTATAAAATTTGCCCCCTCAGCAAAAACCTGGATCCGCCACTGCATTCTCCGTTGAACGTTGCGTACCTATGCATGTTTCAAAAATATTTCCTAAAAACTACTCCTCCGACTGCTTGGAACTGCTAATGGATGGCGCTGCCTGTGTCATACTGCTTATGCAGTTTGACATGGTTAGCTTTTAGGATTGCTGTTTCGGAAGGTAGGTATGTATGTGTATGTTCGTTTATCCTGTACTGACGAGAACTAAAGAGTTCGAAACCGGTATGCAGGTAACAACATCCTAACTAAAGAAAAGGCTTTCTTCTTCCTGGTAGTTTCTTGCAGTCAAACCAAATATTTTGTTGTCTAATAGTGTTAGTCAAAATACGGCAAATTTTGGTATGTCATCCAGCGCTCGGAGGGGCATATAGCCTGGATAATAGCTGTTTTAACATTATTTGTTTCATATCCTTATAATATAAGGTATCGTCAGGTGGTTAGAGAGCTGATTCTCATTTACAAATATATAAAAAATTGGTTATGTTTCATAAATCGATCTCTGAAATGTTTCAGTGAAATATATAGAGATAGATCACTTATGGTTTCAAGAATGTTTCAGAAACTAAAATTGGTTATGTTTCCTAAATCGATCTTTGAAATGTTTCAGTGAAACGTGTTTGACATAGATCACTTATGGTTTCAAGAATGTTTCAGAAACTAAAATTGGTTATGTTTCATAAATCAATCTTTGAAATGTTTCAGTGAAACATATTTTAGGTAGGTCATTTATGGTTTCAGGGATGCTTTACAAATATCTCTGAACCCAAATACGAAACGTTTCAAATCTCGGAGTTATTGTTTCAAGTAGGTATTCCGTCGGATCAGTCCACCCCCACTCCTCTCCCTTTGCCCCGCCCCCTTTCCCCCTCTCCTTATAAGCTCCGCCCCCTTTCCCCCATTCTTCAACCAATCCCTATAAACCCCGCCCCTTTTCCCCTATAAGATCCGCCTTCTTTTCCATATAAGCTCCGCCCCCTTGTCCATCCATTCTTTCCCACCCCCTTATAAGCTCCGCCTCCTTTTCCCTCCATTCTTCAACCAATCCTTATAAACTCCGCCCCTTTTCCATATAAGCTCCGGCCCTTTTTCCTTATAAACTCCGCCCCTTTTTCCCACCATTCGTTTCCCACTCCTTATAAGCTCCGCCCCCCCTTTTCCCTCTTCTCTATGCACTCCTTCTTCCCTCTCCTCTCTTCGCCACTCCTTATATGGACATAAGCTCATCCCCTTTTTCTCTAACTTCTTCCCCACTCCTTATATGGGCATAAGCTCCTCCCCCTTTTCCCCTCCATCTATTACTCAAGAGGCCCCCATAAATCTAGCAACTAGAACACCATAACCTCAAGTCCTCTTTTAGATTGAAATGGGCATTTAAAAGGACAATAATTTATTTAGACCCTATACAGACGGATTCAAAAAAAGTTCCTAAGGTGTTAGCAGCTTTCATGCATTAAGGGTTCTGTGTCGCCGATTGACTAATAATTCTATCGATTAAGCTAAACTACTAACTGGCCCCTCTAAATGGATAAATAATCTGTTAAACGGTAGTTCAGTACAGAAGAACAGCAAGTGGTTAACTAGGAAGCCAAATAAAAGATAAGTTTTATATAAATTTTTATTTTTACTTCAAAATTACATATGTATATATATTTTTAATAATATAGTCTAAATATACTAATACATTGCTAAAACTAGTATTACCAAAAAATAAATCTATTGTAACACTTTTGTACAGATACAATACATATACATAATAATATTTTGGAATTCTGAATACATTTCATACAAGGAGGCTGTTTTACCTCTAGATACATCTATATTTAAGCTGTCACATTTCCCAAAATTAAATACAGTTTAACATAAAAAATTTTACCTTAAAAAAAAGATTTGTGAAAAATAATTACTTAGTTGAGGGCTTCCGGTTGGTTTTATTTTTAACAGTTTACTTCAGTATTTATTTGTCGTCATCGTATGACATCGTATGACAAAAGGGATTGTGTAAAGATTTATGACCTGGCATACATAAACAGCCACCTGAGCTATCGACGGTCGGGGGGTAGTTAAACAGGTGTTAAAAAGGTCTTGAGTGGTTCAACTGGGAAATTTATGAGTCGGTATTAGTGTCGGTTGTTACTTTAGACATAATTAGTTTTTATTATATAGAACGGGGGTGTGTGAAGCGTGTCTGCGTGTGTGGCTGATTATCGTAGGACGACTGTTATTAAGGCGTTTTAATTAATTAAGAGATAAGCAGGTGCCTGCCCAAATAATCTAAAAAAATATTGATGTACCCATTAAGACCTTATTTTAGTGTATAAAAGTAGATACGCTGAGCTAGAAAGATCTTCAGGTGAATTGATTTTACAACGTTGGGTTGCTCACGCGTAGCAGTTCCGTCCCGTTCAGATTGACTTACGTATCATTTTTTCACCCTATCTTGATAAAAAAAAAAGTACGGGGGCATTTTATAGTAATACAGTATGCATCAGTCCGACATAGAGCTGTGCATATATTTTAATATTGTTTCTATATACCTATATAGTACCAGGCGTCTAATAAACTAATTTATCTACTTTTTCTTATTATTTCAGCAATATTGAAAGATAGCAAACCGGCAGATTGGTCGAAACACAAAAAAAACAAATACTACGGTTATCTATTCAAATAATAGTACTTCTAGATAGCTGTGAAAATTTCTTAAAATTTCTTCGGACATGCCAAGTAGATGTTATTTGACTGAAATATTTAAATTTTTAATGGTACAGTACTATGGTATTTTAGTTGAATACTATCTATCAAATCATATTAGTATTTAAGATAAACTTAAGATAAATTTAAGATTTTGTTATTTTTGCTGATATGTATAAGATATTTTTGTTTTATGTGAAATTTTATATCAACTTACGTTTCTTATGCAGAATTTATGTAAACTTTATGAAGACTTAGGAAACACTTAGGATGACTTTATGTTAACTTTACGTAAAATCTTATCGACTTCAGATAATTTAGAACTTTTCTTCTTTCTTTCTTGTCATTTTTATTTAAATACAACAAAATAAAAAATAGACGAAGTTTTAATATTATTTTATTAAAAAAATATATTTGTGTGTGTGCAATTTTAAACCTTAACTCATACATAAGTTAATACTACATTAAACTGAAAAACAGCGTGGGATTAAGGTAGAGCTTAATAGCAAAACATTTGAAGCCTATCACATTAGCAAAAAGGTAAGAAAAAAGAGCGTTACTTGCATATTTGTTCTCAAATCCGAATCTAGTTTTTAACACAACACTTGTCTTTTTACCATTACAACACATTAAATGAATCAGTTTATAACGTTAAGCCATTGTAATAAAACCTGATACGTAATTTAAGAGATTAATATCAAAATAATTAAATGTTTTGAAACATTTGTCGCATACTTTAAATATATCTATATATTTTTAGTAACGCCTAAAATTGATAATATAAATTTAAAATTATTAGTTTATTAAAAATACCCTGTTAGAGACATCAATATGCTGTAATAAAACTTGATACAGTGCTTTTAAGAGATTAATATCAAAATAATGAAATGTTTTGAAACATTTGTCGCATACTTTAAACATATCTATATATTTTTTTAGTAACGCCTAAAATTGATAATATAAATTTTAAAAATTATTAGTTTAGAGACATCAAGATGCTAACATTTTAGAGTGTTCTTATATATTAAAAAGCGCCACAAAATGTGTTTAAATGTTCTAATTGTTTTTTGTAGTTTTTCACCTTTTTCTTAGATGAGACCAGTTTTTCTTGCAGTAACTGAATTCGTAGACTATGTTTTTCCATTTCTTTCTCTTCGTCTTTTAAATTCGTCAATAACTGACAACGAATTTTAAAAACACCCATCACATTATCTCTTTGGCTGACAGGAAAATCTTCCAACCAGGCACATTTGGAGGTACTACCTTTGTTTTCCTCATAGACCATTTCTTCTTCCTGACTATCCCACCGCATTTGATCAGAGTTTGGATTATTGTTCTTCAAAGTGTTTTGAGAAACTGTTCTTTTATTTTTTTTCTCAATATTTGTTTGTAAAATGGTATCGAAACTTGTCGACTGGCGATATTCTTTATTTTTTTTTATTTTCCCATAAAAATTGTTTTCACTTTTAAGCATGCTCGACGGCTGTGTAAGTAGGTTTCGCAGCAGCGATTCCTGTGGCTTTTGAACGGTTCCATTTCTTTGACTACAATGTTCTGAATTATGTTAATTTTAGAGGCCTCTCCTTCTTCTTTTTTCAAGCCTTCTCGATTTTGCTGTAGTTCATCTAATAAATTTGAGCAAGTCAAGTCAAGTAAGGCATCCATTCCATCATGCAAATTTAGTTCTTCTTCTTCAGTCCAGCTATTGTTAAGTATGTTTTGGGTAAAAAACGGCAAATTCTCACCTGGCAGGGAATTTGGGGTTATATTTCCCCCTGAAATAACATCTATTTCGGAACTACAATACGCACCACTCACTAAGCTCATTTTGAAAATAAATGTTCTTCAACTTTTTATTAACAGCTTTAACCACAAACTACAGACTGTATAGCGATACTCAAAACCCTTTTCTTATATACTCGGAGGCGTGGGAAAATACTCCACTCATATTTTTATTAATTCTGATATTTTAGATTAACTTAAAAACTGGCCAATCCAAGGAACCTTAACCCTAATTTTTCAGCTGTCACTACTAACCGCCAATAAATAACCAATATCCTGTTTTTCTCATGCTTGTCAGAGAATTTTTCTGAAATTTATCCTTATTAAAACAAAAAACGAACATATTTATTATACTTTTTTAGGCTGCATTCAAGTTAAAGAATTATCGTGGTTCTCAGTAGGGTAGTTTTATTGTTTCTTAGATTACATTTTAAGTTTTTAAATATTCACTCTTTCCATAACAAAGAACGTTTTCAACCCTAATTTTCAGCTGTCACTACTAACTGCCAATAAATAACCAATAACCTGCTTTCTCATGCTTGTCAGAGAATTTTTTTTGAAATTTATCCTTATTAAAACAACAAAAACGAACAGATTTATTATACTTTTTTAGGATGCATTAGTTTTTATTGTTTCTTGGATTACATTTAAGTTTAAATATTCATTCTTTTCGTAACAATTGTTTTGTAAAAGCAAAATACTGCTAAATCACCGGGGGTGCCTTTTATTGTCCCTTATAACATACGTAAAGATCAGGTTAAAATCAAACCTAAAAAGAAATAAAAACCCTTTATTTCACCTTTTAAACCATAACTTTAATTACCTGTCTACATAAATCAAGCGTTTCATATCAAAAAATTTAAAAATTATTGTTGTACGTTTATTCTTTGTGTGAAATTTATTTCGTATATTTACATTAAAATGCTAGTTTTAAAATTAACAGTTGGATGCTTACAAAACGAATTTATTACATTTAAAAATTCCCTCTATTTAATAGGAACTGCTTTTAAAAAGGGAGAATATTATTAAACCACAGGGTACTTTTATTGTTTCTTTCTAGAACTGAAAAGAATTAAATTCATAAATAATTCACATAAAAACCTTTTTTATTTCACTTTATGTACCCGTCTAGGAAATATATTATATGGTAAAATAGTTTGCATTGAAAACTTAAACACGTTTGTGAATAACTTTCTTTGTGGTCAGGGAAAATTATTTCTTGTTATTTACATAAAAAGAATAGTTTTAAAAATTAATCGGCGGATACTACGGGATACCTTTTAAATATGAAATTTTATTATCCTATTTTATTAAGCACAAGGAAAAAGCACAGGCTGAGATACAGTTTGATAAATATTTTATTTTATTATGTCATGTCTAAAATAATATTTATGTTTCTTCGAAATAATTTTTTAGCCCTTTTAAAAACGGTTCTTTATGAGAATGTCATTTCTCTGAATTAACTATTTTTAAAAGTAATAAACCCCTCCAGATTTTTGACTTTTGTTTGGGGCCTATATAAGAAATTAATTCAACAGTAAAATTCTTATTAGTTGCAAGACTTCGAACTAGTGTTTAATCTAAAATACTAGTGTGTGTGTGCGTGTTGGTACATGTGTAGTGTCTTAAAAGTTTATTTTATTTACTACTTTACAGCCAATATGTAAGTACAACAGTCCAAAAATTACCGTTTTCAATTTTAAATTTATAATAGTTTTAGACATTTTTTTTTAAAACCGCCTAGATAAATTATTATACTTGTTATAAATGGAAATTTGTGTTATATTATTGATAAGCAATAACAGCACTTATTGAAAAATCAAAAAAAAATTATATTATTTTATCAGCCAAATTTTCTAGATAGCAGATCTTCGTTTAAAATGTGTAAAAGTTTCGCCAAACTCCATACAGTTCATAAAATGCCGTAAAAGAAAAGCTGCTTTCGATCAGTAGTATTAACCCTGTACAATTAATTTTCAAATAAATATTCCACATTTTTCCTAATATTTTTATAAAAGTATAGCTTGTACATACCTTTACCACTAATTAATTAATAGAATAGCCAGTACATTAGAAAAAACAATACAATCACAAAAAACCAAAGCATTCCAAAGTATTTTTATTTACAAAATAGGAAGAAAACGTAAAATTTTGGTCGTAGATTAAACTGCGCGTCGCATAAATATTAAAATGAATTTTTAATTTTTATTCCTTTGCAAAGAGACGTTGAAGAAATGAGATCTTCATATAGCTGTAAAATGTTCCCCATGTGCTCATTCAAGGGGACACTAAAGATTTCCTGATCATATCAGGAATGATTTAAATCAGAGTTTTTATAAATTCCATATTTCTATAATAACTATAGCAGTCCTTTCTAGACACATTTTAATTTTTCAACGTTATATGCTCTATTCAGCTACATAAGTCTTCATTTGTTGAATAATTGAAGCGTGTTTTACAAAAACGCCCCAAAAATTACTAAAATCGAGCTAGTGTCCACCGAATCAGTCCATAGTCTGCACGGTCCTATGCGCGTTTGCTAGAAATTCCAACGACTATGAAAATGTTTAAATTTGAAAAAAAAAATTATAAATTGGAACACTTTCCGAAAATACGGACATAGAAAATGATAACGGCAGCGGAAGCGAGGGTTAATATTTATTGTACATTAATTTGAAGAAATAAAAATAATTTTGAAACAACACTTCTTTTCTTGCAAAAACAACTGGCCAATAATTTTTTCTTTATGTAGAACGTGCGCATACAATACATAATATCTTTTTTTCCAAAATACCTCTGTAACTACATATTACACAATTAAATAACCAAGAATTTATAAATTATTATTATACCTCGATTCAGATTGTTTATTTGTACATATTATGCTGTTTTTGTAAAACGTGCCTCAATTTTACCTATTTTATAGTATACACGTCCTTTAAGGCGGATTTCACCGTATATTATGTCTAAATGTAGACCCTCCCACAACTTTACGTGTAACTTGATCAGTTTATATTATTGTAATTAACTTGGTGCATAGAGTAAAATCTAATTATTCTACATAGCTTCTTGGGTGGATATTTTTGAAAATATCGCCACAAAATCAGAATACTGACAGGCTAAATAAGCTTTTGACGTAACATTCACGTTAATTAAATCAACTACCTTGATTTTTTTTTGTGAAATCCAGTGTAATTAAATAAAACAGCTATTATTATTCCAAATTTAAATCTTAAAATTTGTATGTCAAATTTTGTATTTAGTCTCTGTTTTATGACGTAACATTGACGTTAATTAAATCAACTGTCTTGATTTGTTTGTGAAATCTAATGTAATTACATAAAACCGCCATTATTATTCCAAATTTACATCTTAAAAATTTGTATGTCAAATTTTGTATTTAGTCTTTGTTTTAATAATAATAATAATAATGATAATACTTTTTATTTCAAATTTGTTACAATAACAAAATGAAATGACGTCAAATAGCCAATTAGAAAATCAGAGGTGTCATATAACTATCATTCCAATCCACTACACATTTAAATAATCCTCTAGGTCTAGACAATAGGGTTCCAGCTCAATTAACAATTTTTAATTTTCATTTTGAACTAGCGTTGACTATCAATACGTTTAATACATAGTGGTAAATTATTATATTATTAAACAGTTTAACACACATATATTCTGGACTTGTTTCAGTAATATGAAGGCTACGCGACGTATGGGATAGCTTAAATGGTCTGCTCTTGTTAACCGATTGATATTGTGTGAGTTAAACAAATATTGGTTTCTACGTAAAAACATTAGACATTCATAAATGTATAAGGCATACACAGTCATAATACCTGCTGCCTTAAAGACATTTCGACAGGATTGATTTAACAAGATTTTCTTAATAACCCTTAGTGTCCTTTTTGTGAAACAAAAATATTCTGTATATAGGTATGCCGACCCCAAAATATTATTCCGTATTTAAGAACAGACTCAAAGTTTGCAAAATATATTATTTTTAAGGTTGTATCCTTTATATATCCACCAACCAACAACCCGCATTCCGTAGCAGATTGAGTTTAACCTTTTTAATTGTTAATATGAAGAGACCAGTCTAAATTTTTCTTAATGTAAACACCTAGAAACTTTGTATTTTCAGCGATATTTAACCTACTGTCTACGGTTTCTATGTATGTAATATTTTCTAATTTGGATCTTTTTGACTACACAAACACTATGTTTGTTTTATCTGAATTAAGAATTAATTTATTTTCCGTAAACCATTTTCTTACCTTGGTAAAAAGTTATCACTGTCTGTTAATAGCTGAAGCATGTTTTTACTGCCAGATATTAAGTTTGTGTCATCCGCATAATTAATTATTGTCTGAAAGGGTTGATCTGCTTCCGAATACAAAGTCATTAATGAATATTACGAACAAAAAATGGCCCCAGAATGCTACCTTGAGCAAATCCATACTCGTTATTGTGATTTACAAAACTCTCCTTCCTTAGTGAAGCCTTACTATCTGCGTTCTTACATTGAGATAGGATTTTAGCCATTTTAGAGCATGGCCCCTTATCCCGTACATTTCCAGTTTTTATTAGTAACTCTCTATTTAGACATTTGTAGGCCACAGTTAAATCTAATTACACCTGGTTACAAAATTAACTAATCTTTTACACAAGGCAAGTTCAAATAGTTTGAGAAAATCCAAGCAATTTGCTGCATTTGTTTGGGTGCTCCTTTTTATACAATGGTTTAATTAATGATACTTTTATAACTTTTTTAATTCACTTATAGAGTTTTTAATAACACTTGTTGGTACTGCATCGATACCACTGCTGTGATTATTTTTAATCTCATTTGCTAGTTCACAAATTTCTTCAGGAGTAACAGGTTTTAAAAACATTGATTGATTGTTAGGTGTTATATTACAATGGTGGCAATGGATATTTGTGAGCTTTAAAATTTTTGGTACATGCAGTTGACACTAAATCTTCATTATATTTTAGGATATAAACAGCTTTGTTTTATAAAAATTTCGTATAAAATAATAAATAATGCTACTTCTCTCTTAAAGCATTTTCATGTTTTTCAATTTATTAACACCCTGTATATTTAATCTAAAATTTTTACATGATAATCTCAAAAGAACGACTTTTTCGCAAATCGTTAATACATTTTTTTTCCATTTCCGACTCCATCCATGGACACACTATATGTAGTATCTTAAATGTTTATTTTATTTACTACTTTACAGCTAATATATGAAGACCATAGGGGAAGAGTGATCTAAGGGGTTATATACCGTTAGAATTTTCAAAAAATCGATTTTTTTAGGTTCATTTTCGTAACGTACATATATTCCATTACACACACAGAAAATTTCAAGGCAATCCGGGATTATTTTCGAAGTTACACGCATATTGTAAAGACGTGTCAGAGCGATTGTACACTATGTAACGTGCTTTTGAAACTTTAAACGCGTTTTTCTCAAAACTGTGTTTTTAAAGTCGGTGACGAAGATTTCGCGGAAACGGCTGAACCTATTAGTCTCAAATTTTAACACAAGCTTCTTAAGTATATTTTTAGTAATTAATCGAAGGTTTTTTCTCACCTATAAATATTTTTTTTATATAAACAATTTAAGGCCAAAAATTTTGACCAAATATCGATTTTTTTCTGAGAAGCCGCCATTTTTGTCAAAAAAAATTTGCTTATTTCATCGACTAATTAGAAGACTATACATTACTTTAATGAAATCCGTTTGGTTTTTTCATTTTCGATGATCCAGTCCAGAGATATCGTTGTCACCACAAGGTGCCTTTCTTTGAGAGGAACTCATGGAGATCAGCTATAGCAGCTTTCAAAATTATTATTTTTACAAATACAAAAATCCTAAAATACAGTTAAAAGTTACCATAATATGTGTACAAATTTTCAAATTAATAAATTTAAAAGTCTTCTCAGGAAAAATTCTTGAAAAATCGCTTTTTTAGGCCTCCTGACTGTATATAACCTCTAAGTCACATTTTTATACTATACGAATTTGAACGTTTCAAGACTTACACGGGAGGCAAGAAAAAATATGACTTGCATAAGCATAGGCAATATTTATCCAATATTAGATTTAAAAATAAACAATGTTAGAAAAAATGTAAAAATCTCCTCTCCGATGTACCGAAAAACGATCCAATCCGCAGTAAGTAGGTTATTAACGCGGTTGTAACAAAATTCGACATTACTAAAAGGCTTTGAATTTTTATCGTTATCGTTATCACTTACTATGTTTGCATTAAATACATAGGCATTATGGACATTGTTAACGGTATTTACTCGTGTTAAAAAAAAGAAATCGCTTTATAGTTACTAAGAATGATATAGTTTGACTGCTATCGCTTGCCATATCTATATTATCCACATGGGCATTGTTAGAAGCACAAGGCAAATAAGTATATAGTAGGGTTGTGAAGTTTTACCCACAAACTTCGTAAGTTCGTGCAACTGGTCATACTTTAAATTGGGAATAGGTCGGTGTAAAGTTTATCTGGTGCTCAGCTTTCCTATGACAGGACTTTTTAGGTCGATCTTGACAAAGCTCCATTGTAGCGTTCTCTCGTTTCTAAAGTTCGTGAATGTTAACGACTTATTATTAGCTCTTTTATCGGCCTTGTTGGAAATGGAAAAGTTTATTTTATACATAGGTTTTAAAAATATATAAACATAAAACAAACAACGAACAATGATTCCCTTAGGACGACTAATTGATCATTAAAATGCTAAACGAATTCCAAAAATTTTAAGTTGGCAGGTGGATCGTTCTTTACTGAATGCGAGCGGACTTAGATAGTTATTCCAAAGTATATCAAATTTTTATCGCTGATTTTAGTGGATTAAGAATGGTATTCCGATCAGGATTATATGGCATATTAAAGTACAGTGCGACCTCGATAATCCGGACTAATTAAAACTGCGGTGATCCGGATTAGTAAATAATTCGGATTACTGAAGCGGGACAGTTTTTTATTGGAAAGTGAAATATGTAATACAAAGTAATTAGCAAATAGTACATATACATATTAACAAAAAAGTTGTAGTCATTTGAATTTTTTTTAATTATATTTTAGGTTTAAAAAAAATCAAATGACGATAACTTTCTACTAACACATTTTTTTCTCTTAAAATTTAAGAATTGTCGACAAAATCATGTAAAATTTGTTTAGAAAAAATAGTAAATAAAATATCTAAGCGTGTTAATTTTTTACCCAGGTGGGTCAATTCAAAAATTCAACTTTTTTTCGCAAATTACAAAATATTTTTTTTCGCCAAAACATTCCTAGTAGGCCCACTATTAAAAAACCTGAACTTGGCGTGGGTCCCATAAGTAGCAACAGAGATATACAACTTTAAAATTTCACGGGCCGCGCCTAGTCAACACAAAGGCACGCACTGCTTACGTGAACGCCCAGACATCTGATCCGGCCGAATTTCGGAAGTTAGGGGAACCCCACACAATCGATTTTAGATATCCTTCATTAATTTGTATGAAGAAGTCTAGAATTTAATTACAAACGCAGGTCCGGATTAACGAGTACTATCAAATCCGGATTATAAAGTACACAATGCAATTGAAATGCTTGGCCAGATTACCGAATAATCCGATCTACTAAAGCTCCGGATTATCGAGGTCGCACTGTACCAGGGCAAAGGTATCAAAACGGTGAAAAATTTAATTTTTAAAATTTTTGGAGTTAGATTGTTTTTTCCCCTGTGGTCTTCATATGTATGCGGTTCTACTTATGAAAAAAACCCTATCTTTATAATGTACATATATTCTGATAATTAATTAGAACATGGAATATCACAAATAAAATAGGATCGATTAAACAAAAAAGGGATACACCACATATCATAAGACACAATACCTACAAATTAATTCATGTATTTTTAACTAAGATATGCTTACTTTTTGGTTAAAATTCTGATTATAATCTGGTTTTAGTGTTAAAAGTTTTCATATCGTTTTATCACTACCATACGGTGAGCTTAAATTAATAAAAAATACTATTAAAGTGTTGACATAAAGATTTTGGTTTCAGAATTTGTTATTACAGCCGTGTGATGAGTAAAAATTACATTTAAAAAACATAATGAAAATGGTTATTTATGTCCTTTAAAATTTTTGGTACAATTGACACTAATTATTTATTGTATTTTAGTTTATAAACAGCTTTGTTTTATAAAATTTTGTATAAAATAATAAATATTGCTACTTCTCTCTCTTAAAGCATTTTCATGTTATTCTAATTTATTATTAACACCCTGTATATTTAATCTAAAATTTGTACGTGATAATCTCAAAAGAACGACTTTTTCGTAAATCGTTAATACATTTTTTCCTCTTTCCAACTCCATCCATGGACACACTGTATGTAGCATCTTAAAAGATTATTTTATTTACTACTTTACAGCTAATATATGTATAAGTACAATTCAATTCGTTCGTACTCGTACTTGCTAATATAGAAACAATATACAGACTACTTTCTTCGAAAATATAAGGGTACTAATATTGCTACTGATAATCAGACATTTATCTGTTAAAAATAAGGATCCATTCTATCCCTTTTGGGACTGCATTTAAAATAAAAGTTTCGTCCAAAATCTTTGATAACTGCATACGTAGATACAGGCTATTTTCTTTCGACATAAAGACACCAATATTACTGGAAATAATTAGTTATTTATTTGCTAGAAATAGGCGAATAACTCGTCTCTTTAAGCTCGAAAATTAATATAGAACCTATTAATGACCTATTTACGCTGAGTCTTAGGCTGATCAGAGGTTAAAACTATATCCTTCAACGAGTATGTGGCTGTTTAGTTCTAAATCGCATAGTAACAACATGCACGCAAAACAAGATCAAATATCTCTTGAAAACACCAACTGTCAAATGTGATGTTCTGCGTTTTAAATTGGTGTCTTATTTGCTTAGTTAGAATAATTGAAACAAATAAACAGTACACTACTTAGTAACAGTATAATATTGAATATTAAGCTTATACAGTTCATAAATATGGTTTGCAAATAAGTGTATTAGCTTCTCAGTCCATCGAAATAGATACTTGTCTGTTGCGGCATCTTCAAACTTGAGACTTCTTTTATTGTCATCGCCATTGCGACGAAACACTAAATTGTACTGTCCAATTATCATAAATATATCCACCCTGTGCGTATTGAAACAATCAAGAGTGCTTAGAAATTCTTCTAATTCATCCCTGGAGAAATAAATTTTACCATAACCAGTAGCGGTGCCAGTAGTATCCAAAATTACTTGTTTGTGCTCCTCTTCGGACGTAGTAAAAACGACTGTTATAAAGTCACCAATCTCGTAAACTCGGTTAGGCTTAGTCTTAAGAACTATCGCTGGAACATCAGGACATCTAGAAGGAGATTTAAACACCTTATCCCAGCTGGAGGAGGTAGCCATTTGTAAGTTTAAGTTTCAAAAATATTCTAACCAAAGATTTGTTTTCTTTGTAAAACTTAATGTCTCTTTCAGCTTGCGTATTTTTCAAATGCTCGTCTAATTTAACTGTCCAGTCAACCGCCTTTGTCATAAGCTCGAGGCTAAATGTCTAAATTTCTCAAGGGATTCTAGTAATATAGGATAAAATTAAACATGTAACACATTTTAACTTCTTTATTTATGTAGGTAGAAAATCATAAATATATTCATACAAGATTTTTGAATTCTCAGCACTACAAGTACAATATTCTAAACCATGATAAGAAAAGTGGTTTTACTTAGAAATAATTTCGGTACATTAACACTATCCCTAGTAAATTATAAATTAACAATATATCGGGTATATTCTTAAGTTATTTTATCGTGGAAAAAGTTTCAAGTAAAAAGGGCTTTATATGTCCCTTCACATAGATGACATCAACATCTCGTAGATCGTCGTTGGCTATTAAAGAAACCATCTATCGGCTATCCGTAAAGGATTGTGATGGGGCAATGGAAATTTCTATATGTTTTAAAGAACTGATGTGAGGGTACGTGGTATTCTTGAACAAGAATAGTATTTTAAGAGATTTTGCAATTTTTATGGGATTTAAGTGTTAAATATTTGTTAAAACTAGTTATAGTTAAACTGATTGTAAGTATTATTATTTGTTACAGAATTAACCAAAAGCTTTCTCGTTGGTAAGAAGTTTTCCGAACACACTCCTCCTTTCTGAACGCACTTCTACTCGGTCTTATCAGGTCAACCGAAGTTATAAATAGGAGGCCAGAGCAGCGGTCTAGTCCCTAGTCATTTCTAAGTGAACAGTCGAAGAGTGTAGACGTGTCTTTTTGGAGCTCTGTAAAAATGGAGAAGTTTATTGTAACCAAAGATGTCCTTAAAAAGGTGAGAAGATTTAATCTTACCGGTCGTACCTTGGAATTTAAATTAAGGTCTGTGCCGCAGAAAGTTGATCCAGTCGGATGGGTGAGAGAAGCTATTGATCAAGTTATTCAAAAAGTTACTGAAGGACTACAGCCTTCGGATCGTGTGGGTTTTAGCTTCTGTTCCAAGGACTTTAACCGTGGTGAAGGGTGGCTTCGTTTTAGACCAGCGGAAGAAATAAATTATGAGGATGTTTGGAATGTTATCAGCAATGTATATCAGTCAAACTCGGCAGGTCTTAATACTGAGTCCTTTTGTCTTAAGGTGACAACTGTACGGCTGCCGACAGGACAAGGAAGGGGAAAAGTGTATAATAGTTTTGATGAGGAATGCGGTATGAGGAGGGGAATCGTCACAATTAAGAATACAGACCATCTTTGTCTTCCACGTGCTTTGGTGGCTGCCATTGCTAACATTAAGAAAGACAGTAATTTTAACAAAGTTAGAAGAGATATTGGAAAAATACAAACAGAAAGAACCAAAATGTTAATGGAACAAGCCCAAGTTACTATTCCTGAAGAAGGTGCTGGAATCCCGGAGTTGCAGAAATTTCAGCAATATCTCAAGGAATATAAAATAGTGGTTTATAGTTATGGGTCGAAAGGAAGAGAGTTAATTTTTGAGGGATCAGTTGAAAGCAGTCAAAAACTTAACCTTCTACATCATAAGGGCCATTTCAATGTTATTACTTCGCTGACTGCTGCTTTTGCATGTATTTATTTTTGTGAAGAATGTCATGCTCCTTTTGATCGCAAAAATGAACACAGATGTGGTGGTACCTGCCCGGGGTGTTTACAGGCTCCAAAATGTCTGGAAGGTCAGGTTAAAGTTAAATGTGATAATTGTCGCCGATATCTTAGAGGTGAAAGTTGTTACAACAATCATCTAAAGGACGGATCCTGGCAGAAAAGTACTGTTTGTAAGGAAATGAGAAGTTGTAACAACTGTTTTAAAACCATAAGGAGTAACAGAAAGCATACGTGTGGGGAAATTTTTAGCAAAACGTGTAACACCCATGTTCCTGACAGTCACCAATGTTATATCCAGGTTGACAGTGGAAAACCGAAAACCAAAGATGTGCTGTTTGTTTTTTATGATCTCGAGACTAGACAGGAAGAAGAGTTAGAAAATGGTTCTCTTCTTCATCAGGTGAATTTGTGTGTTTTTAAACAATGTTGTGACATCTGTATAAATTCAGAAGACATTATCTGTAGAAAATGTGGTGTCAGATTGCAAAAAGTTAAAGGATCAACCCCAGTCGAATCGTTTACACAACATTTGCTCCAAATAAGAAAAAAATTTAAAGATGTGGTTGTCATAGCTCACAACGGACAAGCATTTGATCATCAATTTATTCTGAATTACCTGATGATAAAAACCGACTTGACACCCGAACTGATCATGAGGGGAACAAAAATCCTTATGATGCAAGTGGGTAACGTTAAATTTATTGATTCCTTAAACTATTTTCCCATGGCTCTATCTAAGTTACCCAAGGCCTTTGGTCTTGACGCTGTGTTTAAGAAATGTTATTTCCCTCATTTATTCAATACCAAAGCTAATGAAAATTATGTGGGTACTCTTCCCTCCATTAACTGTTACTCTCCAGACACCATGAAACAAGAGGATAGGACTAAATTTATTCAGTGGTATGAAGAACACAAAGATGACGAGTTTGATATGCAGAGAGATCTGGTGGACTATTGTGTGTCAGACGTCGAAATTTTTGCACGAGCCTGTTTAAAATTTAGAGAGCAACTTTTAACAACAACCAATGTATGCCCCTTTACCGAAGCGACAACTATTGCCTCAGCATGTAACAAAGTATTTAGGAGGAATTTTCTTAAACCAAAATCCATCGGTGTCATTCCAAAGAACGGATACAGATGGAAAGATCGTCAGAGTAAAATTGCCATTGAGTGGTTACTTTGGGAGGAACAGCAGAAAAAAATTAACATTTTACATGCGGCTAAAGGAAAAGAAGTCGTTTTACATGGCGTAAAAGTCGACGGCTATTGTTCCGAGACCAATGAGGTATTCGAGTTTCAAGGCTGCTATTACCATGGCTGTATTACCTGTTACAAATATGGGCGAAACGAACCTCTTTTCGAAGATTCCTCCGAAACTCTTAATTTACGATATGAAGCAACTCAGTCCAAAGTGACTATGTAGTCACTGAAATGTGGGAATGTGAATTTAAAAAACAAATAGGGGAGAATCCAGAGATTAGAAATTATACCAAAGATCACCCGTACATAGCTTTGTTACCATTAAACCCAAGAGACGCTTTTTATGGTGGTCGTACCGGAAATGTTTGGGAATATTACGAGGCCAAGGAATCGGAAGAAATCAGATAAGCTGATGTTTGCTCCCTCTCTCCGTATGTTTGTAAATATGGTAAATTCCCCATTGGACATCCTGAGCTATTTGTGGGGGAGGATTGTGCAAAACTTGACCTGGAAAATATTAATGGCCTAATTAAATGTCAAGTTCTACCACCAAAAGATTTATATCATCCCGTGCTTCCCCAAAAGATGAACAACAAGCTGATGTTTGTTTTGGGTAACACTTGTGGGAAAGAAATGAACACAGATAATTGCCATCACACTGATGAAGAACGAGCACTTGAAGGAACATGGGTGTTGGACGAGGTACTTTCAGCTGTTAGGAAAGGATATATAATAACAAAGATTTGTGAAATTTGGAAATATGATGTGCAGAGGTTTAATAGCGCAACTGGGGCGGAGGGATTATTCACTGCCATGATGAATAAATTCATTAAAATTAAACAAGAAGCTTCTGGTTGGCCAAAAACATGCAAAACTGAGGAGGAAAAGAACAAATATGTAAATGAGTTTTTCGAAAGGGAAGATGTAAAGTTAGAGTACGCCAAAATACTGGATAACCCTGGACTCAGAAGCCTAGCTAAGCTCATTTTAAACTCATTCTGGGGGAAGTTCGGACAAAGGGAAAATCAACCCAAGACCAAAATTGTAAATGATCCTGCCGAGTTGTTTGCCATGTTTACCAATCCATCCATTTATTGTAATGGGGTTCTTCCTGTCAACGAAGAAACGGTAATCGTAAGTTACGAACACACAGATGAATCGGACGATCCTCTCACCACGGTTAATGTTGCTATTGCTGCATACGTAACTGCACAAGCAAGACTTAAATTATACTCTTATCTGGAGAAACTTGATAGTAGGGTTTTATATTATGATACAGACTCAGTTATTTACGTCTCAAAACCTGAGGATTTTAATTTACCAACCGGTCAATTTATTGGGGAGTTAACTAATGAACTGGAGGGATATGGTTCTAATTCCTATATAACCAAATTTGTTTCTGGTGGACCCAAAAATTATGCCTACACCATTAATGCAACCAATAACGAAACAGAAGAAGTAGTCGTCAAGGTTAAAGGAATATCTTTAAATTACAAGACTTCGCAGTTAATAAACTTTAAAACAATTAAGGAAATGGTGCTGAAAAAGTCAGACCCCGCACCAATAGTATCTAGGAATATTCGTCGGACCAAGGAGCATACTGTCACCACTTGTCTTGAGACCAAACTCTATAGACACAATTCAACAAAAAGAAAATTTCTACCTGATGGCAGCTCTAAGCCGTACGGCTATAAGAAACAAAAAACAACCACATTGTAAAATTTTATAACCTCTTATCAAAGATTATATGTAAAAATTGTGTTTAACGGTTAAAAATACCGAGTATATAAGAAAAAGGGGTTTCGAGTATCGCATTCCAGTCTGTAGTTTGTGGTTAAAGCTGCTAATCAAAAGTTTAAGCACATTTATTTTCAAAATGAGCTTAGTGTACTGTAATTCCGAAATAGATGTTATTCCAGGGCGAAATATAACCCCAAATCCCCTACCAGATGAGAATTTGCCGTTTTTACTCAAAACACACTTAACAATAGCTGGACTGGTGGTGAAGAAGAACTAAATTTGTATGATGGAATGGATGCCTTACTTGACTTGACTTGCTCAAATTTATTAGAAGAACTACAGCAAAATCGAGAAGGCTTGAAAAAAGAAGTAGAAGGAGAGGCCTCTAAAATTAACATAATTCAGAACATTGTAGTCAAAGAAATGGAACCCGTTCAAAAGCCACAGGAATCGCTGCTGCGAAACCTACTTACACAGCCGTCGAGCATGCTTAAAAGTGAAAACAATTTTTATGGGAAAATTAAAAAAAATAAAGAATGTCGCCAGTCGACAAGTTTCGATACCATTTTACAAACAAATATTGAGAAAAAATTTAAAAGAACAGTTTCTCAAAACATTTTGAAGAACAATAATCCAAACTCTGATCAAATGCAGTGGGATAGTCAGGAAGAAAAAATGGTCTATGAGGAAAACAAAGGTAGTACCTCCGAATGTGCCTGGTTGGAAGATTTTCCTATCAGCCAAAGAGATGAAGTGATGGGTGTTTTTAAAATTCGTTGTCAGTTATTGACGAATTTAAAAGACGAAGAGAAAGAAATGGAAAAACATAGTCTACGAATTCAGTTACTGCAAGAAAAACTGGTCTCATCTAAGAAAAAGGTGAAAAACTACAAAAAACAATTAGAACATTTAAACACATTTTGTGGAGCTTTTTAATATATAAGAACACCGTAAAATGTTAGCATCTTGATGTCTCTAACAGGGCATTTTTAATAAACTAATAATTTTTAAAATTTATATTATCAATTTTAGGCGTTACTAAAAAAATATATAGATATGTTTAAAGTATGCGACAAATGTTTCAAAACATTTCATTATTTTCATATTAATCTCTTAAAATCACTGTATCAAGTTTTATTACAGCATCTTGATGTCTCTAACAGGGTATTTTTAATAAACTAATAATTTTAAATTTATATTATCAATTTTAGGCGTTACTAAAAAATATATAGATATATTTAAAGTATGCGACAAATGTTTCAAAGCATTTAATTATTTTGATATTAATCTCTTAAATTACGTATCAGGTTTTATTACAATGGCTTAACGTTATAAACTGATTCATTTAATGTGTTGTAATGGTGAAAAGACAAGTGTTGTGTTAAAAACTAGATTCGGATTTTAGAACAAATATGTAAGTAACGCTCTTTTTTCTTACCTTTTTGCTAATGTGATAGGCTTCAAATGTTTTGCTATTGAGCTCTACCTTAATCCCACGCTGTTTTTCAGTTTAATGTAGTATTAACTTATGTATGAGTTAAGGTTTAAAATTGCACACACACAAATATATTTTTTTAATAAAATAATATTAAAACTTCGTCTATTTTTTATTTTGTTGTATTTAAATAAAAATGACAAGAAAGAAAGAAGAAAAGTTCTAAATTATCTGAAGTCGATAAGATTTTACGTAAAGTTAACATAAAGTCATCCTAAGTGTTTCCTAAGTCTTCATAAAGTTTACATAAATTCTGCATAAGAAACGTAAGTTGATATAAAATTTCACATAAAACAAAAATATCTTATAAATATCAGCAAAAAAACAAAATCTTAAATTTATCTTAAGTTTATCTTAAATACTAATATGATTTGATAGATAGTATTCAACTAAAATACCATAGTACTGTACCATTAAAAATTTAAATATTTCAGTCAAATAACATCTACTTGGCATGTCCGAAGAAATTTTAAGAAATTTTCACAGCTATCTAGAAGTACTATTATTTGAATAGATAACCGTAGTATTTGTTTTTTTGTGTTTCGACCAATCTGCCGGTTTGCTATCGTTCAATATTGCTGAAATAATAAGGAAAAGTAGATAAATTAGTTTATTAGACGCCTGGTACTATATAGGTATATAGAAACAATATTAAAATATATGCACAGCTCTATGTCGGACTGATGCATACTGTATTACTATAAAATGCCCCCGTACATTTTTTTATCAAGATAGGGTGAAAAAATGATACGTAAGTCAATCTGAACGGGACGGAACTGCTACGCGTGAGCAACCCAACGTTGTAAAATCAATTCACCTGAAGATCTTTCTAGCTCAGCGTATCTACTTTTATACACTAAAATAAGGTCTTAATGGGTACATTAATATTTTTTAAGATTATTTGGGCAGGCACCTGTTTATCTCTTAATTAATTAAAACGCCTATTAAGGCGTTTTAATTAATCGTAGGACGACTGTTATTAAACAGTCGTCCTACGATAATCAGCCACACACACAGACACGCTTCACACACCCCCGTTCTATATAATAAAAACTAATTATGTCTAAAGTAACAACCGACACTAATACCGACTCATAAATTTCCCAGTTGAACCACTCAAGACCTTTTTAACACCTGTTTAACTACCCCCCGACCGTCGATAGCTCAGGTGGCTGTTTATGTATGCCAGGTCATAAATCTTTACACAATCCCTTTTGTCATACGATGTCATACGATGACAACAAATAAATACTGAAGTAAACTGTTAAAAATAAAACCAACCGGAAGCCCTCAACTAAGTAATTATTTTTCACAAATTTTTCACTGTATTTAATTTTGGGAAATGTGACAGCTTAAATATAGATGTATCTAGAGGTAAAACAGCCTAATTGTATGAAATGTATTCAGAATTCCAAAATATTATTATGTATATGTATTGTATCTGTACAAAAGTGTTACAATAGATTTATTTTTTGGTAATACTAGTTTTAGCAATGTATTAGTATATTTAGACTATATTATTAAAAATATATATACATATGTAACATGTATATAACATATATACATATGTACATATTTTTCGATGCCACTGAGCTTCATATTAGAATCTTCAATGATGTCTTGTAGCGTCATCGGAAAATCGATAAAATTAGTATTTAAAGCCAAATTTATCAAATGAAATGTCTTTCTACCGAAAGTGTAAGGTCCCTAAATACCTTGCCCGGTAAATTTCAAGCCGAAGTTGGTCCAGACTCCTTCCAATCTCGCAACAAAAAGCTGGCATTTTAGCCAAATTTTGACACTTCATACATTATAATTAAATTAATACATTCTCCGTATAGAAATTGATTTTTATAATGCAATGTAGGGTCAACAAAAATTCAATAAAAACGATATTTAAAGCCAAGCTCATGCTATGAAATGCACCGGAATCCATAAAAAAACGACTATTCTATCGATTACATGTATATTCCAAGCCGAAACTGGTCCAGGATCTTTCCAATATCGGTAGAAAAACTGGATATTTTGACAGGTTATATTTAATTTCGATGTAAGGCGTCATCTGCTCAATTGTTTTTTTCCATGGCATGGTTTAACATTCGCACTTTGTAGAAAATTTTCGTGCCCTGATAGAATAAATTTATTTATTTATAACTTTAACGAAAAAATATGCAATTTTAATTAGTGTGAAGTGTTCTCAGATGATGAGGGAAAAAAATAAACCAAAAAAGAACTCTTAGATAATAGAAATAATATATAATAATGCCTTTTAAAGATGAATTTTGGTTGAAAAATAGAAAAAATGAGTTTTTACCCCCTAAATCCGGTCCTGGATCACCCGTTCGGGATTTGTCTTAAAGCCTGATTATATCCCCAAGGGATAGCGTTGAAAAAGTTGGAAGAAATTAAATAGGAAAAGATACAGAGTGATTCAAATGTAGAGATGTCATGAAAAAATCGTAAAAAATCGAAATTTAATCGTCGATGGCTCCTTTCCTATTAAGAACGAAGGAACCAAAAAATATGTAAATGACGTATTTCGGCGAGCTCTTTCCGATAAGGCACATGGGATTTCGATTTGAATCCATTTTCACCCCGAAAAAACATAAAAACCGTCAAAAATTTGCATGAAAAATCGTAATTTCCAGTTTTTCCCACATTTTGCCAATTTCCAGTCATTTTAGTTATAGGTAAATATATTGCGTAAAGAAAGTATTTGAGATTCTCTAGTTTTACGTTCTAATCCGTTTTTCTGTACGACGTTCCGGCTTCGACTTATTCAGTGCCAAAGTGGTGTCTGCAAACGACATTTTTCGACATAAAAAATTTCAAATGAATTACTTCCCATTTTCCAAAAACCGCCAGTTTCAATAGGGTTCTGAAGCTCCCGGTCCTCCACAACCTCCGAAAATTTAAATCGATTTAATTAAGTTTTGCGACCTGTACCCGATTTCAACGGAAATCGCGGAAATTTCGACTTTGACGTTTAATAACTCCGAAACGGAACACCTTGTATAACTGATTTTTTTACCGAAGCTAGTCGCACTATCCCTCTATTAACCCAGAAAATTTGGTTGCTCCCCCTCTAACTGTTTTCGAGAAAAAAATTTGTAAATGTGACAATGTCGAAACGGACGACAACATACGCACGTCCGCACATACATACACACATTTTTCTGACCAAGCAGGGGGTATAGAGACCGTCCCGGAACTGGCGGTCTCAATAAAGAAATCTTCTGCAATGCCCACTATTTTCAACTTTATATCGGGTCGGGGTTCCTGTTACTCGCCATAACGCCCGGTCGCATATTCGTTAACTGCACCTATTATAGACCGTTCGGAAAGCCGAGCGTTACCTTGTTAACTGGAGGACAATATAGATACCTTTGCAACTATATCGTATGCACTTGACATGCTTATTTTTTATACCAAGTACACACAAGATTATTATGAAAAGTAAAAAGCATTGTCAGCACATATTAAATTTCGTTTTTATTTTTCAAGAAACAACACATAAAAATACGATTAAAAAATTAATTGAGCAAATTATTTTTTATATTTATATCTCCTAGAAGAACATTCAATTTAACGCATTTATTAAGAGCATGAGGTGCTTTTCTTTTTTTATCCAACATATTAATTTTCCGACCAGCCTGTTGTGATCTCCTCCCTGAAAATTTAGTTTTCCTTCGAGAAACTGAAGTTGGTTGGACCGAAATTTTTTCCCTTTCCTTTGGCATCTTGTTTTTTGTGCTTTTGATGGCAGACCTAAAAATATTGAGGACATATTAATATAGAGGTGAGTAAATAGTTTGCTAACTTACCAGAATATTTAAAAGCTGAATGAAGCCCTGACAACAAAGATTCTAAGGGCTGAGCATATTTGTTTCGATTTTCAAGGAAAATTTTGACAGCGGGATAAAAAGATGCAGTGTCGTTATCTAGATTCTTTAGTATTGTTTCAGAAAAATCTTTCCATTTTTCTTTCACCTCTAAAACTTCATACCGACCTAACATACCGACCGACAGACCGACCAACCGACAGAATTTTTTTTTGCTCAAATTAGTTTTTCTACACGTTTTGGGACATTCTAAGCCGATTTAGCTAAAATTTTGGAAAATTTTTGGACTGTTACTATACCTACTTCCCATCACTTTGTGATGTGGAAGTAAAATTATAGTTTAAAAAAACTAAACAAACACTCTTTTAATGCACTTAAAAGTATATAGTAATTTAATTTGCTTAAAATACAAATATTTTGTTACAATGCCTGAATTTTACTGCTCATATAGTTGCTATATATACACATACGTACCTATTAATGTTTAATGACTAAGTACAACAACAAAAATTGTGGGGCGCTTTAGAGTTTACTTTCAATACTTTCAATTGCTTTTGAAGGAGCATATACCGCCTTTGATTTATTCTGAACAAAGTGACCCACGCATTCTATTGTGGTACTTAGTCATTAAACATTAATATGTAGCAACTATATGAGCAGTAAAATCCACGCAATTTATTAACATATTTTAAGCAAATTACATTATGTTATACTTTTTAGTACATTAAAACACTAACCCAAGTGAGATCGGAAAACCTGTCATATTGTCGCCGACGGCTATAGTTGCCTCCGTCGGCGACGCTAATTGTTGCCCCCAAAAAAGGGGTCTTTTGGCTGAAGCCACAAATGGGTGTACTGACTCCTGTTTGTGGTCCTTATTATTTTTTTTCTCTTTTTTAAGGTTACACCCGTAACTGCGTATGTGACGTGTGCGTCTCGACTTATGTTGAGAGGCACGGTCACATACGTGGGCCTGATGAAGCCAATGAGCAGAAACACGTGTCGTACGGGTTACCATTCTAACTTTTCATTTTGTTCTGTTCATTTAGCGGACATGCCCACAATAATTCTCCTCTTTTATATATATATATATATATATATATATATATATATATATATATATATATATATATATATATATATATGTATATGTATATATGTAGGTATATAATTAATTTTTTCCGATTATAAACAGGGCTAATTATTTATTTATGTTTGAAACATTCTTTTATTCTGCAGATTAATTTTTGAAGTTTCATTCGAACAGATTAACAGACAATCAAACCGACGCAACGGAAACATGTTTTTTTCTACGACCACATAAAAAGACAACTTTCGGTGGCAGGATATCTCCAACGAAAACGTCGATTCCGTCGCTAGTGACAAAAATCCCATAACGTTAACTTTCGTCTCTAGTATCGAAAGTAAGTAATTACCTTTTCAGATATTACATTATATATTGTACAGTCTTTGCAAAATACAATATACCTACCACGCCATTCGCTTATAGCCTTATAGCTCATCTAGATCTGTAGCTACATTAATTAATAAAACATATATATCGTCGTCTACTTTCATACATAAAAAACTTGATTGTGATACCCCGATAATTTTAAGTAAGTGCTCTAATACAACAATTAACCAATATATAATGGATAAAGTGCAATATCAAGTAAATCGTACGTGTTTAGGTATGATGAGATCCACTCCAACAAATGTTCTTTGGTCGGAAGCGGCTGAAGTAGATCTTTTCACTCGCAGGATTTGGTTAGCAATCAGATTCCTCACGAGGGCCTTGGGTTACATGAACAGCATAATCTGAGAAGCAGTTACAGGACTTTACATCACATATAATATAAATCCAAACTATTGGAGTAACCAAGAACCCCCCTCCCCTCCCCGCCCCGCCCCCACTTATAGAAGTGTTTGAAATAACCGAAAATATCGCCAGTAACGTCTTTTACTCAAACAATCTTCCCTGCTTCAATTTCCCTTTATGGGTACAATTCTCCACCATACCGGTCGCGTAGACTTAGAACCAAAATAAACAGGATTATGTATCTAATAGTGAATTTAAAAATGAGGTGAACAAAAAACGTAAGGAATTTGCGGAGCTCATCTTCACGGGCGCATTCAAGGACAAGGAAGGAAATACTGGAGTTGGAGTCTAGTGCAAGTCCAGAAATGTTGAAATTTCTATGGCGTTTCCAATAGAAACAAATATTTGTACATGTGAATCTATCGCTATTAAACGGGCAATGGAAGTGGTCAAAGAATTAAATATTCAAAAGGCGGTGATTTTCATGGATTTAAAAAGTGCATTGGTAAAGATATCCAGGTCAGAAATCAAAGGTGATTGGGAATGGTTAGCTTTACATATAAAGAAAAACATATTAATCATCAACAATACTCCGGGAAAAAGTTTGGAGCTTGCGTGGATTCCTGGACATAGAGGCATACACGGCAACATAAAGGTACATTATCTGGCTAATATTGGCAGACAACAACCTGTAGTTAAATTTTTACTTAATTATAATATTTTCCTCCCCAAATTGAACTATAACTTATGGATAAGTTGGACTAGAAGATGATTAACCTTATCAGAAAGCAGTGGCGGATTTTGAAATTTCAAAGTTGTATATTATGTATATCTCTTTTGTTACTAACGGGGCCCATGCCAAGTTCAGAGGTTTTAATAATGAACCTACTAGGAATGTTTTGGTAAAGAAAATAGTATACCTACTGTTTTATTAGGAGTAAAAGTGATACTTTTATGACGAATCTGTAGGTTTGCCGGACGAACGAAGTGAGTCCGGCAATTACAGACGAGTCATAAGAAGTTGCTTTTACTGCGAATAAAACATACTGGTTTTTTCTTCAAACATCGTTTAAATATAGAAAAATAAAGATATAAATTTTTTAAATTTTTCGTTTAAAAATGTTGAGTTTCGAGTGGGCCTAGCGTCGCTATGGATTTATTATTGTATTGTTTGATACCGACGCGTCGTGCCATTTGACAAGTATCAGTGTATATTATTGCGAGCAACTTTCTTTAATTGTTACTCTTTTAAAAATACCTTTTTTTAAAACCACACTTACTCCAAATTAAAATGTTAAATTCAGAATTTATTTTATTTATTTTTTTTAAACTTTCTTGTATTATGCAACATATATTTATTCATCAGCACACAGTCATACTTTTACCTCCGCTCTCGGTGGCAGAAAAAGTACTTTTACTTCCGCTGCCAATAGCAACCGCCTACTGACAAAAAAGCAAAACTTTAACTTTAAAAAATTAGTAGAAAAATGTCAGGTTTATTGACGTTTGAAGAAAAAAAATATTTTGTAATTTGCGAAAAAAAGTTGAAATTTAGCTGCCATAGAAAAAAATTAGCACGTTTAGGTATTTTATTTATTATTTTTTCTAAACAAATTTTACATCATTTCGTCGAGAATTTTGAAATTTTAAAAGAAAAAAATTTGTTAGTAGAAAATTATAGTCATTTGAATTTTTTTTTAATTATATTTTAGGTTTAAAAAAATTCAAATGACTATAAATTCCTACTAACACATTTTTTCTCCTAAAATTTAAAAATTCTCTACAAAATGATGTAAAATTTGTTTAGAAAGAATAATAAATAAAACATCTAAACGTGTTAATTTTCTCTTAGAATTTTATTGCAGCTAAATTTCAACTTTTTTTCGCAAATTACAAAATATTGTTTTTCTTTACCAAAACATTCCTAGTAGGTTCACTATTAAAACCCCTGAACTTTGCGTGGGTCCCGTAAGTAGCAACAGAGATATAAAACTTTAAAATTTCAATCTCCGCCCCTGTCAGAAAGTAAGGGCATTGCTTATGCCCGGATGGTAGAATTTCCTTACAAGAAGCCGTGGTTCCAGTCAATTTAAAATTTAGAAAGAATTCACATTTCTACAGTTTGTAGACTATTATTAAGTAATCACTGATTAACCCCAGCACATTTAAATAAACTAAGAATTAAGCTGAACCCAAACTTCGAGTGTAGAGAATATGGGGATGACTATACCTCCTGCTAAATTGCCCTTTAAACATTATTCAGTCCAATCATTTTTAGCACCAAGCGGTCAAGATCACTAAATTCTCTCTATTGTCTGTACAATTATTCCTGAATCTAGAGCTCAAAAACACGCTTCCTGACCATAGGCGTCGGAAACGTAAATACGCAACGTCGCAACTACTGCATGTACGTAAGTCATAATTATACTAAGAAAAATACTTACCGAGTAACTAGGATTACGATTATACGAGTACTTCTGAATGTGCATGGCTAAACACTTGTAGCATAGCGCATGTTTCCATAGTCGTTTCTTTGAGGCATGTTTGCCGCGGTGAAAAAATGTGTTTATATACGGAAAACGACCGTTAGACATTTAACGATTATAATATTTGCATACTTAAAATGGTCTTTGAAACACTGATCTCTAAAAACACTAGTGTTAAAAATCTGTCTTAGTCTAGCCAAATCCTAAATTTTTTTGTAGCACACTTAAATTTTTCAATTGGATTGATTCTGCCTTTACTTGGTGGAACTCCATCTTAACAAACTTGTCAAAAAGAAAACACTAAATTGTGTAAAATTCCACTTTATTTAAACACTTCAACTTTTTTCTAATAAAAATTCGACATGTTTCGCTACACGGTAGCTTTCTCAAGAATGAGTGAATCTTAAACTAGAACTGAAGGGATAACAGACTTTTACATAAAATAAGGGTGGGTGCGGAATTTCCAAAGGTGTTATAAAAATAAGTTTAACAATGGGGAATTATGAAGGTCTAATTGCGAGTTCAATAAGGTGTGGGTATTTTTAAGTTTATTTATTTCTAGGGATTCCAATAGATTTAACCTTGTTCCTTTGTTGTCGGTATGCAGAATTTGGAAATTGTTATTAAAATTATGGTTGGTCTCTAAAAGGTGATTTGCGTAATGTGAATCTGTTTTTTTATTAAGAAAACTAGACCTATGTTCCTTAATTCTTTTAGAAAAGCTTCTTCCTGTCTGGCCTATTTATGTCTTAGGGCAATCTTGACACGTTAACTTGTAGACACCTGATTTATTATCTTTATCTGTTACTGACTTATTATTTTTGTTAAACCTACCAGTAGAAGAGTTAGTTCTAAAAGCGATTTCTTCTACTGGTAGGTTTATCAAAAATAATAAGTTAGTAACAGATAAAGATAATAAATCAGGTGTCTACAAGTTAACGAGTCAAGATTGCCCTAAGACATACATAGGCCAGACAGGAAGAAGTTTTTCTAAAAGAATTAAGGAACATAGGTCTAGTTTTCTTAATAAAAAAACAGATTCACATTACGCAAATCACCTTTTAGAGACCAACCATAATTTTAATAACAATTTCCAAATTCTGCATACCGACAACAAAGGAACAAGGTTAAATCTATTGGAATCCCTAGAAATAAATAAACTTAAAAATACCCACACCTTATTGAACTTGCAATTAGACCTTCATAATTCCCCATTGTTAAACTTATTTTTATAACACCTTTGGAAATTCCGCTCCCACCCTTATTTTAGGTAAAAGTCTGTTATCCCTTCAGTTCTAGTTTAAGATTCACTGATTCTTGAGAAAGCTACCGTGTAGCGAAACATGTCGGATTTTTATTAGAAAAAAGTTCAAGTGTTTAAATAAAGTGGAATTTTACACAATTTAGTGTTTTCCTTTTGACAAGTTTCTTAAATTTTTCTCGGATTAAGTCATGTTTTTCGGCACTTAAAGTTTATAGTACTGCTTGTATGGTATCTATTATTTGTAGTGATTCGGCTAACGACAACGACGACTTTTGTAATGCTGTGATGGCGTTGGTTATTTCTTGGTAGTTACTAAAAATAGTTTGTAGATCAATTTCCACTTGAGTAGGATCTTGAAATTTTAACTGACTTTCTTTGACCGAGGCAGCTTCTTTCGCGTCAAATTGTAAGACAAGTGACCGTACTTGCTGAAAATGCTGGCGATAGTAAAACGCAGCTTCCAACCATTTTCCCATCTTGTAACCACAGGCTGTGGAGGTTCTGGAATACTCGGACATTTGTCATGAAATTGGCGAATCCGTTTGGGGGATTTTAGAAATATGGCTTTTGTATGCCCTATAAGTGCATCCACATCTGGGTAACAGGAGCGAATGGATTCTGCTACAAGATATAATGCATGTAAGATACACGTAACATATAGTACATGAGGGCAAACTTGTTTCAGTAAACGGCCCGCATGAAGCATAGATGATCCTCCATCAGTAACAAACAGCATTTGGTTTTCTGAAATTTTAAATTTCTGTAGGGTGGTTAATACCAAATCTTCTATGGCTTCGCCAGTACAGTTGTGAAGTCTTTTACTGGCTAGTAAATAGGGAACTGAAGTTTACGTTGATCTAATGTTCGAACTACAACATTGACCACTGAGTTTTTCTTTAAATCTGTTGATTCATCTGTAGTTAGTCACATTTTTTAACCCTTCACTTCAAGCCGAATTTTATTCTCTATTCTTTCGCGCACACTTGGTAAATAATTTCGTAACGTTTGGTCAGACGGCAATGTCCAATCGGGATTATATTTTTCCCAAAACGTACGAAACGTTCGTTTCGCGAGAGTATAAAACAGTATATTACAAGCACACATCATAAATATTAAATCTACTACAAAATCAATATAGGGTTTGCAGCCGCTTTTTTTAAAATTTATGCGTTGCACTATTAACATGCCGCTATTGCAGCCGCTTTTTTTTTTTAAATTTATGTGTTGCAGTATTAAACATGCCGTTCGCAGTGAGATCTTTTCCAACATAATAACTCCCTATGACACACTAAACACCACTGATGAGTCCCATCATATTTTAGGTCCGAAAATGAAAAAATAAACCTCAGAACATTATGCCCTAGCAAACTGTTTTTACTTTACTTGTACATTACTCATACTCGCGCCCCAACGTCGTCCTCACTAGTGTTGGGAATAATCGAATGAATTAAATAATCGAAATATTAGCTCTCGAATGATTTTAATAATCGAATGATCATTAGAAATAATCATTCGAATCAAAAAATATAGCAAATAAAACTACACAAAAATCATCTCTTGAATTTTTTTGCCTGGATTAGCCGTTTTCGATAAAAACAAAAAAATGTAAAGTTATACATAACATTATTTATTAGTATAATTTGTTCAAAATAACCAAAAAGTATGAGATCCACGAAAGCAAAAACACTTCTTTTAACAAATTTGACAACTAGCAAGAGTCCCCTTTATGCATTAAAAATTGTCACCAAATTTCAACTTTATACTAATTTGCGTCCTCTAGTTATTTAGGAAAAACCTTTTACAAAAATTCAACACCCCGTGTATTAAAAACAAAGTCGTTTAGGACCTATATTTTGGCTTAAAATTAAGTAAGGAATAATATCCTAAAGTTTGGTCACATACTTTACTAACACCCTGTATATATCATAAAAACATGCTAATAAACTAATAACACTATGCGTTGTCGAGAGATGAAATAATGCTCGATCGATATCGAAGAATCATTCGAAATAAACAATCATTCGAATGAAAAAAACATCCGAGACCGAGACAATATGCATCGCAACGCAACGTCGAGTGCCGGAGTCGGCGACGGCGTCATTTCGTATATCGTCTCGTCATTCGAAGCGGCTAAAGGCGATTATAATCTCTCGGCCAAATCATTCGAATGATCGCGCTGACTTCTCGAGATATCTCGAGTGATTTGAATAATCGAATGATCGATTATTTTTCATTCGAGATATCCCATCGCTAGTCCTCACACTAAATATCGCGGCGTACTGTAACGTTGGCGACGCTTCTCTCCGCTCGACGTTCATGGTTGGGTACAAAGTTTTTGTAGCTCTAACTTAACATCATCCAATATTCGCTTGCTTAGAGATCATATTAGATCAAGCTCTCTTAGATTATGAGTCTCCAGAAATCCACTGCATTAGATCCCACGATAATGCAAAAGTATCCTATTATTTAATGTCTGCTTGTTTCTAAATCAATTTCAGTGGCATTAAGTCACATCCACCGTATCCTTTATAGGATACAAGAATGGCCGCATAGTCTAATAAAGGCGGCTACAGACGGCATGGCAAGCCTTGGCCAATGCCCGCTCGTTCCAACGTTGGCGCATCGTGTGGATGCAAAACATATGGCAAAGCAAAGCCAACGTTGGCGCTGGCCAGGGTTCGCCTAGTAAGCGGTAATTTCGACACACATCAAAGGGACTTGTTGAAGCTCGCCAGTGGGCTTGATCGCCGTACACACGTATTCAAAATCACTTGCTGACATTCTGCAGAAATTAATGAACTTTAGAGATGCCTGCTTTCTCAAATCGCCAAGTAAATCACTTCCATTGTACCTAAAAAATTATTTGTAGTGTGAATGTTCATTTAAATATTATTTAGTTAACCTACGTTGTCCTACTTAGATAAAGCGAATTACTCCACCACCTGCGTTTTTTTCTTTTTTTAATAGTTTTTGATAAAAATAATGCCGCTGAACTTAAAAGTAGAGCAGACGCTGCTATCACTTCATCATCGGACATCGGACATTTTGTCTGTCTTGTACACTTGTAGAGATTCGCTTTCACTTGCCTCGAAAACACTGGCAAAGATAAAACATGTCGTGTGTACGGTTGTCGTTGCGCGAATATCAAGCAAAGACCAATGTCTCTACAAACGCTGGTTGAAACGCTGGCCAAGGCTTGCCATGGCGTCTGTAGCCGCCTCAAAGGCGTTGTTATTTTCAGCGAGGTATAATGAAAAATATCGTTCATTACATTTCATAAATAATTGCTTTTCCCGTGTTTGCATGATTCCCGTGTTCGGCTTCTCCTCACAGTTTTTTTAACTACAGGGTAACTTGAGGGGTTCAGTTTATAATAAAATTCATATTCCCTATTCTGTCTACCAGAGCCGGGCAAATACTTTTAAAAAGTATTTAAACAAACTAAATACTAAATACTTTTTTTAAAATACAACGTTCAGATTCACTAAGAAGGCTTAATATTTAGTACTGATTTAAATTAAGATCTTGTAGTTCATCAGTTATGTTTTGACAAATTTTGGTCCTGTCATTGTTAATAAATCATCATTAAAAACTAATGAATTACTCTGATGTTTCAGCGATTTACTTGGTTTTCAAATCATTGCCATCTTGGAACGGATTGCTAGAATGAATTTAGTTCTATTATTGTCGAAAGTACGTACTAAAATTGCCCTTTTCTTTACAAATTTGCGAAAAATCTCAGAAACAACATAGTATAAAACTTAGTTGTCTTATTACTAAACTTGCCAGTTTAAAACTTTTGGTTGTCAAATTAGACTGGCCTAGCGTTGGAGAATTTGGCCGCAAATGTTTAAATATTAATAATACTTTTTTGGTACAAAAAGTATTTAAATACCTATTTATTAATATTTAAATGCTTTTAGTTCTTAAATACTTCTAGAATATTTAGATATGTCGGTATATTTGAAAAATGCCCTTAGTAAAACAACTTAAACTTTATTTTTATCTTAGTTTAGTATCTAGATAGTGCATGTTTTGCAATGCTTAATTTGAACTTTTTTAACCATCTGACATTTTTTTTAAATCACGGAATCTTAACGCGATTTGCTTACAAATACGGTTTATTGGTTTTAGCTTATCTTGTAAGGATTTTTTTTAAATAAAACCAGAAAAATGGCAAATTTTAGGACAAATCATACCTATAATAAAATAAGATACAATATTTTCAAATTAACAATAAGTAAATATTAAATAATAACAAATTTAAGCAGTAACTTAGGGCCCTATACGAGTATATTTTATTGTATTTTACATTGTCGCTTTCTCCGATTTTAACAAAATGTACAGTCGTGGCCAGAATAAAGTTTCATTAGTAAGTAAGGCTTTTTCTTACGGAAAATGAAACTTTATTAATCCTGCGATTGTACATGTCAGGGATTTATGGTAACTGGTCACGCGCGCACAGGTAAAGCCTAGTTTCTGAACTTGTAATGAAATACTTACTATTTTGTAATCTAGAAACGTCAAAACGTGGAGGTATGAAAAAATCTGGGGAGTTGATTTTTCACGATTACAGTGCGGTCTTCTTGCGAAGGAAGTAAAAATGTCGAAAAATATCAGTGCAAAACACCAAATACGTCCCTTAATGACAAATCATCGGTCTTTAGATTGTTTAGCCTGGTACATAGCAAACCTAAAAGGAAAAGTAAACTAGATACTTTGCAGGTGTGTAAGCATGGTCGTGGGTGATAAGAAAAATCATACATCTAATTGTAGTCTAAACAGTTCTAACTGGAGTTTATTAGGAACTGACATTTAGACTGTGAATTAGATATATGATAATTTTGTCCACGGGTGTACATTTTCAAAAATAGTTGCTTTAGGTTAAAAATTCTGTCCCTGCCATCGCTATTTAAACGTCAAGGAAAAGATGTTGGCGAAGTTTGCTTCGAGAATTCTACACACATGAATTAAAAGAACGTCTTCATCAAAACTTTTTTTTTCAGTTTTCTAACTTACACATGAAAGGAGGGAACCTTCAGCGGCGACATATAGGTACTTTACCAAAAATATTAAAGAGGCAGAGGCCAAAATTGATTAAAATATAGGTACTATTATTAGCTTTTCTGCAAAACTATAAATTCTGTCGCAGTCTTTAGTTTTGGGAAATACCTAAGATGAAATTATTGGAAATACCTGCTTTCTGAGTATTAGCATCCATTTTTTGTCTATAACGGGTGTCACATTATGTGACACCCGTTAGGTATTTTGTGAAAATAAAAATGTTAAGCGCCGCGATCTTTGGTCTGAACGTGAGAAGCTGCGAATAAATTTTCGGCTTTGCAGAAAACCTAACTATAATGTACTTTATCGATTTTTGCCTGTGTGGCCTCTTAATATATTTAAAAAAAGTATAAAAATGTTGTATAAGTACAACGCATAAGCACAACACAACAAAAGGTTCCTTGTACACTTGAGGAAACTGCGAAGCCCTGATTTTAGCGTATTTTTATCAAATCTATCCCTATGTGACCCTTTCAAAATATAATTTTTAATAAAGAATAATAGGCACCGCGGAATGTTCTCTTTTATCGCAAGAAAGAGAGCTGCGAAAAATTTTTAGTTTTAGGGAAGATCTGATTATACTGTATTATTATCGATTCTTTTCCTATGTAACCATTGATGTCGAATCAAATAGATCCCATTATTTACAATTTAGAGCAATCAGGGATTCCCGAGTAATTTAAAACCCGCGAAACGATATGGTCCCCCACCTACTGTTCGAGAATGGATTATCACGGTGTGCCTCGACTCAGTTTAACCCAAAGGTCTTCTCACTTCAATTTTTTTTCAGATTTTGTTAAAGTGGTGTAGCCTAAGTAATTTAAGCCCAAAATGAAAATACTAGATCAATAGTTTGAAAAGAAAACTTGATTTTAGTAATTTTTTTAGGTTAACCGGCTTTATTTTATGAAAAACAGAATTTTTTAAGGCGTATAATCTTCTTTCAAGTCCTGGAAATGATATCTAATTAGTGGAAATATTTAATATTTTTAAATAGCTTTGATAATCCTGAAAAAAGATGGAACAATGAGTTTTTCGTCAGTTTTTGGTACCTACCTATCTCTTAAATGGTACGTCCAAACACGATGGTTTATGAATTCATTTTAAAGATAATGCAAATATCAACAAATCAAAAAAAAATGCCTTTTTATCTACATCTGTTCAAAAGATATAGCTAATAGAAAGTTGAAAATTCGAACAAAAAAATTGTGAAATCTGAATGTTGCGATATATCTCAATAACTATAAGTTATGGATAAAACTGTTCATCATTTTCAAAAAGTTGACTCAATTTCAAGCAAAATAATAAAAAATTTATCTTTTATCTGGAATAAAACCAAAGATAGGATCGTCGGAAACTCTATATCCGCGGCCGACGCGACGGCCCGGCGGCGTTGACAGTGCCAACCTCGTAGAGCGCTATGCATAGGGTTGCCATCCGTCCCGATATATCGGGTGTTAATGCAACTCTTTACTCGTAAATTCAAAGTATTTCATTTTCGCGCTAAAAGCATACAGAATCTTTTCTACTGGCACCGGGGAGTGCGTGTAGTACTGTCGCGCACGAAACCAGACACGAGAGAGAAGAACAGGAGATCGAGAAGTAGGCCAGGCAGTGGAAACATTCAAAAGCCAAAATTTAATAATAATTCCGAAAGTCTTCAATTTTAGGTGGATGATTGTAGGAGTACTGAAAATGATAAAGCTCATTTTGCAACCATCTTCAAGGTCGGGAACATGGCCAAATCGTGCAAAACATATTAATTTTTATAATTTGGTGGACAAAATTCCGAAAGTTTTGCAACTTTCAAAGAACATTCATTAACTACTTTTGCACCGTCTATTCGATTTGCAACCAACTGAAAGGTCGGGAACATGTTTTTTTTAACAATTTACGTTTTTGTTTATATCGTGGCGGAGAAAATATGGAAAGTTTTGCAAAATGGTATTAAAATTCAACCTAGCGTTTCGAAAAGTTGTATAAATTTGCAACCATTTGTGTTGCCGGGAAGTTTAGTTTATTTGATGACGTCATTTTTTTTGCTCTAACTTGGCCAACAAAATTCCGAAAGTTTTCAAAATGGGTTGCAAATGTAGACTGAAGTACATTGCATGTTGTATTAAATTTGCAACCCCCTATTTGGCCGGGAATCAAGTCAAATTGACAATAATAAAATTTTGTAATTTTTTTTATTTCGAAAAAATTGCGAAAGTTTTGCAAATTTGATAGAATGTTAGAAATGGGTCATTTTATATTAACATAAATTTGCAACCCCCTACTTGGCCCGGAATCAAGTCAAACTGACAATAATAAAATTTTACAATTTTTTGACTTCCGAAAAAATTGCGAAAGTTTTGCAAATTTGATAGAACGTTAGAAATGGGTCATTCTATATTAACATAAATTTGCAACCCCCTACTTGGCCGGGAATCCAGTCAAACCAAAAATAAGTCATTTACTTATTTGTATTTACCATTTGCCCATCACAAAACTTTATCTAGTTGAAGGCTGCGGCGAAATGTAATGCTATTGTTGTTTTAAATTTCATTTTATGGTTTATTTGGGAATATTTTTTTTAGTGTTCCGTGAAACGGAATACTAATGGAATCACTTCGGTGTCCGTAAACGGTTTTGTATACTTATAGTATTTGAGTATGTTAGTATTTAAGTATTGTATATAAAAAATGTTGTAGCCTGATGAAATGTACTTATATAATTATTGAAATAATAAATGTCTTTAAAAGTAGTATCTGTCACAGGCGATTTTCTATGAAACTATTGGACGAAAAAATTTGAGATTTGGCACAGAGATAGAGTGTGGTGACCCAATTATAGATGTGAAGTATAAAAAGTTGAATTTTATTTCTGGGGTTTAATTTCAGGGGGTAAATTGAGAAATAGAAAAAAAATCAAGGTCATCGTGTAGGGTCTCAAATGAAAGCTTATTGAAGCACGAACTCAACAATATATATGATGTATGTTTTTGCGTTTTTTTTTTAGGAAAAGGTGCTTAAAAATGGCTGCCCCGACCCTAATCACCAAAAGGATCGCTTAGAAAAATCTGAAAAAAATCATGAACATTGAGAAATAGGTGTAGATTGCGAGAAAATGATCAAAAAGTTAAATTTTGGAGCTGAGGGTTAATTTGGGGGGGGGGGGAATTTGACAATGGAAATACAATTTCAAGGGCATCGTGTATGATGTCAAATGAGAGCTTATTGAAGCACGAATTCAACGATATATATTTATGATGTATTTTTTTATAACATTATTTTAAATATTTTTGGGGAAAACCGCTTAAAAATTGCTGTCCCCCACCCTTATCACCAGAAGGATCGCTCAGAAAAATCTTTAAAAAATCTTGAACGTTAAGAATTAGCCAAAATTATTGGCATTGAAAAATGCTAGCGCGGTAAATTGTTATAAACAATTAAATTGTTTATTTCCTTATAACTGGTGAACCAAAAGTTTTTTGACAAAAAATATTTCTCACGATGTAAGGAACAACTTTTGTGTTTACACGTTTTTCACAATTTTTAATTTGGTCCACTCACCTCCGCGCATCCGCGATGTGATACGGCGATAGTGTCGTCGGTTGCGGGTAGCACGGCAGATGGACGGAAATCGGGCGGCCGAGGTTTGCTAAGGTTAAGTAGGAGGTTGATGACACGGAACACTAATTGTGCTAGTACAGCTTGCACTCGACCAATTTTTTTTCTGAAGGGATAGATTAAGCGTTTTTTTGTGTTACGTATATCGACATCATGTTAGAAGAAATATTACTTTTTATTGCTGCTACATACATGGTGTCTGAAAAGTCTTATTATGGGCAAATATCTTTGCTATTAATAAAGATAGAGACACCAAATTGTAGTTCTTCTTATTAGTTAATGATATACCTTTTTATGTAATTTAACCTTTTCAACCCCCTTAAGGGGTGACGCTAGGAAGTTGAGGTCAATTCAGAGCAGTAGTACTCTGAATCGGGGTATATTATGGCTTCATCTAACGCAAAGGCTTAAAGACAATATATACTGCGATTCAGAACACGGCCATGTTTTGGCAGTCTGAAACGTAGTATACTGTATACAATGGGTTTGAATAACGAACCGTGTGTCTGTATACTGCGATACAGAACCAGGGCAAAGTGTGAAAACGCGGAAACAGTTTGGTTATGTCTTTTGTTATTGTTTCAAAGTCAGACGCGTGTAAGTAGTTTGTTTTGATTTCTTTCCAAAAACGTGAACTGAAATTCAATAAAAATGAATTAGGAGGTTGAATTGTGCAATGAGGGTACCTCTTCAATAATCGAATATTCCGAGCTAATAGACAATGGTTTCAAAGTAAAAATTCTATTTAAAAAGACAGATGATGAGGATAACAGTGTGTAGTGTGAGTGTGACACAGGCTGGCACGGTTGGTCTGTTCCCAGAGGCGTCTATGCCGAAAATAAGTACCTACGTATACAGTATCTGACAAAAATAATTTAGTTCATGGGCGTTGCCATGATTATATCGAAGAAAAACGGTCAAGTGCGAGTTGGACCGTAAGATAGTGTTTATATTTTTTAATTAAATTTGCTGATCTTTCAACCCATATTCTTGTTGTGCAGTGTTACAATGTCACATAGTTAAGAATGTTTGAAAAAGTAAAACATCACAAAATCGTAGAAATATGTTGTACTTTTACTATTGGAGATATACATACTTATTCTTAAAAGTGCGAATGTAGACACCAAAGTATATCCCCTGAAATATCTTGGTTTGCGCGTTTTTTTATATCTAAGGCATCACACGTAGACTTCAAGCCTAATTACTCACGTACCTACCGTGGGAATCTGAAGAGAAGGGAAACGTATCCTATTGATTTAAAGAATTGGAGGTTAGGACGGGAAGGGGAAATATCTGCAGGCAATTTATTCCATAATCTGGAGACCCTAGGTATGAATGGCTTTTGTAGCTGGACAGTAAAGAGATGCATACGTAACGCGCCTCTTGTTGTTCTGTTAGGAACACTCAAGGGGAGAATAATACCGGCTAGTTCTTCAGAGCAAAATCCGTTTAAGTACCGGTAGAAAAGGGAAAAATCCCCAACAGTTCGGCGATGAGCGTGAGAAGGGAATTTTCTTGTGAGGACTGGGTTATTGAGGAGTCGTCTCTTTTGGATAGAAAGTGTCGAAGGTGATGCCGCTTTTCACATGTGAGAGCAGCACTCTAGGTTAGGCCTTACTTGGGAAACAGAGCGTGTATAAGTTGGAAGGGGAAAAGTATTTTCTGGCTCGAAAGAGAAAACCAAGTTGCCGATGTGACTACTGAAGTAATGTGTTTGTGCCAGCTGAGATCATATTCGAAAGCGACGCCAACAAGATCGAACGTTTCATTGTCCTGTAGGGCTAGGTCATTCATGTGGATGGGGTACGCGTTGCCAGAGTTTTTGCGTGACAGGGAGCAAGACTGGGTTTTGGAGCCGTTGAACTGAACAAGGTTCTTGGCACCCCACTCTAAGATTAATTGACGATCTTGGGGAAGGGATAGGTGCATAGATCTGCGTCTATTATCCAGCTGTTGATTCGAGACGCCTGAACAAATGAATATTGGAGTGAAGAGTACTATCGTCAACATAACTGTGGATGGGATTGCTAATTAAAGAGTGCAGGTCATTAATGTGAAAAAGAAATAGGGTTCGTGCCAGGCCTGAACCATGGGGGAAGCCAGCATTGATGCGATGGAAGTTAGATGAGTGACCGTCAACCACGTCAGATATGCGCCGATTAGAGAGGAAGCTACCGATCCAGGTACATAGTTTGGTAGGAAGACGAAGAAGGTACTTTGTTAAAGAGTGCGACATGCTATACTTGGTCAAAGACCTTGGAAATATCAAGAGCAACAATCTGAGATTCTCCATGAAATTCGAGAGACTTCTTCCAGTTATGTGTGACAAAGCTAAGGAGATCAGCTGTGGATCTTTGGTGACGAAATCTGTACTGTGTGTCATGGAAGATTTAGTGTTTTTCTAGATATTTTAAAATTTGCAAGTTGATTGCTTTCTCCATAACTTTGCTGACAACAGAGAGAAAAGAGATTGGTCTATACTTCGATGGAAGGGACTTGGAACCTTTCGTCGGGACAGGCTGCACACGAGCAGTCTTCCAGCAATTTGGGAAGATACCCTTGTCATAGGAGATCTGGAAAAGACGTGTTAAGATGGGTGCAAGTTGTGGAGCGCAATTTTTTAGAACAATTGCGGGTATACCATGCAGACAGGGGGACTTTTTGGTGTCAAGGGATAGAAGAATCTTTTGAACTTGTTTGACCTTACGTATTATGTCGGGCAGATTGTGGGGTACAGACGTAGCGGTTGGAAGAGCGAAATTGGCGGAAGGGATTAGGGTGGAATTGGCAGCGAATTGTTTGGCAAATAGTTAAGCTTTTCCTTTAGAGGTGGAGATAATTTCGTTCGAGGTCAGGGGAGGAAAAGTGCTTCTACAAAAGTTTTGACTAAAGTTTTTGGCAAGTGACCAGAAAAATTTGCTGCCGTTGGGACAGTAAAGCACTTTACCTTTTATGCGGTTGTTAAAAGCATTTTTTTACTCTTAAGATAGATTGGTTGTATTGATTTTTTGCCTCGGTGAAAATTTGACGATTTTCGGATGTAAGATTTTAAAGATACTTTTTGTGAGCTTGGACTTTTTTGAGCCGGGCTTTTCACAGGCCTTGGAGAACCATGACTTTTGATGGTGGAGTTTAGGTTTCTAGCGGGTATGTGGAATTAAACCTTCAATACCTGCTTGAATGATGAAAGCAAATTTCCGAGGGATCGGGAGTGGGAAAACCGACCGGGGGGGGGGGGGGGGGGGCAGAGAAGACGTTTCAAAGACCATCCCAGTCGGCAGAATTGTAGTGCCAGATCGTGCGTTCCGGCATGATTTCAATCAACTCTGGATGTACGGGACAAGAGACTGTAATGAGGTCACGATCTGAATTGTCAAGTTGACTTGATTGGCGACCACGTAGGTGGTTGCAAATTTATGTTATTATAAAATGATCTATTTCTAATGTTTTCGCAATATTGTCGGAAGTAACAAAAATGTAAAATGTTATTATTGTCAGTTTGACTTGATTCCCGACCACGTAGGTAGTTGCAAATTTATGTTATTATAAAATGACCTATTTCTATTGTTCTATCAAATTTGCAAAACTTTCGCAATTTTTTCAGAAGTAAAAAAATTGCAAAATTTTATTTTTGTCAATATGACTTGATTCCCGACCACGTAGGTGGTTGCAAATTTATGTTATTATAAACTGACCTATTTCTAATGTTCTATCAAATTTGCAAAACTTTCGCATTTTTTCGGAAGTAAGAAAATTGCAAAATTTTATTATTGTCAATTTGACTTGATTCAGGACCACGTAGGTGGTTGCAAATTTATGGTAATATAAAATGACCTATTTCTAACGTTCCATCAAATTTGCAAAACTTTCGCAATTTTTTCAGAAGTAAAAAAATTGCAAAATTTTATTATTGTCAATTTGATTTGTTCCCGACCACGTAGGGGATTGCAAATTTATGTTAATATACAATCACTTATTTATAACGTTCTAAGAAATTTGCAAAACTTTCGCAATTTTTTCGGAGGCAAAAAAATTGCGAAATTTTATTATTGTCAATTTGACTTGATTCCCGACCACGTAGGGGGTTGCAAATTTAATACAAGATGCAATATACTCTAATTAACATTTGCAACCCTTTTTGAAAACTTTCGGAATTTTGTTGGCCAAGTTAGAGCAAAAAAACGTCGTCATCAAATAAACTAAACTTCCCGGCAACACAAATGGTTGCAAATTTATACAACTTTTGGAAACACTAGGTTGACTTTAAGTACCAATTTGCAAAACTTTCCATATTTTGTCCGCCGCGTTATAAACAAAAACGTAAATTGTTATAAAAAAACATGTTCCCGACCTTCCAGTTGGTTGCAAATCTAATAGACGGTGCAAAAGCAGTTAATGAACGTTCTTTGAAAGTTGCAACACTTTCGGAATTTTGTCCGCCAAATTATAAAAATTAATATGTTTTCCACGATTTGACCATGTTCCCGACCTTGAAGATGCTTGCAAAATGAGCTTTAGCATTTTTAGTACTCCTTCAATCATACACCCAAATTTGAAGACTTTCGGAATTATTATAATTTCATCGGCTTTAATGACTGGCCTAAAGTACAATAGAATCGCCACGCGTGTTCTGGTGAGGCAGTTTTGAGGCTGTTTTGTGCCAATCGTTCCATTTTCTACCGAGAAATCCAACCCCCCTAACCAACGTATGTGCCATTTCATATATTTCGATTTTGTATGTTGTCGTTTTTCTTAGTTTTCTAAAATCCTTAAATGTCGGTGCATTTCGTTCAAATACAGTCCATTAATTCTTCCTAACTAGCATTGACATCGGGACTGTCACCGTTATTGGAGTTCATGTCCCGACGTACCGACAAGAATATCAAAAGTCCCGATCGACGTTATCAATTAAGAATTCTTAAATTGAATTTTAAAAGACACGGACCAACAATGGTGATTTTGAAAGACTTTTGCGTGAAACGCACTACAATAGAATGGTGCAGTAAACCACTATCTTTTATATATATATATATATATATATATATATATATATATATATATATATATATATATATATATATATGCTAATATACTAGATTCTTGAACCATTCAAATATATTCTTTATAAATTTTTCTTGGGTTTTTTTGGTTCAACAAAATTCAGTAAGTCTACCTCATATTTTTTATTTCAAACGTTTCGGCAACACTTTTGCCTTCATCAGTGTAATTTTTATTCATAAAAAGGTTATTTCCTATTGAAAGATAGGGTGGTCAAAATGACATAATATTTACAAAAAGACACCACATTTAAAAACTTTAAAAAAGTTGTTCTGTTATATTCATAGGACAGCAAATTTTCACCCATTTTGCGATATATTCTAATATACTAGATTCTTGAACCATTCAAATATATTCTTTATAAATTTTTCTTGGGTTTTTTTGGTTCAACAAAATTCAGTAAGTCTACCTCATATTTTTTATTTCAAACGTTTCGGCAACACTTTTGCCTTCATCAGTGTAATTTTTATTCATAAAAAGGTTATTTCCTATTGAAAGATAGGGTGGTCAAAATGACATAATATTTACAAAAAGACACCACATTTAAAAACTTTAAAAAAGTTGTTCTGTTATATTCATAGGACAGCAAATTTTCACCCATTTTGCGATATATTCTAATATACTAGATTCTTGAACCATTCAAATATATTCTTTATAAATTTTTCTTGGGTTTTTTTGGTTCAACAAAATTCAGTAAGTCTACCTCATATTTTTTATTTCAAACGTTTCGGCAACACTTTTGCCTTCATCAGTGTAATTTTTATTCATAAAAAGGTTATTTCCTATTGAAAGATAGGGTGGTCAAAATGACATAATATTTACAAAAAGACACCACATTTAAAAACTTTAAAAAAGTTGTTCTGTTATATTCATAGGACAGCAAATTTTCACCCATTTTGCGATATATTCTAATATACTACATTCTTGAACCATTCAAATATATTCTTTATAAATTTTTCTTGGGTTTTTTTGGTTCAACAAAATTCAGTAAGTCTACCTCATATTTTTTATTTCAAACGTTTCGGCAACACTTTTGCCTTCATCAGTGTAATTTTTATTCATAAAAAGGTTATTTCCTATTGAAAGATAGGGTGGTCAAAATGACATAATATTTACAAAAAGACACCACATTTAAAAACTTTAAAAAAGTTGTTCTGTTATATTCATAGGACAGCAAATTTTCACCCATTTTGCGATATATTCTAATATACTAGATTCTTGAACCATTCAAATATATATATATATCTAGTATATTAGAATATATCGCAAAATGGGTGAAAATTTGCTGTCCTATGAATATAACAGAACAACTTTTTTAAAGTTTTTAAATGTGGTGTCTTTTTGTAAATATTATGTCATTTTGACCACCCTATCTTTCAATAGGAAATAACCTTTTTATGAATAAAAATTACACTGATGAAGGCAAAAGTGTTGCCGAAACGTTTGAAATAAAAAATATGAGGTAGACTTACTGAATTTTGTTGAACCAAAAAAACCCAAGAAAAATTTATAAAGAATATATTTGAATGGTTCAAGAATCTAGTATATTAGAATATATCGCAAAATGGGTGAAAATTTGCTGTCCTATGAATATAACAGAACAACTTTTTTAAAGTTTTTAAATGTGGTGTCTTTTTGTAAATATTATGTCATTTTGACCACCCTATCTTTCAATAGGAAATAACCTTTTTATGAATAAAAATTACACTGATGAAGGCAAAAGTGTTGCCGAAACGTTTGAAATAAAAAATATGAGGTAGACTTACTGAATTTTGTTGAACCAAAAAAACCCAAGAAAAATTTATAAAGTATATATATATATATATATATATATATATATATATATATATATATATATATATATATATATATATATCAGGCGCGGCCCGTGAGTTTTTTTACAGGTGGGTCAAAATTTTATGGGCAACTAGTGATATCAACGCAACAAGCAAAATACACTTTTTTAATTAAGGGAGGTTTTCTAATAATGTGCCTAGTTTTGCCAAGAAATTATTTACCTACAAATAAACACCGCCAAAATCATAGAATAGGTACTGCAGAATATTGAACATTACTACTCTTGATGTTTATGACTTTCAGTATCACTCTTCTGTTTATGGCTTTTTTCTATGTGTTTTAATACTCTAAGTTAGTAGATTTTAGCGGTTTTCGTTGTGATAAGTTTAGCTTCTCCTCAATAGGTGTCGCGCCTTGTACTAAAAGACCAGAATATAAACAGAAAAAAATTCTGAGCTAAAAGTATGACTATTCGTAAAATAAAATTAGGAACGCTGCCGAAACTCCGTTTTCTTTAATACATACAATGCTGGCGACTAGACATAGTAATATGATATTTGTCTACGCATGTGCAGGATGTAAGCTGTAGTAAATATGAGATTGCCAACAATTTTAAAAATATTTTATCGAGGAAGAACTTGTTGCCAATACACCTTTTAGAGCCGATCTAATTTTTTAATGAACAAAAAATTAAAAAAAAAGTTCTTGCCCCAACAAAGGTGCGAACCCGCGAGCGTCGGATTACCTGGCTGCGGTTATATCCCTTGAGCTACGCTAGCTATGTAAGAAAATCGGTCCGATACCGCGCTGGCCTGACAGAAATCGTATTTATAATTTTTTATGTTTAACCACTAATTAAAATTGTTATTACAATGCGCATATTAGGTACCTAATTAGTTTTTCTTTTTCCGAACCAAATGTTTTGAAATAATATATTTTAGGGGGCGGTTTGAGAGTATTTCCATAGTGGGAGTGGCCAGATATTGTTGGTGGGCCGTCGACCAATTGTGTCTCTTTTTAACTTCCTAAAGCGCGTATGTCTGTTTCTCTCTTGCTTTTAATGAATTTATATCGTCCCAATAAACCTATAAGATCAATTTACAATATGACCCAGCCCGGAACAAGCTTGGATATCCTTTGACGATGGCTGGCTTGACTTTATTCATTCTTGGGGAGTTTTAGCATGGAACTTTGAAACAAAAGATTCTTTTTTGGTTTTAAAAAATTAAAAAATAAATTATTAGGTAGATCACTGAAAATTTTAGATGGGTCATTGACCAAATGACCTTATGGACGGGCCGCGCCTGATATATATATATATATATATATATATATATATATATATATATATATACAGGGTGTTATGGAAATGGTTACATATATTGGAATGGGTGACTCCTGGGATAGTCTACAGACATGCCGAATACTTTTTTCTTAAATCGTACATTTTAAAAATTTTCAAAAATACCCTAAAATCCGTCAAAGCATAGAGGTGATAAAGTTTCCAAAGCATACATTTGTGTCTTCGTTTGTACAGCAACGAAGGCAATTCCCTTAGAGTTGTTTCAGATTTATCATCGGAGACGTTTCTTGCTTGTTTCAAAAGGTTTGTGGCTAGACGAGGTAGAGTTTCAGAAGTTTATACCGACTGAGGCACTAATTTCGTTGGAGCGAGCAGGTTACTCTCGGAGTACGCTCAAAATGCGTGCGAAAATCTATGTATAAACTGGCATTTCTCACCACCGGCAGCACCTCATTTCAATGGCTTAAGTGAGGCTGGAGTTAAGTCTGTAAAGACTCACCTATTACGTGTAGTTGGCGAGCAAAGGCTAACTTATGAGGAATTTCATACGTTCTTGTGTCAGATCGAGTCAATTCTTAATTCCAGACCTTTATATTCTCAGAGTCTTGATCCTAATGACTTTCTTCCCCTTACTCCCGGCCACTTTCTTACGTTAGAACCCTTGAACTCTCTTCCAGAACCTGAATTATCACATTTAAAGTTAAACTCCTTAACCAGATGGCAGTTGTTGCAGAGGCTTCAGAGTGATTTCTGGAAAAGGTGGCATTTAGAGTACCTCAACACCCTACAAGAGCGTTCTAAGTGGACCGCACCTTCCACAAAAATTCAAGAAAATACGCTTGTCGTTCTAAAAAATGAACTTAAACCACCAATGCAGTGGTCATTAGGCAGAGTTATAAAACTACATCCCGGTTCGGATGGGCATGTTCGTGTAGTCGCTGTTAAAACGGCTACAGGTATGTTTCGTCGATCTGTGGTTAAATTGTGCCCTCTGCCAATTTCCTAAAATAATACTTTTTTTTTAATTTTCGATTATTCATAACACAGGACCACAAATGGAAACTGAAAAAGTCCTTTGGCGAGATTGATATTCTATACGTATTTTGGTGCGCTGATTACGAATCCGAGGTCCATATAACCCCAGCACATCACTTTCAAGGTCATTTGAAGGCCAAATGCATATATTACAGAAAAACAGAAAATCTGACCACGGATTCGGAAAGAGCGGGAAATTTTACGTCCAAATATGTAGTTTTTAGACCAAATTCTTATTTCCCATATACATCATCACCTTGAAAGTGACGTGCTGGGATTATATGGACCTCGGATTCGTAATCAGCGCGTCAAAAAACCTAAAGATACCTGACTAAGTTGTACGCAAAAGTCTGTAGTTGTGATGATGTACCTATATGGGAAATAAGAATTTGGTCTATCGGTGAGTCATTTCACCCCCAGATGACCTTGGAGGGTCATGTTGGAAAAACTAAAAACCACATATTTGGACGTAAAATTTCCCGCTCTTTCCGAATCCGTGGTCAGATTTTCTGTTTTTCCGTAATATATGCATTTGACCTTCACATGACCTTGAACGTGATGTGCTGGGGTTATATGGACCTCGGATTCGTAATCAGCGCACCAAAATACATATAGGATATCAATCTCGCCAAAGGACTTTTTTCGGTTCCCATTTGTGGTCCTGTGTAATTAGTCACTTTAGTTTAAGAGAATCTATTTTTTTGTTTCTGTTTTTTATCTCACTTGGATTACAGTCCTTTGTGATGGGTATAAATTGTATGAAAAGTACATATTTTTTGAATATTATAATTTTTCTATAGTTTCAATTGGTTTCCTTCTTCTTCTTCGCTTACGGTATAATTTAATATAGTGAAAACACAGTGTGTTTTGGCGGCCGGAAAATGTTAATGCTGAATGTTACTCGTAAATTCAAAGTATTTCATTTTCGCGCTAAAAGCATACAGAATCTTTTCTACTGGCACCGGGGAGTGCGCGTAGTACTGTCGCGCACGAAACCAGACAAGAGAGAGAAGAACAGGAGATCGAGAAGTACAATAGAATCGCCACGCGTGTTCTGGTGAGGCAATTTTGAGGCTGTTTTGTGCTAATCGTTCCATTTTCTACCGAGAAATTCAACCCCCCTAACCAAGGTATGTGCCATTTCATATATTTCGATTTTGTATGTTGTCGTTTTTCTTAGTTTTCTAAAATCCTTAAATGTCGGTGCATTTCGTTCAAATACAGTCCACTAATTCTTCCTAACTTGCATTGACATTTTTTGGTCCTTCGAGCCGGATACATTCCAGCTAATTTCAATTAATTCCTAAAATTAAATTAATCGTTTTCCTTTCATTTGGGTTGAATATTCAAGTAATTAAATTCTAAATTCCATTGATTTTTTGCGACTCAATCTGCCGGACCACAACAAAAAATTTTAGTTCGGCAGCACGTATTTCGATCTCATTTTTGTCGTCGATAGATGTTTATTTAGATTATTTACTTTAAATCTTTGACAGATTGGTGTTTATATTGTTTATAGACTAAAACAGTTAATTTTCACAGTTTTTAACTTTGTGTTTAATAAAACTTAATTATTTCCGGTTTACCGTTATCGATATTACACAAAATATCGTATCTAAATTTTAATGAACATATAAAAAATATAATTAAAAAAGCATACTACAAACTAAGAATTTTATATAATTTTAAGGACTACTTAAATACCGATACTAAACTTAGGCTGGTTGATTCAATTATTCTAAGTGGTTTAGATTATTGTGATATAATTTATCACAAAAATATCAGTAACGAAGATAAACAGAAATTACAAATTCTTCAAAATAACTGTGTTCGTTTTTCAATAGGACTAAAAAAATATGATCACGTATCACCTACCTTTAACAAACATAATATAATTAAGTTAGAAAAAAGACGCGAAATCCACTTATCCTGTTTTATATATAAAATAATTGTAACTCAGAAACCTAGATATTTATTTGAAAAAATTGAATTCAGGAATAATATTCATAATGTTAATACTAGAAATCAGAACACAATAGAAATACCTAAACATCATACTGAAAAATATAAGTCTTCGTTTAAATATACATCTTCTGTAATTTTTAATACTATTCCTCCTAGTCTAAGGGGCTTAAGCTATATAACTTTTAAAAATAATATAAAAAATTATTTAGTAGGGGTAGGATTGGAAGAATGATTTCTTATAAATCAAAATCCTACCCATTTATGCCAACTAGTATACTACTGTCATTTTTTGGTTTTCTTTTTTACTTTTATCAATTTTATATTTATATTTTACATTGTTTTTATTGGCATAAATAAACATCTTTATTATTATTATTATAATTTTTCCAAATTTATCAATTTTCTAGTTCTCGCGAGTGGTTTAAACAAAAGTGTTAGTTGTAAACAAGCCGATTTATTTTTTAAAAGTGAATTATATCCAGATTTTCGTAATATAACTGAGTAATTCGTTTTATACCCATTATGTCCAAGGTAAAAAAGCTTGAAGAAAGAAGGAAAATTCCAATAAACAGAATTTCAGAAATTTATACAATTGCAATTCAAGCGAAAACAAATCAGGCTTCCCATTCTCAACTTAAAACTAGGTATGATGATTTAGATAATATTTATAGTGATTTCGAATCTGTTCACAATAAAGTTATTGGTGAATTGGATGACGATAGTGACTTTCAAGCGCAAGATGCGGTTCGTAAAGATGTTGATAATTTTTATTACACAACCAAGGCCATTTATTATGATCTTTTTAACAATAGTTCAAATACCAATCTGGCATTAAATCCAAATAGTAATAGTCAAAAAGACAATGTCAAACTTCCTAAAATTAGCATACCTACATTTGATGGTAACTATAGATTATGGCAAACCTTTATTGATTTATTTAAAAGCCTTATTCATGACAATTCTTCACTTAGTGATATAGAATAATTCCAGTATTTACTTTCATTTGTTGATAAAGAACCACTCATTTTGTTAAAATCAATTCCTATTACTTCTGTAAATTATAAAATTGCCTTTGATACGCTGGTTAAACGATATCAAAATAAGCGGTTATTAGCAACTAATGCTTTGAATTCTATGCACAACGTAACAATAAAACAAGGCTTTGCAAAAGAACTTAGACTAGTTTTAGATACATTCTCAGAAAATATTTCTATTTTAAGAGAGTTAAATTTTCCAGTTAACGAATGGAATTTTCTTTTATTCAACCAGCTGTTACAAAAAATAGATTCAAAAACTCGTACTGATTTTGAGATTTCGGTTAGCAATCAAGAAATTCCCACTTATGAAAAACTTTATTCTTTTTTGGAAAACCAGTGCAAGGCTTTGAAGTCGTTGCAGCTATTGCCATCTAATAAACCTGCTAAAGCCCCTGTTCCTTTTTCTCGTGGTGGGACAAACCCACCTAACAGTCATAAATACACATCCCCTTCCTCATTTGTTAATACGGTTTCTAGTTTTAACATAAAATGCCAACTATGTAGTGCAAACCATGTTCTGTCGAAGTGTCCAGTTTTCCAAAATAAAAATCCTTCTGAACGATATTCCTACGTTAAACAAAAAAATTTGTGCATAAACTGCCTTTACCGTGGACACATTTTAAAGGATTGTACTTCTAATTTCCGCTGTAAATCGTGTAATAACAGTCATCATACGCTATTACATCTACCAAAAGGCCAATCTGGATCTCTTTCTAATAGTCCTTCTTCAAGTTTCACAGATAAGCGTCAAGCTAATCCTTCTCACATTCTTAATAGTAATACGGAAGGTAACCCTCCTTCTAGCTTTACACCCCCTGAATCATTGGCAACAACCCTTCTTCAAGAAACTACTGTTCTTTTGTCCACGGCCGTAGTCGATATTCGTGATGGTAGGGGAAATTTTCAACCCGTTCGAGTTCTAATTGACACGGCAAGTCAGGCTAATTTTATTTCAGAAAAATGTCTGAACCGTCTGGGGTTGTCAAGAAAATGCATTTCTATTCATATTGTTGGTTTAAATCAAATGTGTTCTACTTCTTCTAATGGACTAACAGAGTGCGTTATAAAGCCCCAAGGTCAAGAAGAACCCTTTCTCACTTTTGAAGCTATAGTGCTGCCAAAACTATGCTCAGATATGCCCTCCATAAAAATTGATGCCAAATGTTGGAGACACATAAAAAACCTACCTCTTTCTGATAAAAAATTTAATCTTCCTAGTCCCGTGGATATTCTTTTGGGTGGTGAATTGTTTCCTCATATCCTGAGGGAGGGTGTTATTCATGGAGAAGCCGGTCAGGCTAGTGCGGTTAACACAATCTTTGGATTTGTTTTAATTGGAAAAATCAAAAATTCTAGCTCTGCTTCTGATTCAGTTTCTACCTACTGCACGTATTTAGACCCTTCCCTTGATGTTTGTTTACAGAAGTTTTGGGAAACTGAACAGGCTTTTGCCGAGCCTCCGCAGTGCCCTGATGATGAAAAGTATGAAAAGATTTTCTCTGAAACTGTTTCTCGGGATGAGTCTGGTAGATTTATCGTATCGCTTCCCTTTAAAAATTCGGAACCTAATTTAGGTAATACTTATCCTATGGCAATCCGTCGTTTCAATTTATTAGAATCTCGTTTGTGGAAAAATCCAGACCATTACCGGGCCTATTCAGAATTTATGAAAGATTACTTGGAATGTAATCATATGACGTTGATTCCTACTCCCAAGTCAAAATGGGATCTGGATTCTTCGTATTTTATTCCACACCATAGTGTATTAAAGCCTAAGATGAGAGTAGTATTTGATGGTTCGACTAAAGGTCCGAGAGGCCTGTCCTTAAATGATACCTTGTTTGCGGGTCCAAAACTTCAAAATAATATTCGGGCAGTTCTTCTTAATTTTCGTATCCATGCTGTGGTGTTTATAGCAGACATTAAACAAATGTTTAGACAAATCCTTATCACTCCTTCACAAACTCGTTTTCAAAATATTCTTTGGCGGTTTTCCGCAGATGATCCTATTGAAACATATTCGCTAACAACCGTTACATATGGTTTAAAATCTTCTCCCTATCTTGCGATCCGAACGTTGCAAGAATTGGCGCGTCTAGAATCGGACCGATTTCCGATTGCTTCGAAGGTATTATTGAAAGATATCTACGTGGATGATATTTTGTCAGGTAGTGATTCCGTTGACTCTGCTCTTAAACTTCAAAATGAATTAATTTCACTACTTGATTGCGGTGGGTTTGAGCTTAAGAAATGGGCAAGTAACAAATCTGATTTGTTGCGTTTGTTTCCAACATCGGATGTTCAAATTCCGCTGTCGTTTGACAGAACTGAACCAAATTTTGTAAAAGTGTTGGGGTTACAGTGGAATCCCATTTCGGATACGTTTTCATACCTTTATAGTCCTGACGAAAACCCATGTACGAAACGTACTATTTTATCACAAATAGCACGTATTTTTGATCCCTTGGGTTATTGTTCGCCAATTCTTCTCTTCGCCAAGCATCTGATGCAGCAGCTTTGGGCTTCTAACACAGATTGGAATGATGTTCCTCCACAGTCGGTATTTTATTCATGGACTCAATTCAAAAGTGAGCTCCCTGACCTTTCAAAATTGAGCTTGCCCAGGCGCATTATACCTGACAATGTTGGTCGCTGTGAACTGCATGGTTTCTGCGATGCGTCGCAAATAGGTTACGCAGCGGCTATTTATTTCAGAATAGAGACATCTCTTGGTGAAATATTAACTTTTCTTGTATTTGCAAAGGCTAGAGTTGCACCTTTGAAAATTTTGTCAATACCAAGGCTATAACTCTGTGGAGCTAAGCTTTTAGCTGATTTAGTTACGTTTGTAAAACAAGGTTATTCGGGAATATTGACCTTTGATGAGATTTCGGCTTGGACAGATTCGCAAATAGATTTAGCTTGGTTGTCTTCGTCACCACATAGGTGGAAGACTTTCGTTGCAAACAGGGTAGCATATATCCAGGAATCTTTACAGTCAAATTTATGGCATTACATCCCTTCTGCTGAGAACCCCGCCGACTGTGCTTCTCGAGGTCTAACTCCTAGTCACCTTTTAAGCCACGACCTTTGGTGGAACGGGCCTGCTTTCTTAAAACTGCCTCGAGAGACTTGGGCTTCCTTCCCCAACTATTCACTGCTCAAACAAGAGGATGAAAATTTGCTTGAAGAGCGAAAAACAGTTCTAGCCCTTTTGGTTGAAGAAAATCTTCTTCATAAACTATTAGAAAGGTTTTCTTCTTTGGTAAAAATTCAACGAATTTTATCGTATTGTCTTAGATTTCTTCCTAAATTTCGTAAACTTTCTGATGGTTCCGTTGTCGTTTCGGATCAGGAGATGCAAAACTCTATTATCGTTCTTGTTAGGCATGTTCAGAATGCGTCATTTTCAGATATTATTTCGAAATTGAAAAATAATCAACTTGTTCCCAAACCTTTTCGCAAGCTAGCTTTATTTCTTGATGGGGACAACTGCATTAGAGTTGGAGGTCGTCTTCAACACTCAGAGTTGTCATATAGTGCTAAGCATCCCTTGTTACTCCCTCGTTCACATCGCTTAACTGAGCTCATTGTTGAGTTTACACATAAAAATTATGCTCATCCAGGTCTAGAAACTCTGCACTATCTTTTGAGGAAACAGTTCTGGATATTATCTGCGCGCCATGTAATTCAACAGACTGTATCACGGTGTATTCGTTGTTTTCGTATTAGGCCCAAGATATTAGTCCCGTACATGGGAGACTTACCCTCTCACAGAATATCTCAATTAAAGGCATTCTCACATGTCGCAATCGATTATTGTGGACCATTTTTCATAACGATGGGAAAGTATAGAGGTGCTAAAGTTTTCAAAGCATACATTTGTGTCTTCGTTTGTACAGCAACGAAGGCAATTCACTTGGAATTGGTTTCAGATTTATCATCGGAAACGTTTCTTGCTTGTTTCAAGAGGTTTGTGGCTAGACGAGGTAGAGTTTCGGAGTTTATACCGACTGTGGCACTAATTTCGTTGAATCGAGCAGGTTACTGTCGGAGTACGCTCAAAACGCGTGCGAAAATCTATGTATAAACTGGCATTTCTCACCACCGGCAGCACCTCATTTCAATGGCTTAAGTGAGGCTGGAGTTAAGTCTGTAAAGACTCACCTATTCCGTGTAGTTGGCGAGCAAAGGCTAACTTATGAGGAATTTCATACGTTCTTGTGTCAGATCGAGTCAATTCTTAATTCCAGACCTTTATATTCTCAGAGTCTTGATCCTAATGACTTTCTTCCCCTTACTCCCGGCCACTTTCTTACGTTAGAACCCTTGAACTCTCTTCCAGAACCTGAATTATCACATTTAAAGTTAAACTCCTTAACCAGATGGCAGTTGTTGCAGAGGCTTCACAGTGATTTCTGGAAAAGGTGGCATTTAGAGTACCTCAACACCCTACAACAGCGTTCTAAGTGGACCGCACCTTCCACAAAAATTCAAGAAAATACGCTTGTCGTTCTAAAAAATGAACTTAAACCACCAATGCAGTGGTCATTAGGCAGAGTTATAAAACTACATCTCGGTTCGGATGGGCATGTTCGTGTAGTCACTGTTAAAACGGCTACAGGTATGTTTCGTCGACCTGTGGTTAAATTGTGCCCTCTGCCAATTTCCTAAAATAATACTTTTTTTTAATTTTCGATTATTCATAATTAGTCACTTTAGTTTAAGAGAATCTATTTTTTTGTTTCTGTTTTTTTTTTCTCACTTGGATTACAGTCCTTTGTGATGGGTATAAATTGTATGAAAAGTACATATTTTTTGAATATTATAATTTTTCTATAGTTTCAATTGGTTTCCTTCTTCTTCTTCGCTTATGGTATAATTTAATATAGTGAAAACACAGTGTGTTTTGGCGGCCGGAAAATGTTAATGCAACTCTTACTCGTAAATTCAAAGTATTTCATTTTCGCGCTAAAAGCATACAGAATCTTTTCTACTGGCACCGGGGAGTGCGCGTAGTACTGTCGCGCACGAAACCAGACAAGAGAGAGAAGAACAGGAGATCGAGAAGTACAATAGAATCGCCATGCGTGTTCTGGTGAGGCAGTTTTGAGGCTGTTTTGTGCTAATCGTTCCATTTTCTACCGAGAAATTCAACCCCCCTAACCAAGGTATGGGCCATTTCATATATTTCGATTTTGTATGTTGTCGTTTTTCTTAGTTTTCTAAAATCCTTAAATGTCGGTGCATTTCGTTCAAATACAGTCCACTAATTCTTCCTAACTTGCATTGACATCGGGACTGTCACCGTTATTGGAGTTCATGTCCCGACGTACCGACAAGAATATCAAAAGTCCCGATCGACGTTATCAATTAAGAATTCTTAAATTGAATTTTAAAAGACACGGACCAACAATGGTGATTTTGAAAGACTTCTGCGTGAAACGCACTACAATAGAATGGTGCAGTAAACCACTATCTTATATACATATATATATATATATATATATATATATATATATATATATATATATATATATATATATATATATATATATATATATATATATACATATATATATATATATGTATATACAGGGTGTTATGGAAATGATTACATATATTGGAATGGGTGACTCCTGGGATAGTCTACAGACATACTGAATACTTTTTTCTTAAATCGTACATTTTAAAAATTTTCAAAAATACCCTAAAATCCGTCAATGTTCGACGCACCTGGTTAAGCGAGCACATGGCTAGACATAGAGTTTGACAGAAAATTGCGAAAAACTTAAAACAATTGAATTTGTTGAAACGTTGCCAGGCATATAAATCTTTAAGGAGAATTTATTGTCTGTTTTTAGGCGTAATTTAAGACAAAGTTAGAAAAAAAAACCTTTTCCTAAGAAAAAACAAAAAAAAAATAGTAAAAAGGCACTGCGAAATCAATCCTTTTTGTCAGTAGCCTTAGTTTTAACTAATATTTATGACATCCTATATTACGTTATTAATGATATAATCGTTATTCCTACTAGCTTAAACTTTCTGCCAAGGAAAAGTTAAAAATCAAAACGAAAATACTAATTGAGCACAACTACATAGTACTTACTTTAAAAGTATAACCAAAATTCTTTCATTACAGCATATATGTAAAAAAAAACACATTATTCTGTTTCACGCAGCACGTCCAGAAAGTCGTCCTTTTGTTAAGAAAATTATCGTAACTTACAGATTTTTTTAAAAGATCGGCTAAATTAGTTTTGCACCCGCAAACGTTACCATAATTCGTAAATATTAGTAGTGTTTTAAATTAAATTTAGTTTTTAACGCTATTACGCTACTCACTCATAGCACAAACTAGATAAAACTGATCAAAATATTGATTAACAACGGATCTACGAAGACTATTTTCTAGGTAGTGAAAAGAAATTACATTATTATTTAAAACTTTAAACGAAAAAAAAAAATTTTAAACATTCATTGGATGGTTTTTATGCTGTTGAAAAACTTAAATATGGCGCATGGCGCTTGATGACATTAAGAAATGCTTCTTTTTTTATCTCTCTTCATCATGATACATGTATCATGTCTCTTTGTCACTTTCTGCATTAGTTAGTGTCTTGATAAAGTAGCTGGCGCTGATTTGGCGCGAAAATTTAAAATAGAACGCGTGTTTGTATTATTGCCTTTGAAACACAGCCCTCTAGAATATCCACTAGGTTTCAAAAATGGCACACGTATGCATCGACGATTACATGAAGAATTCCGTTTCACTAGCATTGCTACTAAGAAATTATGTGGGCGGCAGCCCCTTACTTCGTGAAAGTTGCAGGGCGGGTATTTTGAAAAGGAAAATATGTAAATACTAGGCATATTTTGGCATTTACCAAGCAACGCAATTTTGGTAACCTGGTAGAGGTCAGTCTCTCTTCAACGATATGGAAATAAAAGAGATAGAAAAATAACCACGTCGTAACCTGGTAAACGGCAAGATATGCCAAATGAGTAATGTGTCAAAATGAATTGAAGGCAAACATCTGTATTTACGTTAAGCTGTATTCGTCGCGTTGGTTTATTTGCATTTTGCTGTGCTATTTAGCGTATAAAAGTGTTAAAACAAGAAACTTAATTCGTATTCGTTGGTTAAAACTGTGCTTGTTGCGATTATAAGGGGTACTGTGCGTTTATAATAAATGTTTACACGAAAATGCCAGTAACCTTTTGTGGAAGTCGCTTCAAAATGAATGAAGATGGGATGAAGTTGGTGTTTATTCTGTACGTGCAGTCTTAAATCACAAGGTTTTAACCCATTTAAATTAATTATTAGGCAGACATAGGAATTGATGGTTAACTAGTACTGGGTGACTCAGAGTAGATTTCAGTTTTCGAACTTGCCCTGTGAAACCGTTTTACAAGTTGTGGGGGGGGGGGGGGGGGCGCTGGCAATTTGCGGCAAATACGTGCGGATTGTCAGTAAACATGGAGCAGTGGTCGAGCGAGCAACGTGCCTTCATGGTAGAGGCGTTTTTTAAAGCGAACGATTCCTATGTAATGGCAAGGCGACGTTTTTGCAACCATTACAATATTCAGCGTGTACGTGATGCCCCGTCGACAAATTTACTGAAGTCGTGGGTTCAAAGATTCCGACAAACAGGTTCAGTGGCAAATTAGAAGCATCCAGGTCAACAGAAGTCCATCAGAACGCCAGAGAACATTGAGATTGTGCGACGTGCTGCGACTGTAAATCCGCGGCGCTCAATTCGAAAACATAGCCAGGCCCTGAATATTCATCGCTCAAGTGTGCAACAGATTTTAAACAAAGACTTACACTTCCATCCGTACAAAATTCAATTGGTGCAGTTTCTGAAGCCTGCAGACCACGAAATGCGAAAAAATTATTGTGAGACCATGATAAACATGTTTTGGGATGAAGGAGGCTTAGACAACATTTTATTTAGTGATGAGGCTCACTTCCACCTGGAGGGCTACGTAAACAAGCAGAACTGTCGGTATTGGGCCTCCGAAAACCCAAAAGGAAAGCACCAAAAACAATTGCATTCCAAGAAGGTAACAGTTTGGTGTGCCATGTCCTCTTCTGGAATAATCGGGCCCTACTTTTTTGAGGATGCCCGTGGCCGCTCTGTAACTGTGACAAGCCAACGGTACACTGCAATGCTTCACCAATTTTTGACTCCGGCTCTTCAAAACTTTCCTGGTTATGACCCAAACTGGACATGGTTTCAACAGGATGGGGCGACGGCACACACAGCAGCAGCATCAATGGACACTGTACGTGAATTGCTTCCAGGAACTGATATTTCGAGATTTGGGGATATCTCTTTTCCTCCAAGATCACCAGATCTTACGACCCTTGACTACTTTTTGTGGGGATATTTAAAGAGTATCGTCTACACCGATCCTCCAGCCACTACGGAGCAGTTAAAAGACAACATTCGAGAGGTCATTAACAACATTCCTATGGAAATGTGTCGGCGGGTAGTTCACCATTTAACAGCAGCATTGGAGGAGTGCTATGAGAAGGATGGTCGACATTTGGACAACATTGTGTTTCATAAATGAAATCCGCATTTCTGTACTTTCATAATTTAATATTAAAATTGTTCCAACACTTTTTATACTGTTTTTATAACGTGTTAAAAACTGAAATCTACTCTGAGTCACCCTGTATAATAAGAAACAATCCTACATACTCCAAATTAAGGAAGTTTCCAGTACATCTTTAATAACAGGTAAAAACGTTTTCGTTTACATTTAACTGTCTCTCACAGTTTTAAACCTTTATATACCTAAAAAATGTTTTTGTTGAACTTGTGTAGTTTTATCACGACTAGTGAATAAGTATGTGTACCAAAAGACAAAAGTACACCAGTTATAATTTTACATTTAGTTTTAGAAACACCTACTGCTCTGTACGAAAGCATATTGGGGCCACCGAAAAAATATTTTAACTCTGTTTTTGACACGCATGTCAGTTTCTAATAAAAATTTTAAGTAAAAGGTATCCTTGTAGCTTTGAGTCTAAAAGTTGACGTCAAGATTTACAGTTTTTAGTTACTTCTTACACAATCATTGTTTTATCAGATCAGTAATCATTTACGTGTATTATGATCATGGTAAAATAAATGATGCTTAAAAAGTGAAGAAGCGTTTTCATTAAAAATACAGTCCACTCAAAACAACACGGCGGACCAGTAGAAGGTAACACGGCCCAAGTCAATGCATCGGAAGGAAATAATATAGCATACTTAGGGCCCATCAATATTTTTGTTATCTTGTTAAAGTAAGAAATCCAACTAACTATTTAAAAAAAATTCAAAAAGTTAAAATACTACAAAACAAAAAATAAATAGAACAGCTGTTCAAACCAAGAGTAAAATTTTGTTCAAATAGCAAGACAAGAAATTTTTGGAAGAAAAAGAGTACCTACACAAAAATTTTAGTTCAAAATTAGATTTAAATAAAAAAATTCTAACACATAAGCACGCATTTTTTTATTTGCCTATTTTTATTCAAATTTAACAGAAGATTTGGCTTTTATTAACAGGTTTATTTATATTGTCCCTAATTTTTAAGCGAAATTCCTCACAACTTGAATTAATAATAAACTTTACCTTCATAACCTCTTGCAGTGTTGAAACAGTCATATTTAGCAGTAACAACAGAGTACAGTTATGAATGAAAAAAGAGCACTCAACTAATAAATAATGTTAACAAAAGTCAAACACAAATATTCCAGGCTTTTTATCACGATCCGCCATATTAAAAACGAAAATTAATGTTTTTGTTACTTTTAGAGTAAAATCTAAAAAAAAACTCACAAAACAGAAGGTAAGTATAGCCATTAATGTAAAAAACATACCACTGTGTAACTAATTAAAACACAATGCTTAAAAGAACCCAAGGCATTTTCTTACCATCAACACTGAAAAACTAAAAAGTTATTTATTTATTAAACAACACAACTCTTCTTGCCATTGACATTATACGTATGTCATTGACCCTTAACAAAAGACAGACAACCCAAAAAATACTACAAATAGTAATGGTTGCATAAGAGTAGTTTTATAGCGCATTCGCCAATTTATAAAATGTCTGGCTTTGGTTTATTCCAAAGTACTCTGCTACATAGGCAACAATACAAATACGCCTTATTTTTAAATTTTCGTGCCAAATCAGCGTCACCTACTTCATCAAGACACTAAGACAGGAAGTGACAAAGAGATATGTATCATGACAAAGAGAGATCGAAAAAGAAGCATTCTGAATGTCTCAGGCGCCGTGCGCCATATTTAAGTTTTTATTTACAGTCCATTTAACCTTCAACAACAGCATAAAAACCATACAATGAATGTTATCAATATTTTTTCTTTTGAAGTTAGTTTGAAATAATGTAATTTCTTTTCACTGTCTAGAAAATGGTCTGCGTCGATCCGTTGTTAACCAATATTTTGCTCAGTTTTATTTAGTTTGTGCTTTGAGTGTTTCCTAAAGTAGCCTAATAGGGTTGAAAACTATATTAAATTTAAAATACTAATAATATTTACGTATTATGGTAACGTTTGCGGGTGCAAAATTCCTTTAGGGGATCTTTTCAAAAAAATCGGTAAGGTACGATCATTTTCTTTATAAAATATTAAAAACAAAAGCAAACTTTTGCCGTCTATGTAAGGTATTGAGAATACCAAAAAAATAAAAATAATAAATAAAAGTAGAGTAGAAGCCTTCATTCTGAGTCTCCCCCACCACTATCACGTCACATGACCTTGGCCTTGAGAACAAAAGAGGACAGGTGTTCTTTTGTGACGTCATATTTGGGCCTTGAAAAAAAAATGACCTTGAACGGGACAATTTTTTTGTTTGGTGATGACCAGGTGTACGACGCGTGTTTCAAGGTTACGTTTGTGATGCATGTTTTCAAGGTCGTCGGATGTATTCCTCCCACCCTAAAAAAGATTTGACCTTGGGTTATTTTCCGAGAAATATGGCTAAGTTCGGGAATAGCTTTCATAGTCACATATACATCGTATGTTCTACAAGTGTTTATTCAAGGTACTTGACAGTAATTGTTTTCTATCACATAATGAGATTTTTACAAAATCAAAATCGTTTTAATTTGTTTAAAGGCACAACTATAGAGATGGTAGTGACCAGTAGCATATATGGTGAAATTTCAAATTTGTATATCTCTGTTCCTACGTACAGGACCGGTCCCAATTTTTATTGGTTTTAATAGTGAGTCCACTGGGAATGTTTTGTAAAGAAAAAAAAACGTTTTGAATTTGCGAAAAAAGTTGAATTTTTGCTTGGGCTTGCTTGGGTTTACCAGAACATTCCGAGTGGGTTCACTATTAAAACCTCTAAATTTGGTACGGGTCCTGTAAGTAGGAACACAGATATACAACTTTGAAATTTCACCATACGCCACTGGTAGTGACCTAGGTTACTAGCCATTATATCTAGTTTAATAAAAAGCATGAAAAGGTAGTAGTAAAAAAATAGTTTCTCTGTATCGATACACGATAGCTCAAGCTCCTGTTTTGTAAACGACATAAACCTTTAGATGATTTATTTTCAAAAAATGGTTTTATATCATTTAAGTAAAGTAAGGAAAGTTAACTTATTGGTAAAACTGAGCTGATGAAATTTTTGAACAAAAAAAGTAAAAATCAGGAATATCGTTTATTGCAGTTTTTTACCCAACATAGTGAAATTTATGTAAAGATGGGTTATCCTTCACAGAAATCTGAATACAAAAAACACAAATGTAACACCACTCTCCATCTTCCCTTTGACAGACTTTCTCCCAGATCTGAGGTACATTGCTTCGTTGTAAATAAAAAATACTAAGCAATAACTTGAAAATGACAAAATAATCTGTCAAAATATTGTTTTTTGTTTAACACAGGTATATTAGGTTTCTTGCAAGAAAAGTTCAGAAATTTACTGAGTTTGCGCAAAGCCATTTTGCTGTTCCAACGAGTCGATTTAAAAATTAAGAATTTATAGTGCAGTGCTCCAAGAACAGAATCAGTTTGCTTGGGCTAACGTGCTATCTAACTTCACTTATTTTGTTTTTGTTATTAATCAAATTAGTAATAAAAGAAGACAGAAATTTTTCTTCCATTTCTTTAGTTGAAATGTATTAATAAAAGCGACAATGTTTTCTAACAGGTATTTTTTTTTGATTTTATAGGTTAGGATAAACAAACAAAATTCTCAACCAGTTCTAAATCGTTCCAACACTAGTCAAGTCGATTCTAGAACAATAAGTTCTTGCATGGATTCCAAGCTACGAAAGCGTATTGGGGCCACCGAAAAAATATTTTAACTCTAAATTTACAGATAATAAGTGTAAATTTACAGATATTAAGTGTAAATTTACACTTAATAAGTGTAAATTTACAGATAATAAGTAAATTTACAGATATTAAGTGTAAATTTACAGACATTAAGTGTAAATTTACACTTAATAAGTGTAAATTTACAGATAAGTGTAAATTTACAGATAATAAGTGTAAGTTTACAAATAATAAGTGTAAATTTACAAATAATAAGTGTAAATTTACAGATAATAACTGCAAATTTACAGATATTAAATGTAAATTTACAGATAATAAGTGTAAATTTACAGATAATAAGTGTAAATTTACAGATAATAAGTGTATATTTACACTTACTAACGGTAAATTTACAGATATTAAGTGTAAATTTACACATATTAAGTGTAAATTTACACTTAATAAGTGTAAATTTACAGATAATAAGTGTAAATTTACAGATATTAAGTGTAAATTTACACTTAATAAGTGCAAATTTACAGATAATAAGTGTAAATTTACAGATAATAAGTGTAAATTTACAGATAATAAGTGTCAATTTACACTTAATAACTGTAAATTTACAGATATTAAGTGTAAATTTACAGATAATAAGGGTAAATTTACAGATAATAAGTGTAAATTTACAGATATTAAGTGTAAATTTACAGATAAGTGTAAATTTACACTTAATAACTGTAAATTTACAGATAATAAGTGTAAATTTACAGATAATAAGGGTAAATTTACACTTAATAAGTGTAAATTTATAGATAATAACTGTAAATTTACAGATATTAAGTGTAAATTTACAGATATTAAGTGTAAATTTACAGATATTAAGTGTAAATTTACAGATAATAAGTGTAAATTTACAGATAATAAGTGTAAATTTACACTTACTAACTGTACATTTACAGATATTAAGTGTAAATTTACAGATATTAAGTGTAAATTTACACTTACTAACTGTAAATTTACAGATATTAAGTGCAAATTTACAGATAATATGTGTAAATTTACAGATAATAAGTGTAAATTTACAGATAATAAGTGTAAATTTATAGATAATAAGTGTAAATTTACACTTAATAAGTGTAAATTTACAGATAATAAGTGTAAATTTACAGATAATAAGTGTAAATTTACACTTATTATCTGTAAATTTACAATTATTATCTGTAAATTTACACTTGTCAAGTGTAAATTTACACTTAATATCTGTAAATTTACAGTTAGTAAGTGTAAATTTACACTTAATATCTGTAAATTTACAGTTAGTAAGTGTAAATTTACACTTATTTTCTGTAAATTTACACTTATTATCTGTAAATTTACCCATATTATCTGTAAATTTACACTTAATATCTGTAAATTTACAGTTATTATCTGTAAATTTACACTTATTATCTGTAAATTTACACTTATTATCTGTAAATTTACACTTATTATCTGTAAATTTGGACTTATTAAGTGTAAATTTACACTTAATATCTGTAAATTTACACTTATTATCTGTAAATTTACACTTATTAAGTGTAAATTTACACTTAATATGTGTAAATTTACACTTAATATCTGTAAATTTACCGTTAGTAAGTGTAAATATACACTTATTATCTGTAAATTTACACTTATTATCTGTAAATTTACACTTATTATCTGTAAATTTACATTTAATATCTGTAAATTTGCAGTTATTATCTGTAAATTTACACTTATTATTTGTAAATTTACACTTATTATTTGTAAACTTACACTTATTATCTGTAAATTTACACTTATCTGTAAATTTACACTTATTAAGTGTAAATTTACACTTAATGTCTGTAAATTTACACTTAATATCTGTAAATTTACTTATTATCTGTAAATTTACACTTATTATCTGTAAATTTACACTTATTAAGTGTAAATTTACACTTAATATCTGTAAATTTACACTTATTATCTGTAAATTTAGAGTTAAAATATTTTTTCGGTGGCCCCAATACGCTTTCGTAGCTTGGAATCCATGCAAGAACTTATTGTTCTAGAATCGACTTGACTAGTGTTGGAACGATTTAGAACTGGTTGAGAATTTTGTTTGTTTATCCTAACCTATAAAATCAAAAAAAAATACCTGTTAGAAAACATTGTCGCTTTTATTAATACATTTCAACTAAAGAAATGGAAGAAAAATTTCTGTCTTCTTTTATTACTAATTTGATTAATAACAAAAACAAAATAAGTGAAGTTAGATAGCACGTTAGCCCAAGCAAACTGATTCTGTTCTTGGAGCACTGCACTATAAATTCTTAATTTTTAAATCGACTCGTTGGAACAGCAAAATGGCTTTGCGCAAACTCAGTAAATTTCTGAACTTTTCTTGCAAGAAACCTAATATACCTGTGTTAAACAAAAAACAATATTTTGACAGATTATTTTGTCATTTTCAAGTTATTGCTTAGTATTTTTTATTTACAACGAAGCAATGTACCTCAGATCTGGGAGAAAGTCTGTCAAAGGGAAGATGGAGAGTGGTGTTACATTTGTGTTTTTTGTATTCAGATTTCTGTGAAGGATAACCCATCTTTACATAAATTTCACTATGTTGGGTAAAAAACTGCAATAAACGATATTCCTGATTTTTACTTTTTTTGTTCAAAAATTTCATCAGCTCAGTTTTACCAATAAGTTAACTTTCCTTACTTTACTTAAATGATATAAAACCATTTTTTGAAAATAAATCATCTAAAGGTTTATGTCGTTTACAAAACAGGAGCTTGAGCTATCGTGTATCGATACAGAGAAACTATTTTTTTACTACTACCTTTTCATGCTTTTTATTAAACTAGATATAATGGCTAGTAACCTAGGTCACTACCAGTGGCGTATGGTGAAATTTCAAAGTTGTATATCTGTGTTCCTACTTACAGGACCCGTACCAAATTTAGAGGTTTTAATAGTGAACCCACTCGGAATGTTCTGGTAAACCCAAGCAAGCCCAAGCAAAAATTCAACTTTTTTCGCAAATTCAAAACGTTTTTTTTTTCTTTACAAAACATTCCCAGTGGACTCACTATTAAAACCAATAAAAATTGGGACCGGTCCTGTACGTAGGAACAGAGATATACAAATTTGAAATTTCACCATATATGCTACTGGTCACTACCATCTCTATAGTTGTGCCTTTAAACAAATTAAAACGATTTTGATTTTGTAAAAATCTCATTATGTGATAGAAAACAATTACTGTCAAGTACCTTGAATAAACACTTGTAGAACATACGATGTATATGTGACTATGAAAGCTATTCCCGAACTTAGCCATATTTCTCGGAAAATAACCCAAGGTCAAATCTTTTTTAGGGTGGGAGGAATACATCCGACGACCTTGAAAACATGCATCACAAACGTAACCTTGAAACACGCGTCGTACACCTGGTCATCACCAAACAAAAAAATTGTCCCGTTCAAGGTCATTTTTTTTTCAAGGCCCAAATATGACGTCACAAAAGAACACCTGTCCTCTTTTGTTCTCAAGGCCAAGGTCATGTGACGTGATAGTGGTGGGGGAGACTCAGAATGAAGGCTTCTACTCTACTTTTATTTATTATTTTTATTTTTTTGGTATTCTCAATACCTTACATAGACGGCAAAAGTTTGCTTTTGTTTTTAATATTTTATAAAGAAAATGATCGTACCTTACCGATTTTTTTGAAAAGATCCCCTAAAGGAATTTTGCACCCGCAAACGTTACCATAATACGTAAATATTATTAGTATTTTAAATTTAATATAGTTTTCAACCCTATTAGGCTACTTTAGGAAACACTCAAAGCACAAACTAAATAAAACTGAGCAAAATATTGGTTAACAACGGATCGACGCAGACCATTTTCTAGACAGTGAAAAGAAATTACATTATTTCAAACTAACTTCAAAAGAAAAAATATTGATAACATTCATTGTATGGTTTTTATGCTGTTGTTGAAGGTTAAATGGACTGTAAATAAAAACTTAAATATGGCGCACGGCGCCTGAGACATTCAGAATGCTTCTTTTTCGATCTCTCTTTGTCATGATACATATCTCTTTGTCACTTCCTGTCTTAGTGTCTTGATGAAGTAGGTGACGCTGATTTGGCACGAAAATTTAAAAATAAGGCGTATTTGTATTGTTGCCTATGTAGCAGAGTACTTTGGAATAAACCAAAGCCAGACATTTTATAAATTGGCGAATGCGCTATAAAACTACTCTTATGCAACCATTACTATTTGTAGTATTTTTTGGGTTGTCTGTCTTTTGTTAAGGGTCAATGACATACGTATAATGTCAATGGCAAGAAGAGTTGTGTTGTTTAATAAATAAATAACTTTTTAGTTTTTCAGTGTTGATGGTAAGAAAATGCCTTGGGTTCTTTTAAGCATTGTGTTTTAATTAGTTACACAGTGGTATGTTTTTTACATTAATGGCTATACTTACCTTCTGTTTTGTGAGTTTTTTTTTAGATTTTACTCTAAAAGTAACAAAAACATTAATTTTCGTTTTTAATATGGCGGATCGTGATAAAAAGCCTGGAATATTTGTGTTTGACTTTTGTTAACATTATTTATTAGTTGAGTGCTCTTTTTTCATTCATAACTGTACTCTGTTGTTACTGCTAAATATGACTGTTTCAACACTGCAAGAGGTTATGAAGGTAAAGTTTATTATTAATTCAAGTTGTGAGGAATTTCGCTTAAAAATTAGGGACAATATAAATAAACCTGTTAATAAAAGCCAAATCTTCTGTTAAATTTGAATAAAAATAGGCAAATAAAAAAATGCGTGCTTATGTGTTAGAATTTTTTTATTTAAATCTAATTTTGAACTAAAATTTTTGTGTAGGTACTCTTTTTCTTCCAAAAATTTCTTGTCTTGCTATTTGAACAAAATTTTACTCTTGGTTTGAACAGCTGTTCTATTTATTTTTTGTTTTGTAGTATTTTAACTTTTTGAATTTTTTTTAAATAGTTAGTTGGATTTCTTACTTTAACAAGATAACAAAAATATTGATGGGCCCTAAGTATGCTATATTATTTCCTTCCGATGCATTGACTTGGGCCGTGTTACCTTCTACTGGTCCGCCGTGTTGTTTTGAGTGGACTGTATTTTTAATGAAAACGCTTCTTCACTTTTTAAGCATCATTTATTTTACCATGATCATAATACACGTAAATGATTACTGATCTGATAAAACAATGATTGTGTAAGAAGTAACTAAAAACTGTAAATCTTGACGTCAACTTTTAGACTCAAAGCTACAAGGATACCTTTTACTTAAAATTTTTATTAGAAACTGACATGCGTGTCAAAAACCCGTCCCCTAGCAACGTCACTTTTCAGGGTGTTTTCGTACTTCCAACATCCTCCCCCCAAGCTGAAAGATTACAAAATGGCAAAGGACATAATTTTGTTATTGGTCTAGTATAAATTCCACATTGAGTTCGAATTTTTGCCACCCGAACATAACCGTCTTTGCCGGGAAAGGTTTCTATAACACGCACTAATCGCCAATCTAAGGGTGCAGCATTATCTTCTCGCACTAGAACTAAATCATTTTCTGTAATATCTTTAAAAGAATTTGTCCACTTAGGACGATGCTGCAACCTATTTAGGTATTCTGTAGACCACCTCTGCCAGAAAATCTGTCTCATTTTTTCGCAATGCTTCCATAAGTCTAATCTATTATCTGGTTGATTAAGACAGTATTTTTCTGGAAAAGTAGTTAAACTTTCTCCAATGAAGAAATGACCAGGAGTAAGACAATCATAATCGTAGGGATCAGTTGACAAAGCTGACAAAGGCCGTCAGTTTAAAATGGCTTCAATTTGACACAACAAAGTTGATAAATGTTCAAATGTTAATAGATGATTGCCAACTACCCTTTTCAAATGAAATTTTGTAGATTTAATGCCTGCCTCCCAGAGGCCACCCCAATGGGAACTGTTAGGTGGAATAACCTTCCATCTTATTTCCTTGGAAGACAAAAACTCCTCAACATTAGTCTTATTATTATTAAAGAAGCTATATACTTCTTTCAAAGTGTTATTAGCACCTTGAAAATTGGTGCCGTTATCACTAAAAATGACCTGTGGAAGTCCTCGTCTTGAGATAAATCGTTTTAATGTTGACAAAAAGGCCTCGGATGATAGGCTGGTAACTAATTCAAGATGAATAGCTTTTGTTACCATGCAAATAAATAGAGCAATATATGATTTAAATTGTCTAGCCTTGCGAAGTTTAGACTCTTTGATAACAATTGGACCTCCAAAGTCTATTCCAACTCTAAAAAATGGTCGAGCAACCGATGTTCTGTCTGAAGGTAAGGGAGCCATTATTTGTTTGGCATTATCAGCACGAAATCGATAACAAACCAAGCAAATTTTTTATTTCCCTTTTTATTGCACGGAGATAATTTACTGGCCAAAACCTTAAACGCATGTGAGCCAATACTGTCTGAGGACCTGCATGTTGCAAATCGAAATGTTCTTGTTGGTAAAGAAGTTTGACAATATGATCCTTTGGCGGTAAAATAATCGGAAACCTTTGAGAATAAGGTAACTCAGGCAGAGACAACCGACCCTTTACTCTTAAAATGTTATCTGCATCAATAAATGGATTAAGTTGTACTAAAGGTCCCGACGAAACGGAAACACCAGATTTAACATTTTGAATTTCTTTTGAAAAATAGTGACCTTGAATACATTTAACAATAACATTTAGCGACAACTTTAACTCGTCAACTGACAGAGGTCCGTTTAATTTTTCTTTATTTTTTGAACAATTGTTCACAAATCTGAAGCAATATGCTATTACCCTTTGCAACCTACGAAAATGTGAAAACCTTGAATAAATTTCAATTGCACCTGAAAAAGATTCTACAGAGTTGTGTAGTGCCACCTTTTGCTCTGGAAGAGCTATGGATCTTATTTCTGGCACGATACTCTGAAAATTTAAATCAAAGTTATATAAAAAAATCTGGGCCGTACCACCACTGTTTGCACCGCGATAAAGACACTGGGTCCAAACCTCGTGAAATATGACCTGCTGGGTTGTCACCAGAGCGTACATGATTCCATTGAAAATTAGTGGACAGTTCCTGAATTTCCGAGACACGATTGGATACGAAAGTTGTCCACCTGTCAGGAGTACCATTTAATCAACATAAAACTATTTTGGAATCAGTCCAAAGAACAATTTTTAAAAAAGAAATATTAAAGACTGCAACTAATTTATGGCACAATCGAGCCAACAATAGAAAAGTACCTAATTCCAATCTTGGCAGAGTAACCATTTTAAGTAAAGCTACTCTAGACTTTGAACATATAAGCCTACAAGAAACTTGATTATTAGTGTAAATCGTTCGCAAATAGACACATGCACCATATGCTTTAGTTGAAGCGTCCGAGAAACCGTGAAGTTCAAATGACTTAACTTCATTATTTGAGTCATATAACAACCTAGGAACCTGTAAGTCTTTTAAGTCTGAAGTACTTTTAGAAAAACTGTACCATTCTTTTACAAGATTTTCAGTTAAATTAGAATCCCAATCAAGTTTTTCAGCCCATATTTTTTGCATTAGGATTTTTTCTAAAATAACTATTGGTCCTACGAAACCTAAAAGATCAAATAGTTTAGCAATATGGGACAGTACATTTCGTTTTGTAGGATTGAGATTTTTCTCATGTGGAAAACCATGAATACAAAACGTATCCGATGACGCTTTCCATGAAATACCCAAAACCTTGTTTAAGTGTTCATCAACATGAATGGTAAATTCAGACGAAATATTTTCAGCACGGTTTCCAGACCTATTATTCTTTATACTAAAAACCCATTTATGCAACTGAAAACCTGCAGAGCCTAGTAAATTAATCAACTCTTCTTGAAGTTTATGAAACTCTTCAAGACTATTTGAACCACCCAAAACATCATCAACATAAGTCTGTTCAATCAAAGTTTGAGAAGCAAGCGGATATGAAAAACTATTCTCATTAGCTAGTTGAATCAAGCACCTAGTTGCTAAAAATGGAGCACAATTTGTACCATAAGTAACAGTGTGCAACTGTATACACTTAAGCTCTTCATCTGGATCGTCCCTCCATAAAATGTTGTGAAGATGTCTCTGTTCTGGATTTACTAGGATTTGCCTATATATTTTAATTATATCCGTCGTAAAAACATATTTAAATGTTCTGAATCTACACACGATATCAAATAAATCAGCTTGGACCGTAGGCCCTTTGTACATTACATCATTTAGAGAAACACCTGATGACGTTTTCATGCTGACGTCAAATACTACTCTAACAGCGGATTGCACAAAACTTTTAATCAAGTAGTAAATTTATTTGACGTTTAGAGTCATCTTTGGCGTGACGCTAACATGAGTGCTGTCACATTACAAGCATCTAGTTAGTTTAATTCGTGATGAAATTGTTTCTGCAACCGGACGTTAGTTTCGTACTTATGGTCTCTTCTCGGATTACGCAATGATGCGGTAAAAAATATTTTTTCAAAGAATCTTTGGTTTCCAAAGACAAATCTACATAAGAAGCATGTTTCAATTCAACATTATCATCAATAAACAATTTGTACTGATTAAACAAAGCTTTATCTTTATGAAATCTTTTCTCTAAGGAAATAAACCTACGCTTTGACTGTTCAAAGGATTCCCCCAAATTTAAACGTTGATTTTCCTTTTTTAAAGGAAGATTTACTACAAATTTTCCTTCAATATTACGCTTAGTAGTTTCAGAAAAAAATATTTTCTGCTATTTTATCTTCTGAAGAAAAGATCCTTTTATTTGAAATTTCCGCCAATTGCCAAAACTTTGGGATTAATTCATTAATCTCAGGATTCACCCGTGAGAAGAGAACTATACTTAAATTTGAGACAGCACCTTGTTGCTCGGAATGTATTGATCCGCCTAGAATCCATCCTAGTTTGCTGTTCTGTAAAATAGGTAAGTTAGAACCTAGCCTTATCAACTGTGGATCCATAAGTTTAAAATACAAATCTGCTCCAATGAGCATATCTATCTTACCTGGACAATAATATTCTGGATCGGCTAAATCAATACCCGACGGAATGACAAACTGAGAAGTATCAATCTTCTGTTGTGGAAGATCACACGTAATGTTTTTTAAAATGCCACACGTAACACCAAATTTTTCTTTAAGAGATCGATTCGACTCTATGTTCAAATTAACCATTTTTGACACATTATTAATATTTGTTTGCGCAATTTCAGATACTTTTAGACTAGCCTTAAAAGGCTTTTAATTGATTAACAATGTGAGCAGTTACAAATGAAGTCTGTGAAGCAGAATGAAGCAAACCTCGAACCTCCAACCTATTACCACTTTCTGAAATTAAAGTGGCTTTGGCTGTGGCCAATAACACTTGTTTTTTCGTGCATACATTCACCATTTGATGTGCTACTAAATTTTGAGGCAGAGAGTCTGATGACGTACTTGCTGTTGTCTGTTGAATATCATTATTTTTAAACCTATTTTCATGCAGAAAATAATGATGCTTTCCGGAACACACTCTACATTTATCCTTATAACATTTAGAAACCTCATGACCTTTGCGTAAACAATTAAAACAAAGCTTGTTTTTTGCTACGAAATCTCTTTTTTCTGAAATACCTAACGATTTAAATTTTGTGCATTTATAATTACTGTGATCTTTGCCTCTACAATATAAGCAATCAATTGTAGTACCTGTAGCTGCGTGACTTGAAGCATTTAAGAATTTTGGCTTTGGTTCATTTTTTACATTTACACTTTGTGAAGACTCCCAAGCAAGTATTCTTTTATCCAAAAATTCGAAAAACTCTGTTAAAGTTTTCAACTCTCTTGGATCTCTAGATAATTCAGTCATTTCTTAAATTTCTATCAATCTTACCAGAAAATATATTTATTAAAAGTAAGTCCCAATATCCCATTACCTTAACCTTAAGTGCTTCTAAAGCATTTATATGTTGTTTTACTTGACTTAAAAAATCCTTTAACCCATTGCCGCCTTTAACTAAAGTGACTTGCATAAGTCCATTAATGTGATAATTAATAATCGGCAATTTTTTGTCACATCTGGCTTTAAGTATATCTAAAGCCCTTTGGTAGTTACTATCTGAAATACTCAATTCACATATTAAAGAAAGGGGTTCATTTTTAAGAAAGATTTTAAATAAGCAAATTTTTGTGAATCCACCAAATCAGTATTATTGTGGACGGATGCAGTAAATAAATCAATGAATGAAGTCCATTCGCCATAATTTCCTGAAAAAGGTGGTATTGTCAAGCTAGGCAAATTAATCCTTACAGCTGGCGCAAGAGAATGAGATTGTTGACTTGACTCCCGACCCTGATTTGTGCCCCTACTAGTAGACGTTTGTTGGCCCATTTGCACATCAATAAGAGATCGAATTTTTGCATGGCATTCGATATATTTTCCTTCAACCTCTCCTCGCTCTGCGCATCCGCGTTTGCATCATCCACTAACTCTTCAATCTTTTCTTGTATACTACAAAATAATTCAAAAGCCTTAAGCAGCAAAGATTTGCGAACTGCTAGTTGATTTACATCAATTTGCATGTCTGGATTCAGACTGCTTAAATAATTGTAAAGTCTTGTGATAGAGCCCTTAATATGACCTCGCTTTTGAATTAACGTATTCATGTTTTATCTGCTCAGTTTACACTTTGTAATAATACCTTACACCATGTAATAATACCCTAAACCTTTTTGCAAAAAGTCACTTTTAACAAATGTGTAAACAGATTACAAGCAAATCGTAACCTTCTTTCCGTTTTACTATAAAAGGAAACTCATTTTTGTCGTAAAAGACACCTTCTTTTGTCACGCAAGACACCTTAAATCATAAAACCCTAATTTTGTCTAAAAAGACACTTTATTTTGTCATTCAAGACACCTTAAACCATAAAATCCTAATTTTGTCTAAAAAGACACCTTATTTTGTCATGCAAGTCACCTTAAACCATAAAATTCTAATTTTGTCTAAAAAGATACCTTATTTTGTTATAAAAACGCCCTAATTTCAATACAAAAAATCTTAGTCAAGAATCCTTGTTTAAATTAAAAATACAATTTTTCTTTTTCTTCAGACACCTTAACCTTCTATATGCGTTAAATAACCTTTTATAATTTTCAAACTATTTCTCTTTATAGTCTCTACCAAGTAGTTTGAACATGATAGCAAATTTAAACAATCTGACCTTAAAATCCTTATTTGCTGTGCACCTTGTCCTTTTCTAACGCTTTCTACATGTAGCACCTTTTGACGACAAAATTCCAGCCCCTTTTCTCCTTAATCCGGTTCGAAGCAGACCAACGATGATGGGCCCTAAGTATGCTATATTATTTCCTTCCGATGCATTGACTTGGGCCGTGTTACCTTCTTCTACTGGTCCGCCATGTTGTTTTGAGTGGACTGTATTTTTAATGAAATCGCTTCTTCACTTTTTAAGCATCATTTATTTTACCATGATCATAATGCACGTAAATGATTACTGATCAGATAAAACAATGATTTTGTAAGAAGTAACTAAAAACTGCAAATCTTGACGTCAACTTTTAGACTCAAAGCTACAAGGATACCTTTTACTTAAACTTTTTATTAGAAACTGACATGCGTGTCAAAAACCCGTACCCTAGCAAGGTCAGTTTTCAGGGTGTTTTCGTACTTCCAACAAATATTATTTTTTCAAACCTGTTACATAGGAATACTATATAGAGACCTGGTTACGCCAATGTAATTGACATTGCTCGTTGTTTTTTATATGGCCATGTTGTGTTTATTACCAGTGGTGCGCAATTATTTTTTTTGAGGGACGATATATACCTTTTTTTTATCATGGTGCCATTTATAAATAATTTTATTCAGTCTAGTGGGGCTCTCTGTAGAGGGAGTGGTAGAATTTGCAGCAGCTGTAGAAAGAAGACAAAAAGTACTGATTGTATGTTTATATAGGCGAAAACTGGGATCCTTCTGTGTTTTTATCGAACAGCTAGAGGAAGTCATGAATTATGTACACTCCAATTTTTTAAATTTTAGGATTGTAATCGCAGGAGACTTTAACATAAATTTATATGATGTAAATAATCAAACCTAAAGTTTTTTAGATTTACTGTACAGTTTTAATATGTTCCCAACTATTTCTGATGCTACACGAGTCACTGAAAGCTCCTCCACTTTAATTGATAATATATTCTGTAATTTAAGTTCTGATTTTGAGGCTGATGGATATGTTTTAAATACAGCACTCTGTGATCATCATGCCCAGGTTCTGTGTGTGAATGGTGTTGATGTCACTCAAGGTACTAAAGCTAAGGAAATTAACTTTTGCTTTAAAAGAATATTTTCCAAAAATAGAAGGTCTCACTTCAAGCTTGAGCTCCAGAACGTAGAGTGGATGTCTGTGTATGAGTGTGATAGTGTGGATGTTGCATATAATGCTTTTCTAAATATTTTTAAAAATAATTTTGATCAAATATTCGTTGTTAAGAAAATAAACACAACAAGAAAGGGTGAATCTTGGATTACTACTGGAATCAAGATTTCTTGCAGAACAAAGAGAATTTTGTATTATAAAAAAAATAGAGGTCAAGTATCTGGTGGATATTTTAATAAGTATTGCAGAATTTTAAAGAATGTCATAAAACAAGCTAAAAAAATGTCAAATCAGATATACCTAAAGAATGCTGAAGACAAAACAAAAGCTACATGGAACTTAGTAAACAAAATAACAAGACCTATTAGTAAGAAAAAAACAATATTCGAAAATTTTTCTAATAAGTATGATACGTCAACTGAAATACCAAATAATATCAATAAATATTTTGTCAACGCATGTCCCACTTTTCACACGGATAAAAGTAAAAGTTTTGTTAACAACAGAGTGGAAAACTCAATTTTTTTAAATCCAGTCACATGCTTTGAAATTGTTAATATCATTAAAAAACTGAAAAATAAAAAGTCTGTTGGTGAAGATGAGGTGCCTGTATCTGTTTTGAAAGAAGTTGCTGAAGAAATATGTGGTCCTCTCTCTCATGTTATGAATCTGGCGTTTTCGACAGGTGTTTTTCCATCCGTGCTCAAGACTGCATATGTAAAAGCTGTACATAAAAAGGGCGATATAGATGAAGAAAAAAATTACCGACCTATTTCTCTATTGTCAAATATAAGCAAAGTCTTTGAAACGGTGATACTAAGCAGACTGATGTCGTTTTTTGAGAGACATTCTGTGATTACTGATAGACAGAATGGTTTTAGAAGGGGCAAATCCACAATAAGGGCAATTTATCAAGCCCTAGAAAAGGTTTTAAATTCACTAAACAATAAGAAACAAACGGTGCTGATGTGTATGGACCTTTCTAAAGCCTTTGATTCTGTCAACCATATTTTACTCTGTAAAAAACTTGAAATGTATGGAGTGCGTGGTGTAGCCTTACATTTAATTGAATCATATTTGAAAGATCGTGTGCAGCAGGTGGTTGAGTGTGGAGAGAATGGTGTCTTATGTAAATCTGAGAAAATTGTTGTTTCCAGGGGGGTTCCCGAGGGATCAATCTTGGGACCTCTTCTGTATGTGGTGTATACGAATGAGCTTCCTGATGTCTCTGGGGAGTACACTGTTCTGTATGTAGATGATACATCTCTCATATTTAGCGAAGAAAATGAAGAAATACTTCTTCATAAAATTCATACTGCAATGGATGCCCTTGATGCATATTTTCTAGCCAATGATCTGCTGCTGAATGTGTCAAAAACGCAGACTCTCGCTTTTGGAAACAGAGCAGATAATACCTTTGAACTCTTCTACAATGATGAAGAGCTAAAATCTTTAGAGAGTATGCGTTTTTTAGGTGTGCACATCGATAAAAGATTGGACTGGAGACCCCATATTGAAACTGTAGCCAACAGTATATCAAGATACTGTTTTGCCTTGCGTGTAATAACTGACCATGTTAGTACTGAAGCCGCTATTATTGCTTACCATTCATATATTCAGTCTAGATTGAGATATGGTGTAATATTTTGGGGTGATTCGCCTGACATACACAGAATTCGTAGTATTTTTAAAATGAAACAGCAGGAAAGTTGTAAACCCATTTTTACTGAAAAAAGTATTTTAACAGTAATAGGAATGTATATTTTGGATTCTGTGACATTTGTTTGTGATAATAGAGATCTTTTTACTGACTGTAACATAAAACATGACTTTGATACTCGTTTTAAAGCAAATTTGATACCTGCAAAATACAACTTCACATATCTGCAAAAACATGTTAAATATTGCATCATAAAAATTTTTAACAGCTTTCCAGATAAAATTAGGAATTTACCAAAGAATAATCTTAAATCTGTTTTAAAGAAATATTTAGTTGGTAAGGCATTTTATAACATCAATGAATTTTTTGGTGATCCCGATAAGGAAAGAATTCAATTTTAAATTTGTAGTAATTATTTTAATTATTTTAAATATGTCTGTTTTTATGTGAGTAAAATTGTTATTTATAAATGTATATTTTAAAAAATCTTTGTATAAATGTTATGTAGTAGCAATTTTAATTCTAATGTTGTCAATCCTCTGACATTTTTCAACGCCCTATGGGTTTTTTGTTTATTGTAATTGTAAACATTGAAAATAAAAATAAATATCTATCTATCTATCTATCTATCAATTCATACCAGCATTTACCGGTTTTAATATATGCAGTGAATTTTATAACCCTGTATATTTTGTTTTTTCCTTTCATTCTTACGGCCGTGGCAGTGGCAGTGGCGTATGGGGCGGAGGGGGCTGGTGCAGGCAAAGGTGGTCACCAAAAGTAAAACAAAATTAAGGATTTAAAATTTTCATTAAAAAATTTCACAAAACTTCGAAACATATAGGTGCATAGGTACTAGTGTATGGTAAACCAGGGATATATGGCGATAAAAATTTTAAATGCTTATAAATGTTTAACCTGAATTTATTTAACTTTGCAAAAACACATTATTTGCGTGAACCTAAACAAGCTATGCTAGGTGATCTAAGCGACAAATCTTTTAAATATAATAAAGAAAATCCTACTTAAAAAAAAATTGTGTCATCACCATCTCACCCTACTACATGTGGGTTAGATGGTAATAATAGGAGTAGGGGTCAGTTGGTGACATCGAGTTATGAGATAAATTCATTTTTTCTTAGCAGCGAAATGGCCACAGGGCTGACAAATATTCAAGAAGTTGGTGCAGTCCTCATGTAACCACCGTTTACACATAATACATTGTATTGTTAATAGGTAAGGCTCCTCACGACCAACACAAACTTCGCAATCTTCGTCGCTGACCTAAAATTATTTTTGTAAATTAGGCATAGGTATTCTGATAATTTTTAAACACGTTACCTCTTCGTCATCTTCCAAATGCATGATATCTTCATTATCTTCTTCTGAACTGTCAGATATTTTCCTTTTGCGTTTTAGGATTCTGCGAGCCTGCGACTTCTTCAATTCTTGGGAAGTTCCCTTTGTTTTCTTGTTGTGTCCTTTTTTTAATTTCAAGGCCTGGATAGTATCGTCGGTGTTTAAGATTGTTGCGAGGTTTCTTGCTCTTTTTGTTACTTTTTTTAAATTTTGTGATGTCTGGAATGGGAGAGATTTGGTTAAGAAGTTTTCCTGGAGTTATTTCGGATTGCCTTCTTCGTCAGTTTTTTGGCTGGCGGATGTTGAGGAAGAACTTCACTTTTCGAGGATATTTTAGGAAAATCCCATTTTGAAGACCCTGGCATCGAAGACTCGCTTCTTTGTGGTGGTATCGAATCAGGTAGCTGCTGTGGATCAGCTTCAAGCTTAGCATCATCTCGTTGTGAAATTATTTGATCAGCATCAACTGCATCACAGACTTGTATTCGGCAATCAATACTAGCATCATCTATTGGTGGATTTTTCTGACCGATTTCGGGATTTAAAAATGCTATAAATGGGTTTAACTACGCAATTTCCGCGTTCCTCGCCAATATCCCAAGAGCTGATCGAATGACTATCGATAATTCACATAATTCGTGGGTAAAATTTGAATTTAGCGCACCCGTATCAAAATTATTATTTTTAATTTTTTTTCCAATTTTCTCATTTTTTCCATATGGCAGGGCATGGGGGCACCGCAGAGCAAAGGGCGAGGGTCAGTCGCCCCCTGGTCCCGTATACGACAAGCCACTGGGCCGTGGGTCATATTTTGCCTCATTGTATCGGTCCTCACTTACATTGACATCCCGGTTTGCACCCCCAGGAGCTATCAACATCAACCCCTGTTTTTGTGCAACCTTCAGTCACCTGCACAGTCTACCGATACGACGGGAGAATGTGAAACGGCGCCTTCATCCTACGACGAGACATCCGGTCGCGCCCGGCCTTTAATCGGCGTAAATAGAATGGTTTGACGTTTCATTCATTCATGAAGTGATGATCACAAAATATCCATGATCAGGACTGCCAGATGAGGTTTTAAAAATGTCCCCAAACTTGAAATTTTTCCCCAAACCCACGATTAAAAACAAATTCCCCAAAAATACAAAATAATTCAAATATAATAAAATGGCATATTCGTAATGAGTTCTTGCATTTTTGTGTGGAAGCTGCTCCCAGTGACTTAATATATACCACAGATCCATATAGCTACGCAACAGATACATATTCAAATGGAGCAATGTGTCTTCAGTCGATCGCCGACCTAGAGGGCAGGCCGTTCGCATATTTTCTATATTTTAATATTCAGACCGCTCCGTGTTGCCAAACGGCAATGAATTTCTTGAGCGGGCCGATAAGTTCAGCTTGTCCTTCGAGGAACAAGAGCTCGTCGGGTGGTTACAAGCGTTCTCCAGCAAATTCAAAAATCCAACTGCTCGCTCGTCGTAATACCCGAGTAATACGGACCGAATCGTGTATTATATTGTCTAATGAAATGATTTACTTTCCACTTTACGTTTAACTGGAATTATTTTCGTTCGTAGTTGCGCAGAAGCTAAAAAAGTTTTATTATATTTTAAACTTTTTTTACATGTTTTCGGTCTCACAGATTTAGGTATTTTATATAGTATCATATCTATAATTTAGTATGGATGTTTCACTTAAAAAAAATATCGTCTGAAATAGTGTAATACCTATTGTTTTATAATGTTATAAACTGCGTCTTAAAAAAAAGGACTACTGCACCCATTCCTAAATGGTTGCTGTTCGAAAACAGATTTATCAATTGAATGATTTTGTGGAAAAAAGCCTCTTTCTTTTACATTCATTAGAGGCGAATATCTTTGACTCGAGAATGTATTTAAGTAAATGTTATACAGAGTGAGAAAGCAACAACCAAAAACCGAGTCCTAAATGACGCCATTTAATTAACCACTAAAAGTCTAATTATATTTTAAATTAAATAAGCTGTTAAAAATAGTCAAGTAATGTATAGAAAAAAGCATTTTTGTATTTTAAGAAAAAATAGACATTTTATATATAGAAAATAAATTAAGCAAAATCCAAAAATCCTTTCACATTTTTAAATCGCTTTTTAATATCCGAAGTAAATTTACTACCACAGATTCATATAGCTACGAGTAGCTATATGGATCTGTGATACTAGGTACAACATATGTACAGGGTGGTCCACATAAGATGACCCACTATCTGATCTGAGAATCTGTAAGAGCTACAAAAAAAAAGTTAAAGACCAAAGTTTCTTGTCTTGACATTAGTTTTTTAGGTATTTAGTATTTACGAATACAGGGTATTTAGTTTTTCCTGGCCAAGTACCAACTTTCTTATTTTAAATAGAACACCTTATATATTTTTACATATTCGGATTTTACGATTGATTCTAAGTAAATTTTAGTATAACATATTTATTGAAATTTTCAGTAGTTTTCGAGATACTTTAATTTTTAAAATTTTTACAGCGAAATCAGTCATTTGAAAAACATCATGTATTTATGTTTAATATTGCTTAATTTCTAAAATAATTTAAGATCAGCTTCCCTATTACATACTCAGTTCTTTTTTGTAAACTAAACCAAAAGCATCATACAGGATGTTAAATATATTAGTCCAAATTTGTCAATTTTGTCAAACATGTTATAATAAAATTTACTTAGAATCAACCGTAAAATCCGAATATGGTAAAATATATAAGGTGTTCCATTTAAAATAAGAAAGTTGGTACTTGGCCAGAAAAAACTAAACACCCTGTATTCGTAAAAACTAAATACCTAAAAAATTAAAGTCAAGAGAAGAAACTTTTGTCTTTAACTTTCTTTTGTAGCTCTTACAGATTCTGAGATCAGATAGTGAGTCATCTTATGTGGACCACTCTGTACATACCACCACAGATCCATATAGCGTAGCTGATTATTTGAAAAAGTACTTTTCTATTATTTTTTTTAACTTTTGGTCTCCAGTTTTAATACATTCTGGATAGTTATATTACCTTAATTTTAATGCAGGTAACATGTAAATTATTATTATATTGGACAAAAAAAACGATTTAAAAATGTTCATATTTTTGACTTACGCTATAGCCCATAACGTAAAATTTATCATGATCAAAATAGGTATACTACTTTTTTATTTATTAATTGACTACCCTCAACTAGTTACTTGTTTAACAAAATAAACTGCGCGTAAAAAGAAGGGGAATTTTTTTACCTATTTTCAGATGTTTATTATTTTTTTTTTGACATTACATTACAATATATATTAATATTACAAACAAATCAAGTTTTCTAATGAAAAAAACAAAAATGCCGTACCAAGTAAAAATATCATATTAAAATCAAGGACTTTGACTGACTGACACAAAACAAATTTGATCTAATGTACCTATTCATTCTTGATATCTACCACCTATATAGAACACAGTTAAAAATAAGTTATAACTACAGATAAGCACAAGACTTCTTGTTCTTGCACAATACTTTTTAAATATATATAGGCTCTTAATTTATAACAATGTTAAAGAAATCCAGACTATAACTAGTTTAATATTAGATTTATTTTTAGAATAAGAAGGGTAATTTTTTTTGATGATTACGTTTATTTATTATTAATTAAATAGTGCCATACAGTAACACATCATGTTTTTAAATAGAAAAATAATTTTTGTTATTACAGCTGTGTCAAAACGACCTGTTTTCACGGAAGTGTATTATTGCAAAAACAAAGAAAATGTTAGAAAGAATAGAAAACCATTAGAGATAGAGAAATCTAATAAGTTAAAGAAACTTTTATTTGGCATTTGAACACGTTATTATACAGGGTGTTACAAAAAGATGTTAAGAAATTATAAGGGCAGATTCTACAGCTAGAAATATGAAAATAAGTTTACATAAACATGGGTTCTTAAACGCTTCTTTTTCGGGATACAGGGTGTTTAATGTTTTCTTTTTTAAATGTTTCTTTTTAATTTCTCGAAAATGTGTTAAGATATTGGCATGAATTTTGGTACACGGCAGTATGTAATTAAAGGGTACCTTTACGTGTAAAAATTTATTTTCTAAAGTACTTGCATCAGTGGCGTCCGTGAGGGGGGAGTCTATATTTTTAGCGGAAAAATGGCACGCCACTGTTTTTTTTTTGAAACAATTGATATTGATATTTTGAAGTCCAGTTAATTCTGCGTGAAAACTGTCTCTTAAGCTTTTTTTGTTCTGACGCACCGTTTTCGAGATAAAATTTAATTTATTTCTTACAATAAAAGCAAATATTTTTTTTTAATATTTTTTGTTCAGAAAACTGTGCATTTTGATTTTAGTTTATGGTAGATGCTGGAAATGGCTTCTCAGTGCTTTAATAAATGCTCTAAATCGTCTTCGCATATTTCTCCTAACTCTTCGGAATACTTGAGGTGTGAAAATATTAAATAATAATAATAAACTTCTTTATTTCAAGTCATGATCACAAAACAGGAAACACAAAAAGAAATGGCGTCAAAAAAAGAAATACATAAAGCTCAATTAACAAAATCGCATAGACTACAGGGTTCTAAATTAATTAACCGTTTCCTAATTTTAATTTTAAAATGTGTTTGTGAGTTTATTTGTTTAATTTTAAGCGTATATAATTATTAGATTAGATTATTAGATTAAACGTATCTCTATGCTTAAAGAAAAACACCAAACATTCATAGATATAAACAGCATAAAATAAACAGTAAATTTTCCCAAGTCTTTAAACACACCCCTACAACTTTCTCTATACTTCATTTTTTTGATAACCCTTATCACATGTTTTTGGACTACAAGAATATTTTGGATTGAGTTGTGCCTTCCCCCAAAAACAATTCCGTATCTCAAAGCAGACTCAAAATTTGAACAATACAGCATTCTGAGAGTCTTTCTCACATATACCTCCCCACGATTCGGATGCCATAACAAACAGAGCCCAATTTTTTTTCTAAATTATTTAAATGATATGACCAGTCGATATGGCCATTGACAGAGGCCCTAAAAATTTTGCTTCTGTTGAAAATGGGAGTTCTTTACTATCAACTACTAAATTTAGTGGTTTTTCTACGGTTGACTGCTTTGTTCTAAATAAAATAATATTAGTTTTATCTTTGTTATAAATTAATCTATTTTTTGTAAATCATTCATTGGCAAGATTAAAAAAATATTTAGCTTTAGTGAGGAGTTCGTCTATATTTTCACCACCTACAATTAAATTAGTGCCATCAGCATATTTGACATAGTGTTTGTCCGTTATGTAAGCCAAATCGTTGATAAATATAATAAAAAGAATCTGTCCCAAAACACTCCCCTGTGATATGCCTATATTATTGGTTTCTATTTGTGATTTGCTTGTTTTTTAATTCTTTGTAATTGATACAGTTTGCTTTCTGTCACACAGATAAGATCTAAGCCAGTTTTTGGCATTTCCCCTGACACCATATATGTCGAGTTTTTAAGCAATAACTCCCTATCCAGACAATCGTAGGCCTTTGAAAGATCTAAGAAGATCGCCGCATAGAAACACCCTATATCTCGAAAAAGAAGCGTTTAAGGATCCATGTCTATGTAAACTTATTTTCATATTTTTAGATGTAGAATCTGCCTTTAAAATTTCTTAACATCTTTTTGTAACACCCTGTATACAGAAGGTGACATTTAAAATAAGGAAGATATTGGTCACATTGGTATAAATGCACAATATTGTAATATTTTCAACATCTCGTATAACATTTTGATGAAAACAGTACTCTGTCTTAAAAGTCCAACCTTATATGTATCACCTTATTTAATAGAATTAGCAAAATAAAATTAAAAATTTACCTTGCAAATTTACAAATTTTAAAATATTCCAAAAGCTAAAAGACTTGGTGCATCAATTTATCCTATTTTGGTCTCTAGAAATCGAAAATGTTATAAAAAACAGGACATTCGAAAAAAAATTGAAATTTGTATCAGATCTTTCCTTTGGGACACCGTGTATGTGTCTAAATAATTTTAAATTGTTCCCCTAATGCCCCCGTGTCGGAAATGGTGGTCCACCCTGTATAGGTGCTTAAATATTTAAAAATACTATATTCTAACCCTGAACTATGTATGATTTTATTTTTAACGAAACGTTGCACATAACATTGCAAACAGAATACATAATATACTATATAATACAATTTTTTTATAGTCACAGAAAGAGATTATCCGCGAAATGTTTGGCCCTCGCCAAATTCACAATCCATTTTTTACAGATGTCTTGCGATTTGACGGGAAATCTAAACAATCTCACTGTGTAATTTCTTCTTGAATTTCCACATTTAAAATAATCTCATTTAGCACCTCCAGGGCGCATCGCAAGTTGCTATTCACGGTGTCTTTGCGCATTGAAGGCTTTGAGAGAAATGAGTTACTGTCGCTCCCAGTCGCTTGAACGCGTCTAGATTTAATCACAACTTGGCAATGCGGCTCCCGTAGATGCATCGGTCATTGAACTGGTTCACCCGCTTTTCGAAGCCGGTGAACATTTCATACTCCGCGCGTAGACAATTGGAGTGTGTATCTGTTGCGTAGCTATATGGATCTGTGTATATACACAGATACTCTTAAGTATGCGAAATTTTTAAAACTGTTGAACTGTCATAACCTTAAAATAATTTGGCTTAAACTAATAATGGTGTAACGATATTGAAAAACGATAAATATCGATGCGCTAATATCGATACTTTCAAGACTGATAGGATCAATAGGCACACGAACAAGAATATCGAAAACAAAACAAATCCACATATTTCTCAATTTAATAAAATCTGTTAGTACTATTAAACTTAGTAAAATTGAAAAGTATATTAAATATATTTAATTTGTATGTTAAAAAAATTAAATTAGCAATATTTCGATATTATGTATTCACCAAAAAATTGCGAATCTGCTTCCCAAGCTAGTCTATAATGTCTTACTGTTTCTGTCATTTCGGTAGTGGACAAGCAGTTTTTAAATTTTTATTTATAATACCAAAATGCACATAATATTTACATCAGTAAGAACCACGGTAAAAGTAAAAATTAAAAACACATAGTATGTACAACGTTTTGCAACGTTACGGCGCAGAAAAATAAGGGATTTGTCGTTACACAAACAACGCAGAACCGCAGAACGCAGAAAAATATAGGGATTGCCGCAGAATTCAAAACACAAAAGGTGAGCAACTCGAATTCGCCGATGATGGCCAAAAGACGAAGCAACGGCAGCAAAGTGTGCTCGTTTATATACAGCATGCATTATTTAACAATCAAGTTGTTAGTTCAAAAGTTTAAAGCAATAAATCATATAGCAATAATTGTATCATCTCGGTGGAATTTGACAGAATGTTCCACATTATTCACCTTCGCCATTTGTATTTATTCCTTTATAGAAAAGTTACACTAATTTGAATGATTGTTGACATTTCAGAAATTATGTAAAAATTATGTACTTAAATTATTCTTAACAAAAATCGACGAACTGTTGTTTCATGGATTTCGATCGAGTAGGTACTTACAAAATTATGATGAAGTAAAAACCGTACCTACTATATTGTATCCAATTTTATGTGAGAATAATGACAGAAAAAACAATTGAAGAAGAATTCACCCTATTGGTTAGTTCCATGGACAATTTACACCAGGACATACTTTGGTGATCACAATATTCATCTTTCCTTTCCTTATTGCTGATTATATACTTCAAAAGATTAGTCATCGCAAAATTCTTTTTTTTTTCCTGTTAAAATTCCCAACGTAATCCGATTTCTTTCTATCCTTGTTAGCAAAAGCGGCATTAGTAAAAGACAAATAAAAACGATGTTGTTGCCAATAAAAAAGAATAATCAAACATTTTATCACAGTCAGCTTTGTTTGTGCAAGTATTTCTGGTTGTCTACTGTGAAAGTTCAATCGGAATTGTCATAAAAAATAAATTTCTAACCTGACAAAATACTTACGTAAGTTTTATGATTTTATAGCAAAAGACTTTTGTTTTTACTGAACACAAAGAGCATTTGCAAAAATCTCGTTTTTATTAAGCATAAACAGTGTCAGCATAGCCACATTAACCTTCTTATTTTATACTTCTTAAAATTGTTTCCTACCCAAGTAACAAAACTCCATCTAACCCATAATTTGCAATAAAAGGATCGGAGGAAAAGTTTTTAAGTAAATAAAGAAAAATATCAAAAATGAGTAAATATTTTTATATAAATAAACAATTTATAATAAGGTAAAAAAATATTTCCTATTCTCCAATATATAATGAAAATGGATCTATAATACAGCCTACCTGCAAACAGTGACGTTTGTGTAAGTTAAAGACGCGATAAAAATTGTTTAATCGAATATACCAAGTAGTTTCACAATTTTTAACTGTAAATGTTGAGTCTTAGTTCCAGAACGATAGATACACTTTGTAATGACATTGTGACTTCGACTTCAGCTTTAAACTGAAACCAAACGTTTCTAGGGGGCAATTTTCACTACTTTCTCAATAACTAAAGAAATATTCTGTTATGCCCACTATTCTCAACTTTATATCGGGTCGGCGTTCCTGTTACTCATTCCCATAACGTCCGGTCCAAGTAATGTAAAGGAGAACAAATATGTACCTTGCGTAATAATATTAAGCATTGAAATATTACGGTAATATTTCAATAGTTGTTACTCAGTCCCAGATTCATAGAACACAGGAATTTAAGCTCCTAATATTGTATAAAACTTTTTAAGTATATTTTACACCGCAAAAACAACAATATTATGGGACAGGCTTCAAATAATATTTCATGTTTTTCTTTCCTATCATAACCTAACTTTCTACCTGCTGTAAAAATTTTACTAGTATGAGAGAGAAAGAAGACGAGAGAAAAAAAATGAGAGAGAGAGAGAGAGAGAGAGAGAGAGAGAGAGAGAGAGAGAGAGAGAGACATCATTGATCTCTCCGTTGAAAAATGGGTTTCTGCCATCATTCTCAAAATAAATTGGATACGGTATAGTTAGAGAATTTTCCATATATTTTATCTGTCAGATTTTTTACTAAAAACTCTTATTTTGAATTTTGTATCTGCTTTTTAAACATACAAAAGTATAGATTTTATCAGATAATATTAAATAAGGTCCGTTTATTACATCCCTTAAGTATATTTTTGCAACCAAAATGTAGCATTAATGATGACATCATTATATCGATTTTAGCTATTGTACCGTTAAGTTAACTAGGTCAGATTTACAACAAAACCGTTTGAAATAAACATTTACGAAAATTCTTAGATTATTTATACTTACTTTCAAAGCTATTTATTTTTATAAAAATATGTTCACAAGTCATTTAGTCTATTATACGTTTACATGTGTACACAATACAACATGAAACTATTATATACAAATATAACAAAATCTTTCGTGGGCCTGTTGCGTGAGCATCCCTACCCACGAATAGTCCACTAAAACTGGGAGCTGATGTTGACTCAGGGGAGACCAGAATGACCGCAGGATGATTATGCGACCATTGTTCCGGGAGTCCATTCACGGTATAAGAGAGTTGCATTGCGTAGCTAAAGGTTGTTTGGTTTTTTATACCTTTTGTTGGTTAAATAATTATTGCTGATATGTTTTTAGTGGAAAAAATGGGAAAAAACACCTAGATTTACCTTAGATTATACCAATGTCTTATACCATAGACTAAATAATACCTAGACGAACACTGCCGTTCAACGAAAATCGGGTCTCCCTTGAGACATTTGGTGGGTTTACTGGTTTATGGTTTAAAAGTTTGTTTGTCCGCCATTATAAATATATGTATACTATGTATCTACATGTATATGTGGATAAACAAACTTTTAAACCATAAACCAGTAAACCCACCAAATGTCTCAAGGGAGACCGGCTTTTCGGTGTATTCGAGTGTCTGTCTATATTCTTTATAGTCTCTGCTTATACCTAAGATGAAATTGTAATAAAGATACGTAACGCAAATACCCAAAGCATAGGAATTGTTTGTCCCATACTATAAACAAAAATCCGGAGAGGTGGGGCAAGGAATCAACGTTGTTTATAAATATGCGCCAGTGGCAGCCTGAAAATTTTTAATAAAAAAAAACAAATAAATTGTGTTTAAAACAAGAAAATCATTTATCTTTAGGATTACCTTGCTGAAAAATGAGCGGTTTAGTGTTAATTTTTTTGAAGTTGTTTTTCATCGTTGTTCAAATCTCACTTGGGTAAGTGAACTTTTTTTAATAAAAACTAACCCAGTTTTTTTAAATCATTTATGTTATGCCTAACATTTCTCTATCATTAAGAAATCTGGAAAACCAGCGGCAACATAGAGGTTAGCCGAGACGAAAAGCGAAGAGATCTCCACTCAGGTACGGTGACTCTGGTAAATAACCCAAATATTCTCGAGTTACGGCAACCGAAGCGCCGTGGGTCAGCGCATTTACCATCTGGTAGTTTATTATGAAAATTTAATTAGAAGTAGCTTATGATAAGAGCGATTTTTGAGATATTTTTGGCCCCTTCCTCACTCTGACAAATTTCTAATTTTTCACAATTACATATTTATTTTGGCTTTAAACACCGTTAAACAGTCTACACAACCTGCCCTAGGATAAATTATACAAAGTATTATAAGAAAGGTGATGGTGTTTGCTTATTTTTCAAGAATATGTGTGTTTAAAATGAAACAAAAATATTCGGGATCATCGAGAGCTTAATGTGCAATATATAATTTATATAGTTTAAAATTAGCACCTTTAGACCAATTTCCCATATTTTAATACAGAATTACTTCCTTCCTTAGTCCCCTTAATGTCGATGAAAGCAGCTATACATAAAAAAAGAAATTATTCCATTATTTCTAAAAATGATACACGTACTACCTGGCTTTAAAGTAGAAATAATTGTAACAAAAAAAACTGTCGTAGTTACAGAAAAATAAATTAAATTTGTTACATTTTCTATGGTTCATCAATAGGCACTTTTTTTACATATCACTGGATACTTACATTATAAAATAAGTTGCAAAGAAGAAATTATTCCTAATGTAACCCACCTCAAAAAGATTCTATTTATGACTACATCCTACATACACTGTGTCCTACATGTAAATACGTAACAACAATTTCATTGAGCATTCTAATTTCATTAATTTTACGGTTCTTTTTCTTCGCAGCTGGGACCTGAGCGAATTCTGTAGCTATGAAAACTTGTGGGTATTAATGTACTGGATAACCCGTCATGGATAATGGTGCCTAAAAATTAAAAAAAAACTGGTTCTCTTTGTTAATGTCAGTAATTAAATTGAAAATATAAAACAGTGTTTAGAAAATAGTTTGCACACTTTTGTAATTCCACTCAATTTGAATCTTACAGAAAAGCTCTTGATAAATTTACAATCATTCTGCAACGTTATTAGCTCTGCTTTTAAAGATTGTTATTCTGTAAAACACTGTTTTTACTTATTAAATACATACTTCGTTCAGTGAAACTTTAACATTTCTCTATTGTTTAACAATTAAATTTAGTAAAAAATATTCGCATAAATTTGTCACAGTGACACTTCATTGGATATTTCTTTAGCTATTTTCATACCCAACAGATGATACTTCATTGAAGTTATAGAAAAATAATAACAAGTTGGTTACAAGAACTCACATTTTAACCACTTACAAGTTCCATTACTAAGGCTACGGAGTCAGTTCAGTCATATATTACTATCCATTTCTAAAGTTTTGACCCCTCAGTTTGGAAGCATGTAAAGTAAAAAGTACAATTATTTTAAAAAATATAATTTTCACATATTTCGGTAAAGTTACTTGTCTCTATTACACATGTAAAACTTTGCAACCGTAGATGCCTTGGTGCTTTTCTAATGGGAAGGTAATTGTAAAATTGTCACCATTTTTTCCCTATTTCATCACTTACTCAATTTTAAAAATTGGTTGTGCCTTACTGGTACTCCCAGGCCTAACTAATTGTTTACAGGCGATAAAGTGAACCTTACTTTATTCCCAAAAAATATTATTTGTATTTTTTTTTCTTAGGTTTGGTAGTAATATTCAAAAAACGATTGTGGTTATGTAATTACTACCAGTAATCTTACAGCAAAAAGTTTTTCTTTGTATTACATATAAAGAGATGTATCTTTACGTTTAACGAAAATTCTGTTTTGGCAGTTGTCATAAACCTCAATACAAACAATTAATTTGTGTAAAGGATAGCAGCATTGAGCTTGCGGGATGGAGCGGGGCGTCGAAGGTGCAATAGTATGGGTGTTAAGGTAATAATCATTAAAGTAATGCAATATAGTGAAGGTTTTTTTTGTGCTCTATATGATAAATTAGGTAACTGGTAAAATTAACAAAAAATAAGTATATGCATTAGTAAATATTTACATTTATGTGTATTTAACGATTTTCTATTGTTTCATTCAGATCTATAAAATAGGCGTGTGTAGTAGAACAATAGTAATTTAAAAATATTACTTCAAAGTGAGTAGCGTAAACAGGCCAATTAGCTTTATTTATTTATAATTCACCTAAAAGAAAAACAATATTTTTGATGTTCCCTTATTTTTATTATTCGCATATTTGGAAAAGTGTAACAAATGCTGTGTTAAGTTTGTCGGCATTTGCCTTTGCTTAATAATAAAAGAAATATGTGAAAGTGGCCTGTTTACGTAGAATCACATCTGATTTAACTTTTACGTTACAAAGCTCTGACCAAATTTATTTAAACCTAAAACTAAAAAGAACCTGATTGGATTATACCACTCTTTTTTACCGAAGAATACCTACACTTATGGACCGTTGTTTCCTTCTTCATCATTACTAAAGTCTTCATTTGAATCATCATCTTCATCTAAATTTATAATTAATGGTTCTACAACATCAACTAAGTGGTCTCTTTCTCTGTAGGATTCCTCAATTTTATTAGGGTGTCCAACGCAATTTGCCCAAACAGAATTTGGCACGTTCTGCATCGTTTCAAGACACAAATTTAGTACATTTGTGATTTTAAACGTAGTATTCAATTTTGCCACTTTATTTTCCACATATGCCCAAATTAATTCAATTGCGTTAAATTCATAGTGTGCAACTGGCAACCATAGAAGCTTTACATTATCATTACTTAGCTGCTTTGCAATTGTATCTAAAAGATATGTTTTTGGAAAGTGATAGTTCTTGCATAGGTCTAAAAGCCTTGGTTTGGTTAATTCATTGAACGTTGTACATCCATTCTATTATTTTTTGTTTTGTCCAGGCAGTTGTAGGATTTCGAAACTTAGGATCCAACATTGTATGATACGGTGCTTGGTCAATTACGATTACTGATTTGTCAGGTATTACGGAAAGCACTGTTCTAAACCATTCTTCGTAATGTTGTTTATTCATCTCGTTATGGTAATCCACTGACGCCGCACTTTTTTTCCCAACGAAACACTTCAGGCAGCCATCCAAAAACCCATTTTTACTACCAATATGTAAGATAATAACCCGTTGTCCTGATCCTGATGGCCGTTTTATTCCACCTCTACAGCCATTAATTTCCTGTATACCACCTCTGTATTCATCAAAATTATGCCGTTTTGTGGGATTAACTCTTTCAACCCAGTCAAACTTCCTTGAATGATTTGCACCGCACCATGTTTCATCTGTATAAAATATTTGCCAAGAATCTTCACGATATCTCTTTATCTCGTATAAGAATTCCGCTCTTCTGGCAGCAATTATTGTGTTTTGTTCCATTAAAATTGGTTTATTAATTCGTTTTTTATAAGAAAACCCAAGTTCTTTAATCCATCGGTACAATGTCATTTCTGAAAATTCTGGTAAATAATCGGCATCTTCTTTCAATTTCTGGTAAACTTCTCTTATAGAAGGAAACCGGCGCTCCAGGTAAAAATTTAATATTGTTCTCCTTATGACGCCCTGCAAAATCTCATCACATTCCAGTCGGGGCCTTCCACTTCTCCCTTTTGATGGTAGAATAATACCGGAACTTTTTTCTTCCGCAGTAAAAGTTTATACGAAGTCAATCGGAACAGCAACACAAAAGGGTCGCGTACTGGGTCTGCTAAATTTACCAATAAATCCCAAATAAAAATGACCTAATTTTATGATGATTAGACCCTGTATGAATATTCTAGTTGATGAAATAATATTTGGTGGACACAAAAATAAAATAATGTCTAAAAATGTGTGGTCCACTGTAGACACCTGCGTTTGCATGGCCTGCAAAATTCTCAGCGCTTTGGCAGTGCTGTGGCTTGATTATTAAAATAGAAGGCATTAAAATTAGTTTATTCTTCGTTCTGGGGAATTTTAGCGATATTGTTTTGTTGTTGTTACCGTTGTTGTTGTTATTGCTGTTGTTGTTTGATTTGTTGTTGTTATTTAAATATTTAATCAAGATGGCGTTGTCGAGACCTTTTGATGTTTCTGATAATGAAACGGACAATGTGGAAGCCGATTCCATGGCGGAGCCGTCGGAATTTTTTAATAAAGACTTACATGTTCAAACCCAGACTTATTTTAAATATTTACACTTGCTTAAAAAGTGAAAGTCGTGGGGCCTCATAAAACGAAATTTTAAAAAGAATTTGTGAACTCACTAAACTTGCTCGTACTACAATTTACAATGTGATTAGAGCAGGAGATCATCGACCATTCTGTAAAGCGAAAAAGAGCTAATCAGACGCTAAAAAAAGTTGATAATGGTGACAAAGAAGTTATACGCCGAGTAGTATATCAATTTTACAAAGAAAACAAAGTCCCGACATTAGAAATGATTCAGGATAAGTTACGGGATTATCCCTATTATGAATATAAATCTCTGGACACCTTACGTAATATTTTGCTAGATTGCGGCTTCAAGTACAAAAAATTGGACAAAAGAATGGTTATAATGGAATCGCCTCGTATCGTAGAATGGCGGCAAGAATATTTACGTAAAATTAAGGAATACCGCCAATCAAACAGGGAGATAGTGTATCTTGACGAAACTTGGTTCGACACACACGATCTTGTTAAATATGGTTGGGTGGATGATAGTAATAAGTGCACACTAAATGGACCTTGTTCTCGCGGTAAACGAGTAATCATCCTACACGCAGGCAGTGATCAGGGTTTTGTTCCTAACGCTTTATTATTGTCGGCCAAAAATATAATGCAATCGTCGGCTGACTACCATGAAGATATGACCGCCAGTCTATTCGAAAAGTGGTTTATTGAACAATTGCTGCCAAATATATCCCCAAATTCTGTCATTGTTATGGATAATGAATGCATCTTATCATTCACGTCTACAAATCAAAATTCCTAACAGCAGCACAAAGAAGGATGAAATTCTTAAATTCATGAAAAGTAAAAGCATGGAAATTCCTCAAAAGGCTACAAAAAAGGTGTTATTGGAAGCTATAAAAAAATAACTTTAAAAAGGAATATGTAATCGACAAAGTATGCGAAGCACGTGATAATACTATTTTACGCCTCCCCCCCCCCCCCCCCCTATTACTGCGTATTTAAGCCGATCGAGATGATTTGGGCTGCAGTCAAGAATAAACTGAGGAAATATAATCAATCCCCAACTGACAGTGCTTTCGTACTAGGAAATATAAGGACAGTTGTTGATGAAGTAAACGACAGCGGTATATGGATGAAATGTGTCCAGCATGTCATAAAGAAGGAGAGTGAATATTGCATTTTACCGGCCATTTACCATTATTATAACCCCAAATTCCGATTCAAGCTCTGAGAATTCGGATACTCAATTTTAATTTTTTATGAAATTCACGAGGAATAAAATAAAATAATAAACCGGTAAGTGTTTTTCAATCATTACCCTATATAGTACTGATTTTAAAAAAAATAGGTTCGTGTAGGTATATGAAAATTACTGGGAATAAATTTTTATCCATATAAGTTAAATGCTGCGCCGCAATGCCGACCTTAACAGTTTTTATGCTGTTCCAATTGGTTTCATGTACACAAAATAAAATTAATTCGGTAAAATAGTTTTCCATTCCTAGCGTTGCACGCCGCCCATGCTTCATAAAGAAGACGCCGCCTGTAACCCGAGTTCCAGTTTTTATGGCTATTCCGATTGACTTCGTATAAACTTTACTCCACCTTTTGTGTCGCATTTGGGACAAACTATACATTTAATAATCATTATATAACAGAAACACCTATTAAACACGATATGTGAAGGTTTTAACACTTAAAAAGTGCAAAAAACGGCGAAAAACACCGCCAAGTTAACAAACACAAATAAATGACAACAACAAATGACATGAATGACATGTGTCTAGCGAAACCATAGAACAAACGGTTTGTTAGGCGAAACTATTCTATTATATCCCAAGGATTACTTCAGACATCAGCTGATAACTTATCGTTCTCTAGGAGTTGCAAATAAAAAAGAATAACCGGTATCCGTTGGTCTTGGAGTTCACTTGATTACCGGCTTTGGGTTTATAGTTTCGTGGAGGACTAAGTAAACAATACGGTACAACACAACAAATATTGTTTACTAACATTCTCCATTCCTCGTCTGGACGTTTATTTTGTCTCTGTTACTTGTCTTGATATGGCAGGCCTATGGCTTGTACCTACATATAAAAACTCCTAATAACGAAACGGGCCAGTTAAGGTGCTTCTGGTTTGATTATGGCGAGGGAGAGAATGAGATAAAATTTGGTTACCTAATGATTAGTTACCGTTTGACAACACATTTTACTTTTATTGTGTGTTGTCTCTTCTCTCATATGGAAGGTCTTTTATTCCACATAAAAAAATAGGTACCTAGAATAATTAATGAATTGATGAATTAAACTTCGGTTTCCAATTTTCTTACAAATGAAAACTGACCTAAGGCATATTCCATTTTACTGAATCTGGATGTAAAACTTAGTTTGCCAGTTGTATTAATGTTATATCAGCCCAGTGTTATTTGTTATTGGCGTCCATTACTCGATTTTTTAAGAAATCTTACGTTTTTACTTGTTGTTACATGATAGTAAATAACAAAACGTTTAAATAAAACACAGGAATATAAAATATTAACAACAATTAATTTTATCTGTATGTATGAAGTCGCTTATAAAGTTATAAATTTTTACAGCAGTTTGTGACGATGAATATTTTAAATCAGCTGATTCAGATAGTTCATGCTTTGTGGCCAATGCATACATTAGTAGATGTGTTTGAACCGTGACGATAAAATAGTAACTACGCAATTTACTGAACTTGGTACTGGTTTATTATCGTTTAGTTAATATTATTTAGGTTTTGACAAGTTTTGGTCATGTCATTGTTAAGTTTTCCGGATATTTTTTGCTAAAATGCTATTTATACAGGGTGTCCGAGAAGTCTTAGTATGGGCAAATATCTTTGTTATTAGTAAAGATAAAGACATCAAATTTTAGGTGTATCTTATTGGTTAATAAATCTACTTTTTTAAGTAATTTAACTTTTTCAGCACCCTCGAGGGGTGACGCTAGGGAGTTGAGGTTTTAATGCAACCCTACGCCGTGTGGTACCTCATTTTAAAGGTCTTCAAAAAAGAAACATTTTACCGTAAACCAGAGGTCCGTATCTTAAGTCCTTTTTAAATGGCATGCCTTTAAAAATTAAAAATCTTTTAAAAAATGACAAATTTAAATACCTTTATTTCTCTTATTACTTTAAAAGTTGTTGAAAATGACCACCATGAACTTCTTGACAGAAATAATCACTTCGCGGGCACTCGAAATGTCATTAAATTCATTCTGCTATTTTTAAATAAAGTCCTTTTGAAGGTTCGGTCTTTTCTCAGTATAATACTTGACTCTGATATTTTCTAGCGAACCTGAAAAAACGTAGGGGTCGTTTGGATCCCTAGAACTAGATGATCACGTCCCAGCCTTTCCTGCGATTTTATATGAGTCCCCATAAAAGTAATACCATACGAAATTAACTCATTTTCATAACAGTAAGCGTCTACCTAAAAGACATTTTTCGGTTTATTTTAAGTTAATATACAGTTTAGAGAAGAGTAAATAGTGGCCCCGCGCCGGGCACTTTAGTTACCTAAAGTATATAACTCTAATTTCCGGGGGAAATTGTCATTTTTTGTTTTTGTTCATTTTCTTTTATGATATAATAATTGCAAAGTTGTTATTTATGTTTCAAATTTGAATTCAAACGAAAATTATTTTAATTATTATGTTATAAATAATCAACTTCTTACAGTCTTTTACTCCCGCACAGGCCATAAGGAGGCTATATATACAGGGTGTTATGAAATTCACTACATATATTTGAATTGGTGACTCATGTGGTAGTCTACAGACATACCCAACACTCTTTTTTCCTCAAATCGCACTTTTTTATTTTAAAAAATACCCTAAACCACCCCCGTATCCGACGCTTCTAAAGAATCTGACGTCATACCTTCAAATATTATGAAGAAAAACAAATGATCCAGCCAGAGCGTTGCCAAACTTAAATATTATCGTGAAATCTCATTTTGTTATCAATTTTAGTGAAAACCGAAAATAATCCAATGTTTAATTCCACAGATAAATTTTACCTAAAATGTCTATTTTAATTTAACAGCAATTTACTTAATTTGGAAAAATATGCACTCGTGAAATTAGGTTGGTATTATAAGCAGAATAAAATAAGCAATGTTATACGGTAACACAAACAATTATGACTTACCTGTTACGTTAATAATGAGACGAGAAGTATTCCTACTAGCTTAGGTTGAGTTTGAAGAAATTAAAACGTATCCCATTAATTTTAACACATTTACAGACGGTAGTCGCAAATATGGTTTCACATAATTTACTATCACACTAATTGAACACAACTACACAGTATTATAAAATTTTAACCAAATTCTTTGATTACAGAAGGAAATTTGGTAAAAAAATATTCTGTTTAAATACATAATAATATTAGATATCTTTCGACGGTGAAATATTATGTAGCCGCCGAAGCCACGCTGAAGGGTTGTTGACCCCATTCTGCAGAGTAAGCGCCTACCTGATTTGTAAATGCCGTGGCCGGCTGAAATCGTACGTCAGTTGCAGCTGTTTAATCCAAACGAAAGATACATTTTGACGAGTTTAATAATACCGTGTACATTATTCTTGTGTTGTGAAAAAGTTGTTAAATATTAACAAAAGTTAAAGCCATTTAATATTAACAAAATATCGTTCGCGGTTCTTTACTTTAAATTAGTAAAACACTAATTCCTTGCTAGTTAGTTGAAGTTAAGGTATTTATATTTGTTTGTTTAAACAGCTGTTCTCTAGAGTGCTTTATTAAATTTGTGTTATAGGTAGTATTTTGACTTTTTGAAATTGAGAATTTTAGAAGTACTAGGATTTCTTTATTTAAAGGTAATGTAAATATACGACGAATTTCATAACATTTTTGGATTTTTTAAAAAGCTTACCTCAAAAAAAACACATTAAAGCAAAAAAATTGTTGGATGATCCATCTTTCACCAAAAAAAATTGTTTATAGGTTGTAAAACTTCACTTAACTATTTTTATTTGCCCATGGGGTTTAATAACGTTTAACACACAAACTATTTACCTCACAGTTTCTCAACAGATCTATCAAATATAAAGTCTTTTTTCCAAAAAAATATTGAAGAGACGGAAATAAATTTGGTTTACATTTCATCGGTGTTAATAAAGTGCACAAACGATTCGTTATCGTTTCGACCGGAGGTCTGACAAGCTATTAAAATTTGTATTTGTTGAAAATTCGAGGGGTCATATATTGCTCAAGACCCGAAATATTGTTAAAAGACCTATATATTAAAGGGTGTTTCATTAAGGGTGATGAGGTACCATATCTCAGGAATTGATACTCCAGAAGCTTTGGAAAAAAAATCCTAAGAAGGAAAGCGGCCAAGAGAAATTGCTGGAAATCATTTTTAAGTTCCTAACTCTGCCGCTAGGAGGCGTAATTGCTGTGGTCATGTAAGAAAAGACATTTTTCTGGAAATTATCCCTATAAAAGCTATCAAAAAAATATTACACTGATAATTCTACTAGAATTCTACATCTTTTTGGTTTAACACTTTTTGCTGTAAGATGTAAAATTAGGGCGGAAGGGGAGGGGGAAAGTCTACTGATAAAAGTGTCCATAACTTTGGTTTGACTCAACCGAATTTGATGAACTTGGTCTCGTTTAAGAAAGGAAGGCTTGCTAATTTAAACAAAATAATGGCTGTGTTACATTTGCTACTCGCTAGAGGGCGTTATTTGAGAAACTCTTTGTTTTTCCAATTTTTCTCCAAAATTCTAAATGGAATGACATAGTTATTATATCATAATCAAAAAGTAGAATAAATTTGCAAGAGGAAATGTAAAAAATTCGATTCGATATCTTCATTAGTTTCGGAGTTATAGCCAAAAGAATAATTAATATCATGTTAATTGAAAAAAGCAATTGTTTTTATAGGTCCGTGGTCAAGCGTGCCATGGAAAATAAAAAAAAAATTAAACTTTTTATTAAGTGTTTTTTTTCCACTTTTTACTCCATTACTATTGCCTTTAATTTACTAACCTGACGTATTATTAAAAAATTACCTAGTAAGCCATGAAACAAAATCGGCAGGTTGTCAGGGAAACAAACAAATTGAAATGTCACTTTAATCAATCTTTAAGTATCTCTCAAGATTTTATCTTGGATTTTCTGTGAATTTTGAGTTCATCGTTATTCAACTTTTGTGCTGCATCTTTCAAAAATGGCATATACCAACGCCGAGGCTTACGATATGCTTGCCGTATATTTTCAGTGTTTTGAAAATGCTCCTCTTGCGGAACGTGAATATGCTGTCAGGTATCCTGAGCGAAGACCCCATAGTAGAAATGTGTTTCGGCGGTTGGCAATACGTCTTAGAACAACGGGTAGTGTACGTCCCATTCCAGTGTCCACCAGGAGACGTTCAGTAAGGAATGAAGAGAATGTTATAAACGTTCTCGCGTACGTGCAACTGGATCCGCACTTGAGTATCAGAAACATTTCTTTAGAATTAGGTATAAGTTGCACTACAGTGTTCCGAATTTTAAAGGATTTTAAGCTGCATCCCTATCATGTAGTTTTACACCAGGCCCTTTCAGATACTGATTTTGACAGGCGGCGGGATTATTGTTATTGGTTAAGAGGTATGTGCAACGGAAATTGCCAGTTCCTCCTTGATTTTATGGACAGATGAAGCAACTTTTACTAGTTGTGGTAGAGTCAATTTGCACAATATGCACTACTGGTCAGAAACAAATCCTCATTGGATGCGGGAAGTTGATCACGAAAACAGGTGGAGTGTCAACGTGTGGTGCGGAATTTTACGAAACAGAATTATCGGACCGTTTTTCTTTCATGGCCACCTAACTGGCGACTCATACTTAAACTTTTTACGAAATATCCTGCCTATCCTTTTAGAAGATGTGCCTTTTGATATAAGAAGATCCCTATGGTATCAACATGATGGATGCCCGGCCCACTTTTCTGGAAGAGTCCGTGACTTTTTAGATGCTAGTTACCCAAATCGTTGGATTGGAAGGGGTAGTTTGTTTCCGTGGCCACCTAGATCCCCCGATTTAACCGTGCTAGATTTCTACTTGTGGGGAAGATTAAAAGAGATTGTTTATCAAACACGACCAACCACACGGGAGAATATGATTGAGAGAATTCAAATTGTCATAACTACGATTTCACGAGCTGAAATTGAAACTGCCGTTTCCAGCACTAGATAAAAATGTAACACTTGCATTTTGCAAAACGGTGGTCATTTTGAACATTTATGAAGTATTTGTTTGTTGTTTGTTTTTAACAAGATTTCTATGGCTTGATAAAGAACGTGAAGGTGGTTGTGGTTTTTATTGTTGTTTTGGCCCGTTGGCCTTTAAACACGCTTCAAATCTTGCGCTTCGCATGGTTTGGACGAGTCCTAAGCCTGAAGGAAGGTAAACAAAAACAAAACAATAAATAAAAATCATGAGTGTGAAATAATAAAATGAGTTTAAAAATTAAATAAAAAGACAAAAACACACTTAATAAAAAGTTTAAAAATATTTTTTTATTTTCCATGGCACGCTTGACCACGGACCTATAAAAACAATTAACATGATATTAATTATTCTTTTGGCTATAACTCCGAAACTAATGAAGATATCGAATCGAATTTTTTACATTTTCTCTTGCAAATTTATTCTACTTTTCGATTATGATATAATAACTATGTCATTCCATTTAAAATTTTGGAGAAAAATTGGAAAAACAAAGAGTTTCTCAAATAACGCCCTCTAGCGAGTGCCGCGAAAATCAATGTAACACAGCCATTATTTTGTTTAAATTAGCAAGCCTTCCTTTCTTAAACGAGACCAAGTTCATCAAATTCGGTTGAGTCAAACCAAAGTTATGGACACTTTTATCAGTAGACTTTCCCCCTCCCCTTCCGCCCTAAGTTGACATCTTACAGCAAAAAGTGTTAAACCGAAAAGATGTAGAATTCTAGTAGAATTATCAGTGTAATATTTTTTTGATAGCTTTTATAGGGATAATTTCCAGAAAAATGTCTTTTCTTACATGACCACAGCGATTACGCCCCCTAGCGGCAGAGTTAGGAACTTAAAAATGATTTCCAGCAATTTCTCTTGGCCGCTTTCCTTCTTAGGATTTTTTTTGCAAAGCTCCTGGAGTAACAATTCCTGAGATATGGTACCTCATCATCCTTAATGAAACACCCTGTATATATATATGTATATATATATATATATATATATATATATATATATATATATATATATATATATATATATATATATATATATATATACATATATATATATATATATATATATATATATATATATATATATATATATATATATATATATATATATATATATATATATATATATTTATTATTAACACCGATGAAATGTAAACAAAATTTATTTCCGTCTCTTCAATATTTTTTTGGAAAAAAGACTTTATATTTGATAGATCTGTTGAGAAACTGTGAGGTAAATAGTTTGTGTGTTAAACGTTATTAAACCCCATGGGCAAATAAAAATAGTTAAGTGAAGTTTTACAACCTATAAACAATTTTTTTTTGGTGAAAGATGGATCATCCAATAATTTTTTTGCTTTAATGTGTTTTTTTTTTCGAGGTAAGCTTTTTAAAAAATCCAAAAATGTTATGAAATTCGTCGTATATTTACATTACCTTTAAATAAAGAAATCCTAGTACTTCTCCTAAAATTCTCAATTTCAAAAAGTCAAAATACTACCTATAACACAAATTTAATAAAGCACTCTAGAGAACAGCTGTTTAAACCAACAAATATAAATACCTTAACTTCAACTAACTAGCAAGGAATTAGTGTTTTACTAATTTAAAGTAAACAACCGCGAACGATATTTTGTTAATATTAAATGGCTTTAACTTTTGTTAATATTTAACAACTTTTTCACAACACAAGAATAATGTACACGGTATTATTAAACTCGTCAAAATGTATCTTTCGTTTGGATTAAACAGCTGCAACTGACGTACGATTTCAGCCGGCCACGGCATTTACAAATCAGGTAGGCGCTTACTCTGCAGAATGGGGTCAACAACCCTTCAGCGTGGCTTCGGCGGCTACATAATATTTCACCGGCGAAAGATATCTAATATTATTATGTATTTAAACAGAATCTTTTTTTACCAAATTTCCTTCTGTAATCAAAGAATTTGGTTAAAATTTTATAATACTGTGTAGTTGTGTTCAATTAGTGTGATAGTAAATTATGTGAAACCATATTTGCGACTACCGTCTGTAAATGTGTTAAAATTAATGGGATGCGTTTTAATTTCTTCAAACTCAACCTAAGCTAGTAGGAATACTTCTCGTCTCATTATTAACGTAACAGGTAAGTCATAATTGTTTGTGTTACCGTATAACATTGCCTATTTTATTCTGCTTATAATACCAACCTAATTTCACGAGTGCATATTTTTCGAAATTAAGTAAATTGCTGTTAAATTAAAATAGACATTTTAGGTAAAATTTATCTGTGGAATTAAAAATTGGATTATTTTCGGTTTTCACTAAAATTGATAACAAAATGAGATTTCACGATAATATTTAAGTTAGGCAACGCTCTGGCTGGATCATTTGTTTTTCTTCATAATATTTGAAGGTATGACGTCAGATTCTTTAGAAGCGTCGGATACGGGGGTGGTTTAGGGTATTTTTTAAAATAAAAAAGTGCGATTTGAGGAAAAAAGAGTGTTGGGTATGTCTGTAGACTACCACATGAGTCACCAATTCAAATATATGTAGTGAATTTCATAACACCCTGTATATATAGCCTCCTTATGGCCTGTGCGGGAATAAAAGACTGTAAGAAGTTGATTATTTATAACATAATAATTAAAATAATTTTCGTTTGAATTCAAATTTGAAACATAAATAACAACTTTGCAATTATTAATTTGATACTGTAAATAGTAATAGAACCAATAATTTGTTGTATCCTCGCCATCGTCTTACAGTAACTGAAAAAAGCCCTTACAATATGTGTATTAAGTTGTACAATAGTTTGCCAAATAATGTTAAATCTATCAGCACTCTAATAAAATGGAAACAGACTTTAAAAAAGGAGTTAATAAAGACTGAACCCTATTCACTACAGGACTTTTTAAACAAGGAATGGTAACATATTCCTGTATTATTGACGTCATTTCATTTTGTGTATACTTGTGTATTATAATTTGAAATAAAGAAGTATTATTATTATTATTATTATTATATCATAAAAGAAAATGAACAAAAACAAAAAATGACAATTTCCCCCGGAAATTAGAGTTATATACTTTAGATAACTAAAGTGCCCGGCGCTATTTACTCTTCTCTAAACTGTATATTAGCTTAAAATAAACCGAAAAATGTCTTTTATTGAAAATTCGAGGGGTCATATATTGCTCAACACCCGAAATATTGTTAAAAGACCTATATATATACATATATATATATATATATATATATATATATATATATATATATATATATATATATATATATATATATATATATATATATATATATATATAATATACAGGGTGTCCCGAAATTAGGGGGCCAAAGTTAAACAGTGCATTCTGCATAGGGAAATAACACTAATTTGTTTAATAAACATGTATCGAAAAATGCCCCCTAACGGAGCTACGGCCCCCTAAAGAGGGGCCTATGATGAAGGTTTTTTTCAAATAATTCCCACAGGGTTGAACATAAAAACATAAGTTTTTGGTATTATTGTAATTTTGATATGCTGAATCTAGATCTAAAATCAAAACTATTAAAAGTTTATCATAGGCGTAACATTTGGGGGGGTAAAGGTACAGAAACAGCCCTAACTTTTTTATGACCTAACGTTTTAATTTTTTTTTCTGAAATTATGAAAATCTAGAGCTTTCTACCAAAAAAAGGTACTCTTGATTTACATCGCTTAGATGCACCATTTGTGAGAAAAATGCCTTTAAAAGTAACACTGTTTAGCAAAGACGGATCAAGTAAAAATTAATCTTCCAATAAAACTTAGTGCCGGGCCATGAAATCGAATGTTTTACCAAATTTTCTAAAAAATAATGTTACTCTTATAAGCATATTAACGTTTATGTGGTTTTGTAAAAATAATTTTAGAGTTATGCATTCTACTACTAAGTTTTAGGGAAAATATGGGATATCTATGCTAAACAGTGTTACTTTCAAAGGCATTTTTCTCACAAATGGTGAATCTAGGCGATGTAAATCAAGAGTACCTTTTTTTGGTAGAAAGCTCTGGATTTTCATAATTTTAGAAAAAAAAATTAAAACATTAACTCATAAAAAAGTTACGGCTGTTTTTGTACCATTACCCCCCCGAATGTTACGCCTATGATAAACTTTTGGTAGTTTTGATTTTAGATCTAGATTCAGCATGTCAAAATTACCAAAATACCAAAAACTCATGTTTTTATGTTCAACCCTGTAGGAATAATTTGAAAAACACCATCATCATGGGCCCCTGTTTAGGAGGCCGTAGCTCCGTTAGGGGGCATTTTTCGATACATGTTTATTAAACAAGTTAGTGTTATTTTCCTATGCAGAATGCACTGTTTAACCTTGGCCCCCTAATTTCGGGACACCCTGTAGAAACAGGGTGTTTCCTAATTGAATGTCAATATTTAAGGGGGCGATTTTTGGGTCCATTTTAAAAAGAAATCTTCATATGAACGTATGTCCTAAACGTCTTAACTTTTGAGATACAGGGTGGTAAAGTTTTCAAAAATAAATAGTTTTTTATTAATATCTGTAATACCACTTTAGATATTTTAATTAAATTTGGCATACATGTACTATGTATCAAGAGGCATTATTTAGTGTACCATAATTTTTTTATTTCCACCAGTGGCGTTAGTACGGAATTTCACCTGCCTATTTTGGCAGACATTGATGGTACGCCACTGATTTCTCGTAAAATTAAAATTATTCCTGAAATCCCCAATCATTTCAAAGCGAATTTGATCTCTTGAATTTTTTCAATCCTATGCAGGGTTGTCGCTTAAAAAAATAAAAACCTTTTCTCTGCATGATCATAACAATATCGTTAACATGACAATATCGCCATGCAGAGAAAGAGATTTTATTTTTTAGATCACATTTGCTTAGAAATGAATAAGGATCTCAAAAATTAACTTCCTTATTCATTTCTAAGTAAATTTGATCTACAAAATAAATTCATTTTCTCTGCATGGTGATATTGTCATATTAACGATATTGTTATGATCATGCAGGGAAAAGGTTTTTATTTTTTTAAGCGAAAACCGTGCATCGGATTGAAAAAATTCAAGAGATCAAATTTGCTTAGAAATGATTGGGGATTGCAGGAATAGTTTTAATTTTACGAGCAATCAGTGGCGTACCATCAATGTCGGCCAAAATAGGCAGGTGAAATTCCGTACGAACGCCACTGGTGGAAATAAAAAAAATTGTGCTACGCTAAATAATGCCTCTTGATACATAGTACATGTGTGCCAAATTTAATTAAAATATCTAAAGTGCATAGGCGTTTCTAGACCTCTATTTTTGGGGGGGCTTAAGCCCCCGGTTTACATATTTGGGGGGCTTAAGTCCCTGGTTTATATATAGGCGGTTAGGCCATTCAGTTGGATTTGGGGGGGCTAATTCGAGATTTGGGGGGGCTTAGCCCCCCCAAGCCCCCACCTAGAAACGCCTATGCTAAACTGGTATTACAGATATTAAAAAAAACTATTTATTTTTGAAAACTTTACCACCCTGTATCTCAAAAGTTAAGACGTTTAGGACATAAGTTCATATGAAGTTTTCTTTTTAAAATGGACCCAAAAATCGCCCCCTTAAATATTGACATTCAATTAGAAAACACCCAATATATATATATATATATATATATATATATATATATATAATATATATTATATATATATATATATATATATATATATATATATATATATATATATATATATATATATATATATATATAAAAAGGTGAAGAAAATATTGGGGAAACTGTCTGTATGGTAGTGCTCGACACGTGTTTCGTGCTTATTAGCACTCATCAGTCGCACATAACCAAGTTATTAGATGGGAAACTTGGAAGTTGAAAAAACACAAAGAGTTCACAGACCAGGGACCTGCTAGCACATTTGCGGTTGTTTTTTGTTTCACGCAGGTGCTATTGCAGCCTCCGTGGTGATGTTGGGTGTTTCCCGGAAATCCCTGGGTCTCCTGACAAAAAACAACCGCAAATGTGCTAGCAGGTCCCTGGTCTGTGAACTCTTTGTGTTTTTTCAACTTCCAAGTTTCCCATCTAATAACTTGGTTATGTGCGACTGATGAGTGCTAATAAGCACGAAACACGTGTCGAGCACTACCATACAGACAGTTTCCCCAATATTTTCTTCACCTTTTTTTATAAATAGTCCTGTCGATATTTCTTTATATTTATATATATATATATATATATATATATATATATATATATATATATATATATATATATATATATATATATATATATATATATATATAAAAAGAGGAGAATTATTGTGGGCATGTCCGCTAGCAATGAACAGTAAAATGAAAAGTTAGAATGGTAACCCGTACGACACGTGTTTCTGCTCATTGGCTTCATCAGGCCCACGTATGTGACTGTGCCTCTCAACATAAGTCGAGATGCACAACGTCACATACGCAGTTACGGGTGTAACCTTAAGAAAAGGGAAAAAAAATATATTTAACGAGGACCACAAACAGGAGCCAGTGCACCAATTTGTGGCTTCAGCCAAAAGACCCCTTTTTTGGGGGCAACAATTAGCGTCGCCGACGGAGGCAACTATAGCCAACTGTCGTGGTATCCTATAAGCCCAAGAGAAGAAAAACAAATGCTAGAAACTAGCGCGGATCGATACATAAAAAAAGAGAGGAGAATTATTGTGGGCATGTCCGCTAGCAATGAACAGTAAAATGAAAAGTTAGAATGGTAACCCGTACGACACGTGTTTCTGCTCATTGGCTTCATCAGGCCCACGTATGTGACTGTGCCTCTCAACATAAGTCGAGATGCACAACGTCACATACGCAGTTACGGGTGTAACCTTAAGAAAAGGGAAAAAAAAATATATTTAACGAGGACCACAAACAGGAGCCAGTGCACCAATTTGTGGCTTCAGCCAAAAGACCCCTTTTTTGGGGGCAACAATTAGCGTCGCCGACGGAGGCAGCTATAGCCAACTGTCGTGGTATCCTATAAGCCCAAGAGAAGAAAAACAAATGCTAGAAACTAGCGCGGATCGATACATAAAAAAAGAGAGGAGAATTATTGTGGGCATGTCCGCTAGCAATGAACAGTAACATGAAAAGTTAGAATGGTAACCCGTACGACACGTGTTTCTGCTCATTGGCTTCATCAGGCCCACGTATGTGACTGTGCCTCTCAACATAAGTCGAGATGCACAACGTCACATACGCAGTTACGGGTGTAACCTTAAGAAAAGGGAAAAAAAATATATTTAACGAGGACCACAAACAGGAGCCAGTGCACCAATTTGTGGCTTCAGCCAAAAGACCCCTTTTTTGGGGGCAACAATTAGCGTCGCCGACGGAGGCAACTATAGCCAACTGTCGTGGTATCCTATAAGCCCAAGAGAAGAAAAACAAATGCTAGAAACTAGCGCGGATCGATACATAAAAAAAGAGAGGAGAATTATTGTGGGCATGTCCGCTAGCAATGAACAGTAAAATGAAAAGTTAGAATGGTAACCCGTACGACACGTGTTTCTGCTCATTGGCTTCATCAGGCCCACGTATGTGACTGTGCCTCTCAACATAAGTCGAGATGCACAACGTCACATACGCAGTTACGGGTGTAACCTTAAGAAAAGGGAAAAAAAATATATTTAACGAGGACCACAAACAGGAGCCAGTGCACCAATTTGTGGCTTCAGCCAAAAGACCCCTTTTTTGGGGGCAACAATTAGCGTCGCCGACGGAGGCAACTATAGCCAACTGTCGTGGTATCCTATAAGCCCAAGAGAAGAAAAACAAATGCTAGAAACTAGCGCGGATCGATACATAAAAAAGAGAGGAGAATTATTGTGGGCATGTCCGCTAGCAATGAACAGTAAAATGAAAAGTTAGAATGGTAACCCGTACGACACGTGTTTCTGCTCATTGGCTTCATCAGGCCCACGTATGTGACTGATGAAGCCAATGAGCTATAGTTGCCTCCGTCGGCGACGCTAATTGTTGCCCCCAAAAAAGGGGTCTTTTGGCTGAAGCCACAAATTGGTGCACTGGCTCCTGTTTGTGGTCCTCGTTAAATATATTTTTTTTTTCCCTTTTCTTAAGGTTACACCCGTAACTGCGTATGTGACGTTGTGCATCTCGACTTATGTTGAGAGGCACAGTCACATACGTGGGCCTGATGAAGCCAATGAGCAGAAACACGTGTCGTACGGGTTACCATTCTAACTTTTCATTTTACTGTTCATTGCTAGCGGACATGCCCACAATAATTCTCCTCTCTTTTTTTATGTATCGATCCGCGCTAGTTTCTAGCATTTGTTTTTCTTCTCTTGGGCTTATAGGATACCACGACAGTTGGCTATAGTTGCCTCCGTCGGCGACGCTAATTGTTGCCCCCAAAAAAGGGGTCTTTTGGCTGAAGCCACAAATTGGTGCACTGGCTCCTGTTTGTGGTCCTCGTTAAATATATTTTTTTCCCCTTTTCTTAAGGTTACACCCGTAACTGCGTATGTGACGTTGTGCATCTCGACTTATGTTGAGAGGCACAGTCACATACGTGGGCCTGATGAAGCCAATGAGCAGAAACACGTGTCGTACGGGTTACCATTCTAACTTTTCATTTTACTGTTCATTGCTAGCGGACATGCCCACAATAATTCTCCTCTCTTTTTTTATGTATCGATCCGCGCTAGTTTCTAGCATTTGTTTTTCTTCTCTTGGGCTTATAGGATACCACGACAGTTGGCTATAGTTGCCTCCGTCGGCGACGCTAATTGTTGCCCCCAAAAAAGGGGTCTTTTGGCTGAAGCCACAAATTGGTGCACTGGCTCCTGTTTGTGGTCCTCGTTAAATATATTTTTTTTTCCCTTTTCTTAAGGTTACACCCGTAACTGCGTATGTGACGTTGTGCATCTCGACTTATGTTGAGAGGCACAGTCACATACGTGGGCCTGATGAAGCCAATGAGCAGAAACACGTGTCGTACGGGTTACCATTCTAACTTTTCATTTTACTGTTCATTGCTAGCGGACATGCCCACAATAATTCTCCTATCTTTTTTTATGTATCGATCCGCGCTAGTTTCTAGCATTTGTTTTTCTTCTCTTGGGCTTATAGGATACCACGACAGTTGGCTATAGTTGCCTCCGTCGGCGACGCTAATTGTTGCCCCCAAAAAAGGGGTCTTTTGGCTGAAGCCACAAATTGGTGCACTGGCTCCTGTTTGTGGTCCTCGTTAAATATATTTTTTTTTCCCTTTTCTTAAGGTTACACCCGTAACTGCGTATGTGACGTTGTGCATCTCGACTTATGTTGAGAGGCACAGTCACATACGTGGGCCTGATGAAGCCAATGAGCAGAAACACGTGTCGTACGGGTTACCATTCTAACTTTTCATTTTACTGTTCATTGCTAGCGGACATGCCCACAATAATTCTCCTCTCTTTTTTTATGTATCGATCCGCGCTAGTTTCTAGCATTTGTTTTTCTTCTCTTGGGCTTATAGGATACCACGACAGTTGGCTATAGTTGCCTCCGTCGGCGACGCTAATTGTTGCCCCCAAAAAAGGGGTCTTTTGGCTGAAGCCACAAATTGGTGCACTGGCTCCTGTTTGTGGTCCTCGTTAAATATATTTTTTTTTCCCCTTTTCTTAAGGTTACACCCGTAACTGCGTATGTGACGTTGTGCATCTCGACTTATGTTGAGAGGCACAGTCACATACGTGGGCCTGATGAAGCCAATGAGCAGAAACACGTGTCGTACGGGTTACCATTCTAACTTTTCATTTTACTGTTCATTGCTAGCGGACATGCCCACAATAATTCTCCTCTCTTTCTTTTTTTTATGTATCGATCCGCGCTAGTTTCTAGCATTTATATATATATATATATATATATATATATATATATATATATATATATATATATATATATATATATATATATATATATATATATATATAACTCAAACTTAAACAGGTTGTTAAGTTTGAGTATTTTGTTGTTCTTACCATAAATTCAGTACATATCATTGTGATATATTATAAATCTTATAACAAATAAACAATATTTTGAAGTACGCAATATATTCCGGACAATGATTTATAGTCCAATACAAATTTGAACTTCGCGCACCGAGAGCTGTTCTTAATAATTCAACTTTCACAATTACAATAATACAAGTAATTGTTTTCTAGAACTTTTAGAAATAATTATCAACAGTTGCAGCATATTTTTAATATTGTTTTATCACAATAATAGTTACACACGCCATTTTAACTTGCACTTGACCGAATTTATTTTCGTTATAAGTACAACAAATAAAACTTTTTTTAAATCATATTTGTAAGCAAATTAACAATAATATCTATTAAAGTAAAACCATCAGAGTAACCACCCCGATTTGACCCCTTTGCATAAACTTTTTAAAATTACAAATTACTATCTTGGGAATAAAATGTAATGATTATTTCACCACTCTTCCCCAACTAACAGACCCTTAGAAATTAAATATTGACAAGCTTCCTCCTCAGGTGTGATTATGTTATAACAGTAAAACATCCCTTAAATTTAAAATTTTTGGGTCCAGAAGTTTGGGCGGATATTCATTCATTCGCGTACGGATAAACGATTCTAAACGGAATAAACTAAGCGAACCGAAAATCCCACTATCTTTATACAATAAAAATCTTTCAAAGTATATTTTACCAAGTCAGTTTAATCTAATAAAGCATATATGCTTTCTTATACGCGCAGCATTTTGCTACCTCTGTAAACCCGGCAACAGTGCTAGAGGTAACAAAGTTGAAGCAGTGTCACAAAGGTGTATATGTCACAGAGGTAATAACAATTTAAGTTTATCCTGTCATATATGAAAATTTTTAAAATTAAAAATCTTTTCCCCTGTCTTGATAGACCTGTTAAGGGAGTCCCCCTAAGCATATATAAGTAATTTTCTTGTTAAAAAGTCAACTGGTTATGGTGGAGGCCAGGTCGCCCAGCCTGTGCACCGGAGGTAACAACTTAACAGGCATCAGTATATACAATATATATATATATATATATATATATATATATATATATATATATATATATATATATATATATATATATATATATAAATATATATATATATATATATATATATATATATATAAATATATATATATATATATATATATATATATATATATACATATAGTAGAAAAATGGAAGATTTCTTGGCCTATAGGTAATATAATAAATGTAAATGCGAAGATTTACTTCTTCGCTAGTGCAGCGAAAAGGCCGTGAATGAAAAATAAAAATAATGAGGACTATCTTTGATTCTGGTCTGGGTGAATATAACAATACATCTTACCCATCCTTTCCGAACATTTTGGATATAAGGACTCTCTTTGATTCTGGTCAAATCGTGGTCTGTTCTTCAGCCACCCTGGGTGTAAGCCTGCCCGCTGATGGGTAAGGGCCCAGAAATCGATAGCAGGAGGTCACCCAGACCAGAATCAAAGATAGTCCTCATTATTTTTATTTTTCATTCACGGCCTTTTCGCTGCACTAGCGAAGAAGTAAATCTTCGCATTTACATTTATTATATATACATATATATATATATATATATATATATATATATATATATATATATATATATATATATATATATATATATATATATATATATATATATATATATCAACATCAAAATTGATGGCTTTGTATCTGATAAATGCGTTAAAAGAGTTAGGCAAGACCACCCAAGTCTTGAGTGGTTAGGATTATTTATCGAAGAAGAATAGATGCATTTGATATGTTAGTGTGGCGACGAATGCTGAGAATTCTCTGGACTGCCTGACGCGCCAACTTGCCTATAAATTAACGAAGTTCGACCATTAAGACTTTTATCAAGTACACGTCTATACCAGAATCCTTACATTTTTGGCCGCATACAACGTAAAGATAATATGGAGAGACTTATATAATACAGAGAAAGCCGGATGGTAAGAGACGACGTGGACGCTTACCTAAGCGATGGGTCGCCATTAACTAGCAAGGTGATGCATGAGCACTGACTTTGGTGAGGCTATCCATTTGTCCAGAAATCGAGAAAGATCGCATACTCTAGTTAAAAGAGCCTATACGAGATTGATACACAGTGATAAGGATGGATCACAATACATCTGCCAAGATGTTAATGACGAAGAAGATATGACAAGAGATTGGGAATACATAATTACATATTAAAGTATAACACATATTTAACTAAAAGAAAAGCGTGGGAATAAAAATGTTTGTTCTAGAACAGCCATGCTGCCATTTTGAGTTTCCTTTTTGTTAGAATGATAAAATAATATAGTTTTTACCTGATGGTTAAAGTAGACATTTCTGTCACAAAAATCACGACAAGTGCGCGATCTCGATCACCGTGTGCTGATATGATGTGTGCCATAGGTATGATGTGTGTGATCACAATCGCACACTTCTCTTCCTGATTTTTATAACAGGAATGTGTTTAATTTAGCCAAAACCCTATTTTTCAGTCTAACAAGAAGAAAACTAATATTTTTAATTTTCCAGTTGAGTTATAATATGTAAAAATCATGTGTGTTTCTTGTTCACTTTTGAAAATAATTGTTTCTGTAACAACCTACATTGGTGAGTTATATTAGACTTTTTTAGATTAATATTATCGTAATCATTTTTATATTGTAATCCTGAAGTATTCATTCTCTACAGCTTGAAAAAAAAAAACAATAAAGGATTTTTCTTTATAATGCCGTATACAAATCTGCACCCAATCTCCTGAATCTTATCTTGAGAACCTTAATGCCTCGTTTTATTTTAAAACTTTATGGCTTCTGTAGGTTTTAATGACCATATCTATGTATATGAGTTTGTACGAATTCTTTCAGAAGGGGAGCAAGGAAATGAATAATGATAATTATAAAAAAAATAATCGAGGAGTTCCTACCTCTAATTAATTGAAAAGAGTTGAACTGTCGAGAATTGTGACAATTATCTCATAAAACGTTTAAGAATAACTGAAAAAAGTAAGGAAAAATTTAAATCCTTTACGATCACACGGAGGTATAAAAACTCAACGTTAAAAAAGCTCTGCAATGTTAAAAAAACGCTTGTCATTGCTGTTATGTTTTGTGTTCATACTGGAGTTAAGAAATCGCTGGTTTTTCCTCCCCCCACGAGTACAATTAGTTCACATCTAAACGCATCTTAAGGGGCGGTCTTAGGCGCAGCGTCCACAAACGTGGCAGTGGTATGGCGGCGACGTTGTTCTGACGAGTGGCAATAGCAAGATAATATAAATGAGTTAAGCAACACACACTGAGATAACGTGGCAGCGGCGCAGATATGGCATACCATATTGTGACCACTTGCGGCCGAAAGCGACATGCCACTAGCCACTTTACTCGTTGCTTTGATTTTGGTAAATAAAATGTGGGACGATGTAGAATTTAATATTCGCTTTGTCGAATTAGTTGAATCAAAACCATGTTTGTACGAATATAATCGACCAGATTATTGTAACAGAAATGTACAATATGCTGCCTGGAATGAAATTTCAGAAACAGTTAACGAAACAGGTAAGTTTTTATAAAGAAATACATATATTACTAATAATGTTTTTAAGCTACAATTAGAAAAGAGTGTAGTATAGGTACATGGTAATGTAGTGCCATTAAAAGTTGTAGTACCTACCCTTGATTTGAAATTTTAGAAATATAAAGATATTTATAAAGCCGATATCTTAAATTTTGTGGACCGTTATTATGTATTTGCAAATTTTGAACACGTACTTGCTGTATAATATTCGGTTGTTTAGGTGTGGAAAAATTGCCATCGTAAATACGAATAAAATTATGTAAAGTACACGTTGCTAGGATTATTATATCTATCCTCATAGATAGATAGATCCTCATATTGTTTTCATACAGATGGGTGTTTGCCATATTCCAAATTTAGCATTTAATATACCAAATGCACATTCTACTGATTTGCGTCCCTAGAAACTTTGTAATTATATATTCGTCTTTCGTTGGTAAGTTGATTTCGGGCAAACGGTTTCATTAAATTGCTTCTGAGCGGAAATACTTCATCACCTACAAAGTAGTAAGGAAAACCTGTGTTTCCATCTTCGCCAGGTAGAGGGGTCGCATCTGGTATATTAAGTTCTTGAACCAGAGACTTTCCAAAATTGCTTTCCTTTAACGCACGTCCATTGCTGTTGCGGCTGTATTCACCCATATCTACGGTAATGAATAAAGAACGGAAAAATCATACGAGCTCGTATGAGCGACATGGGCCGCGTGAAAATATTTTTGTGTAATAAATGTAAAATGAAAACAAATCTAGACTATTAAAAGTTATTGGCATTACATGATATAATTAACATTTTTTCAAAGTTCGCTTCAGTAAAACGCGTTCGTTTATATAAGTCTAGAAAAGCTTCTTTCGACATCACAACTTGTAACAGGAGCGAAACGGAAATGATTACACAAGTCAAGTATTTTTAGTTTTCAATGTTTCAAAAATATTTGTTATTTCTGAAAATCCTGAATTTCTTTGTAAGATTTTTGGTATATACACTTTTTCACCAATTTCGGTAGGACATGATTTAAGCTTGTCTATGGTTGTCCCAAATAAATTAAAAGAAGTCAAAAGGGGAAGGTTTTGTGTCTCCAACTGTTCAATTACACCTGGAAGGTATCAAAAATTTTCAGAAATAAACTTTAAATCATTTTTAAGCGTCAGTGTACTTATAACTTCTTTACTTCTTGTTACACTGAAAGCATCATCTTTTAGATTGTCAATAACATTTTTAACTAAGTCGTAATTTGTATGGTAATATATAACGGCTGATAACCATGTTCCCCACCTCGTAATAACAGGTTGTGGAGGCAATGGAACATTAGGACAAATTTCCTTAAATCTGTTTATTCGCGCTGGTGATTTAAGAAAAACTTTTTTTACCTCACTAACCAAAGTATCAATAACTGGATAGAAGTCACGTATCAGTTCACATATTCTATGCAAGGCATGATCTAGACATGTAAAGTGAATCAAATTTGGAAAATGTTCTTTTAACTGTCTTCCTGCTTTTAGCATATATGCCGCACTATCCGAAAGCAGCAAAACAACCTTTTCAGTAATATTCGTATCTGGAAACTGCAACTTGAGTTATTGTCTCACTATTGGTTTTAGCCAGAAATTTACTTTTAACTACATATGAGCTTCCCGCTTCTATAGGATTTAAACGCCCAACTATAATATTAGCAACGTATCGGCCCTTTATGTCGGTGGTTTCATCGATGCTAAACCACAACTTTTTTCCTTCACTATTGTGACGTTTTTGTCAATAGCTTTTGAGTATACCTCGTCCACATAACTTTTACGAAGAGCAGATTCGTCTGGTACTCTGTGGTGGCAATATCTTTGCAAAAATTTCTTCATAGATAGATTATTTATTTTATGGAGAGGAATTTCAGCTGCAACAAAGGCTTCACACAAATCCATGCAAAACTCTGCGTGTATTACATCAGGTTCTCTAGATGCGGATGGCCCCGGATGAGATTGCATCTTCTCTAAATGCTTTGGACCTTTGACATATAGCTCGATGTGATTTCGTTGTGTACAAATAAATTCAGAGTTACACACTGTACACCAAACACCTTATTCCCCTTCAAATAAGATAGTGGAATATGGAAGCAGCCATCCCAACTTAAGTTTTTTACTTGTACTCTTGCGGCTATTGTAAATGGTCACAGATAATATAAAACAAAATAATTTCAGCACACCACTGACTTGTTTACACTGAAACTGAACACAAAAATAAGTGATATCTCTATTTCATATCCCAAAAACTCATTAAATTTACAAGCAATAAACTCCATTTCAGAGCAAGAAAGAATAATTGTATGGGAATGTCAATTAGGCATTTATTATTTATTGACCCTCATGCCAAAATTTGTAGGCAACCTTGTAACTGTGCAAAATACACCTCTTTTTTCCTTAGCTATTGTATAGGATCAGCCTTTTGGGCCCACAAGTATGTACTACATAATTAAGAGATTACCAACAGGTATAGTGACCTAATTTGCAGAGAACTGTGGTTGTGCTGTGTTAAGTATATTTTCATTTCAAACCATACCATAATGGCGTATCTTTACTTATACCTAGTTAATGATAGGTATGTTCGAAAAATTATTTAATCTACGTGCAAACATTCTAGCCGAGTGAGGATAACCTCGATAAAGAAATTTGCGGAGAGGACTGAGGACACATTTTCATATATTCTGTCAACATACAAATGTTGATAATTTATGTATAACTGTCAATGTGGGTGTATTAGAACAACATTCTCAGAACAAAAATTAACTTGTGCCGATATTGTGTAAAACTAAAAAAAAAATTTAAAAACATTTTGTCAGTAAAAAGATCTCCACGCAAAACATAGTTGGTATGCCCCGAGGGCATGTAGGGGATAGAACTATCATATGTATGCAAATAACTGCAAAATACTTCTTCCTACAACGTAACACTAACAACTCATTTTCCCACTACGCGGGACGACTATAGGTCTAGATCAGCGGTCGGCAACTGGCGGACCGCGGTCCGGATTCGGACCGCGGAAGGTAGAAAACTGGACAGCCAAAAAACTTGTAAGAACAAATACTTCCATTTAAACTTTTTCTTTTTGTTTTCTTCGGACCTCGATACAATTTTTCAAGGTATCTGAACCCTACTAGAAATTAGTGGCCGACTCTTGGTCTAGATGTTTACTTGAAGTTATTTGCTAATGGAGAAAACAAAATTCAGTTCTTTACTCAGTATCACTTTGAAATAAAACATCAGAATGAGGTATTACCCATTCTAACTTCAGCTTTTTTCGCACTCATTTCAATACTTTCTTTACTTTTTTACAAATTTAAACAAACACTAAAATCAGTCTACACACGAACTTAACGGCATCCTGCAGGAAATCTTTACCTCACGACACACCAAACGAATTTAACAACTGTGTGATACTTTTAAACCCGCTACGATCTTTTCTCAGTATTTGCACCGTTAGATCAAACGCCGCCGACGATGTGGCTTGCATTGATGTACTTTGACGGCAGACGTTAAATTCCTTTTCCAATTTTTATTTCGTATTTACTATGTACTATTTTATTGTTTAATCTACTATTACCTGCATTTTTGTAAATTTACTAATATTTTTGTGTTAAGTGATCCAAATTTAATGTATAAGCTTGGCTAAAAAGTTGTAAGGCCAGTAAAACGATTTACTTTAAAAGTAGAATTTTTTATCATTGCAAACGCCGCAACCGTAACCAATTTTCTCCGATATAATAAATAATCATTTACCTGCTACCCCGTGACGTTTAAGGGTTCACATGTTTACTACAATTTATTTTCTTTTGGAAAACATTGTCAAATAATTAATTATTAATTATACTGTATTTGCACAAAAAAAAGTTTTTATACAAAAATATACATTTTCCCTATGTAACGCATATGATCCCGGGTTGTGTTGGAATTAGAACTTGGACAGTTTTCGCACTGCAGAGAGAGAGAGAGAGAGAGAGAGAGAGAGAGAGAGAGTTGCACAAAAGCATTGTATTTATGTAGGTAATTAGTCTTAATTACGGCAAATATGAACTCCAGTAACAGTACAATTACATAAATTAAATGTTTCTAAATATATATGAAATTTGAGTCAATTTTTGGTTTATTAAACTAATAGAATAGGAATATAAAAACGGTGCAACAAGCGTGTATAGCTATCCTAGAATAAACATAATAAAATTATTTTTAAATAGCAAGGCATTTATTACTGATTCTTGTTATTTGATTGGTGGTATTTCACACGATTAAGTGAGTGGAAAAAACCAAATTCCTTACCCTAAACTAACCCATCTCCGTCGACAACAGATTTCACACGATTAAGTGAGTGGAAAAAAAAACAAATTCCTTAACCTAAACTAACCCATCTGCGTCGACAACAGCTGACACTAGTATAGAAAAATAACCTTTATAGTTGTGGAGAGCAGAACCTGATTTTGGTGTTTTTTTATCCTAATATGCTTGTCATCAATGCTTTCGACGCAATTGGGTAAATTCCATAGAGTATAAAGCGTTCAGAGATTTCTAACCACTTTTCTCTAGTTTGTTTTGGCAAATATTTTGGCTGTAGAAATTTCCATAACATTTTGGATGTGTGATTAACAATTTTCCGTATTGTTGTATGCCCACTTAACAAATAAAATTGCAAAGACTTGAAAGAACATCCTGTGTCAAAACATCTGACACAAAGGAAAAATTAATCACAAATAAGTTTCTGGTGTGTGCTAATGATTTTTTTGGTATTGTGCTATACCCTTCGTAAAACAGTTTTCTTTTTTTCGGTAAATGACTGCAAAAGAAAGACGGGGAAGTTTTACAAAATATTTAAACAAAAAAGTTCCTTCGGGGTCTTCTGCAAAGCCCACCAAGCCCTATTACCTAGCTTAAAATTTACGTTTTTTACAACCCTTTACAAAATCACGAAAATCACTGGGAAATATTAAAGAAATTCAACAAGACAACAATACCGCGACTGAAAGAGATTCGAGTGAGTCTGATAGTGAACCAAATCTGGCTTTAAGTAGCTCCAATGAATACGCGGAAAAAAGTAGGTCAGAAGCTTTACATATACCAAAAAAGAAGAAATAAACAAAAAAATATCCTTCTTCGCAAGAAGTGAATACAAGTGCATTCGAATATTTTAAAAATAAACAAAATGAATTACATATCAGCATCCACCCTTAACATGTGAGCGACCACCCTTAAGCTGGACCAGACCACCGCCACTAGACGCACTTGCTTATGGCTGTATATGTTTATTTTATTAAATAGTTTTAAGTTAAAGGGGATAAGGGAATAGATTTACGACCTGGCTTGGGTCGGGATTAAAATTATTTCTTAGAAATGATGTTTGGTCTATATAAAGAATTTGAAGAACAGGCACTTGTTTTCCGCCTAGCATATGGAAAGCACGCTCGCTTTACGAGACGTTTATTTTATAATTAAACTGTCGAAAATATATATATTTTTTGTAAAACCTGGTGTTTTCTTACATCAGAAGTGTATCCGCGATTTTCCACGGAGTGAGTGATTTACCAGCGGCCATCCAATTATTCTCGCGAACTTTTTAATTTTCGAGAAACATCATAATGGAAGAATTTGCGAAAATTTTGACCGAGTCTCTTAAAAACCTAAAAGACGCAAGTGCGCGACCAACGATTTCAACAACTTTCGAGGTACTCCTTTTCGAACCAAATCGGGATGACGACGGTGCGGCTAAGTGGTGTGATGAGATGGAAAAATTGGGAGAAACTTTTAGTTGGACCAGCCACGAACTGCTAGTAAGGAGTGCCACCGGACTCGCCGGAGATGCCAAGGAATGGTTTTCTATGTGGAACCCTTTGGAAAAATCTTGGGAGGAGTTCAGAATCGAGTTGTCCAGCCTTTATCCTGCCAAAAGAAATTTGAGTGAAAAGCTTCGCAAAGCTAGCCAGTACACCAGCAAAGAGGCGAAATCCTATTGTGAGTATGCCAGAAAAAAATTATTTCTTATCAATTCGTTGAATTTTGACTTATCCACCGCTCAAATTATGGAAATTGTTATTGGTGACATCGCTGATGTTCACGTCAAAACCGCCGCGTTTAATAGCAATATAAAGTCGGTCAGTCAACTCCTTACTCTTTTGAGCAACTATAAGATGTCAAGCTCGGGTAAACTGTCGGAAATTGTCGAGTTTAAAAGAGGTTATCCATCATCGTCTTATAAGGACACAAAAGATGATTTAGAGATTCGTTCGCGACCATGCTATTCGTGTAATCAAAGCGGTCACTTGAGCCGGTACTGCCCAAAAAGACGCAAGTTTAACAATACTCTCAATTTAGGGCTAGAAAGAAGTCCACGGGAGCATAACAACGCTCAAGTTATTTGTGCTTATTGTAAAAAACGTGGACACTATGCTACTGATTGTTTTCTTAAAAAGCGTGACCGACCGTCCCCCTCGTCACAAATTAACCATTTTTTTGTAAAATTAGATCGTGATTTTTGCACCACTTTTGTTATTCAAAGTATTAAAGTCAATTGTTTGATAGATACTGGAGCGGAGTGCAGTCTGTTGTCCGAAAAAGTTGCTAAAAAACTCGAGTGTCACTTTGAGCCCGCATTCGTTACATTAAAGGGGATCGGAGATAATGCCGTCGTTGCAAGTAGCAAGGTTAATTTAAGAATTGAAAGTAATAGTACCGCTTTCAATATTTGCTTCTTTATAATTAGTAACACCGTAATGACCCCTGACGCCATAATTGGGCGGGACCTTTTCAATCATAAGGGCGTTGAAATCCGCAGCGACCACACTGGAAGTCGTATTATTTTAAAGGATACTGAATGTCAAATCGAGAAGACCATTAATCATGTAACTATTTCGTCAAAAACGGTAAATAGCTCTTTAGTTGGTAGTGATTTAAATAGTTTATTGACCCTTCTCGGTAGATATAATAAAAACATCGCGCTAGGAAATTCAGTGTCGCCAATAACAACCGCCGAATTAAATATAAAACTGAAAGAGGATAGGATAATACATTGTCACCCCTATAGGATGGCATTGTGCGAACGAGAAAAAGTCAAATTCAAATTAATAATTAAAGATTTGCTTAAGAACAATATTATTAGGGAAAGTTATTCGCCCTATGCAAGTCCTATTGTTCTAGTACATAAAAAGGACGGCACCGTGCGAATGTGCTGCGATTTTAGGGCTCTTAATAAATTAACGGTTAAAGAAAGGTATCCTTTACCATTAATTCAAGATCAAATTACAATTTAAAGGGCAATAAATTCTTCACAACATTAGACATGGCAGCGGGTTTTCACCAAATACGTATTGCCCCCGATTCTATTGAAAAGACCGCCTTTGTAACCCCCAGATGGCCACTACGACTACCTTCGTATGCCTTTCGGTTTGGCCAACGCCCCCGCTGTCTTTCAACGTCCAATATGCAAGGCTTTGGGCGACTTAAAAGACCGGGACGCACTTATTTATCTTGATGACATTTTAATACCGTCTAAGTCTACCTCCGAGGGGCTCGAAAAATTAACGAGAGTGCTGGACGCACTAGCTATCGCTGGGTTCTCTCTAAATCTTAAAAAGTGTAATTTTTTCAAAACCTAAATTGAGTATTTGGGTCAAGAAATCTCTGAGCAGGGAGTCCGGCCCGGTAACAGCAAAATTGAGGCTTTATGTATTGAAAGCACCCGACCAGCAAAATGTCAAGCAAGTGCGACAATTTATGGGTCTTGTCAACTATTTTCGTAAATTTATACCGGAATTATCGGCAAGGACGGCTTGCATCACTAAACTCACAAAAAATAATGAGAAATTTATTTGGGGCGATGACCAAACGATTGCTAAGAATTATGTTTGTGCGTTTCTAAGTCGACGACCCCTACTAACTTTTTTTGACCACACGTTACCAACTGAATTGCATACTGATACTAGCGCTCTGGGTTTTGGAGCAATACTCTTCCAGCGCCATGACACTCAATTAAAGGTGGTAGCATATTTTTCAAAGCGCACATCGACAGAAGAATCTAAATACCACTCGTACGAGTTGGAGACTCTTGCTGTTTTTTATGCAATAAAGCATTTTCGTGTTTACCTACTGGGCGTGCAATTCAAGGTGGTCACGGACTGCAACTCTTTAAAGCTGTCGCAGCATAAAAAGGAGCTAATTCCCAGGGTTGCCAGGTGGTGGCTTTACTTACAGTCGTTTAATTTTGACATTGACTACCGAAAGGGTAAATATTTACAACATGCTGATTATTTTAGTAGAAATCCAATCGATAAAGCCATTGAACCTAAAACTGTCGGAATTAGTGACATCAACGTTATTTCAACGGATAATTGGTTAAAAAAGGCACAAAAGCATGACCGCGAAACATTGAAAATAAAACAAAAGCTCCATGAGGGCCAGTTAACCACCGAGTATTTTTGTCAAAACGGCATCCTGTTCAGAAAAATAAATCCAGGTCAGGACCCGCCGATTTATAGGGCTTTCATACCTAAAGGTAGTCGTTTAGGGTTATTACGATTATTTCACGACGAACAATGTCACATGGGGCCTGACAAAACGTTTTCCAAAATAAACCATTATTTCTGGTTCCCGAAAATGGCCAAGTTTGTTAAAAAATATTGTGACCATTGTTTAAAGTGTATGGTCGGCAAGGACCACACTGGACCTAAACAGGGACAATTACATCCCATCGACAAGAAACCGATCCCTTTTCAGGTAGTTCACGCTGACTGTGTTGGTCCGTTTCCAGTATCCGTCGACGGTTTTAAAATTAAACACTTGTTGCTAATAATAGATGCTTTTACGAAGTTTTTGTTTTTGGTGCCCGTAAAAACACTTTCGGGTCCCGAAACATGCGCCGCTCTTAAAATGCATCCGAGTTTGTTTGGCATCACGAAGACGTTTATTTGTGACAGAGGCACCAATTTCACCGATAAATCTGTCAAGCGAATGTTGACTGAATTGGGTATTCATCAACATCTGATTGCCAGAGGCGTCCCTCGTGTAGGGTTGCCACCTGGCCGGTTTTCCGCCGGCCTAGCCGGTTTTTCATTAACAAGGCCGGGCGCAGGTCATCATCCCAGGAAAGCCGGTTTTCTTACCATTCTCAAACAGATACGTCATCGAATTTGGAAAAGCTGCTCGGAGAAATAATGAAATCGCCCAAGATACCACAAAACGGACTGCAATCTATTGATGGGTAGCCGTATTTATTATTTATTCATTTCTATATTACACTACAGGATAGCAGTTTGGTAGCAAAATTTCGGCCCATTTCCGGGGATTCACAGAGTTTTATCCTTGTAAATCAGCAAAATCAAACACCAAATACCATTTTAAATTTTAAACAAGTATACTTATCTGACTGATGTAGCTGCAGTGTTTACCTATTTGAATTTTTTTAGAAATAAAGTGTTACTCTCTTGTTTTAAAATTTTCATTTAGCATTTCTTTTTAAAAAAAATCTAATTCATACTCACATAATTTTGGGTTATCATAAAAAATAATTATCGGCAAATTTTGGTAAAACTTGGGCGTGGTCCCAAAAAAATTTCGTGCCCCTCGCATTACCTGCTGCGCTTTTCACTAAATCACCCCAAAGGCCGGTTTTCTATTATCAAAAAGGTGGCAACCCTACCCTCGTGGTAACGGTCAGGTGGAAAGATAATATGTAAAAACGGTTTTGAATTTGTTACGCACCGAAAACGGCGACAAAGCGGAGTGGCCACAATCAACTACTAAAATTCAAACAACGCTTAACACGACAATTCAAAAAACTACGGGGTTTACGCCGATTTATTTATTAACTGGTGTTGAAGGCAATGCGCCCGACCGACTGACCGAGTTTATATCAAACCGCGATCTTTCTCAAGGTTTAGAGCAAGATAGAAAGCTGGCTTACGAACGAATAACGAAACAAGCCGACGGACGATGCGAAAGCCTTGTTTAATAAGACACGTATAGGCCCAATAAAGTCATAAATATTGGAGACTTAGTATTCCACCCATCGGGCAATAGCCACCTAGCTAAGTTGGACCAAAAGTATGAAGGTCCGTTTGAGGTCGTTAATGTTTTGGAAAACGATAGATTTGAGGTCAAAAATTTGTCGACGAATCGTATGAGCATTGTTGCCAAAGATATGCTTCGTGTGTGGCCCGGAGAATTTTCTGGTTTATCAGAGTAATGAATAGGTGAATATTTGAAAAATTTTATGGACATGTGAGCTAATTGTGATCAACGCTAGATTATTGCTTTACGATAAGTACTCTGATTTTATAATATTAAGGTTAAATGATGATGACGCTTTGTAAAGGGAAAAAGGGTTGGCTGGAGGCCATATTTAGATGCGAAATTCTACGATGTTATACTTTAAATTCTACGATGATATAATTTAAATTCTACGATGATATAATTTAAATTCTACGATGATTTGATTTAAATTTTACGATGATATATTTTAACTTCTACGATGATACATTTTACACTCTACGATGATATACTTTAAAATCTACGATGATATACTTTGAAATCTACGATGATATACTTTAAAATCTACGATGATATACTTTAAAATCTACGATGATATACTTTAAATTCTACGATGATATACTTTAAATCCTACGATGATATACTTTGAATTCTACGATAATACATTTCAAATTCTACAATATAGTTAAATTATATTTCGAAATCTACGGTAACACCCTTGGGTGACTTGGTTAACTTTTTACGAGAAAAGGGTCTGCCAAAATTCATGTTTAAAAGCAGACGAAAAAACAATCAAATTTTTTTTATTTTTATGTTGTTCACGATCGGCTCACAGCTCTACGTTTAAGTAATGACAAAACCAAACCGAATCTGCCGCCTTTTTCATTTGTTTCAGATTTTCGTTGTTCTCCTGGTAATTCGAGAACGAATTATGTGTCAGGTTGGCCGTATCAGCATCCACCCTTAACATGTGAGCGACCACCCTTAAGCTGGACCAGACCACCGCCACTAGACGCACTTGCTTATGGCTGCATATGTTTATTTTATTAAATGGTTTTAAGTTAAAGGGGATAAGGGAATAGATTTACGACCTGGCTTGGGTCGGGATTAAAGTTATTTCTTAGAAATGATGTTTGGTCTATATAAAGAATTTGAAGAACAGGCACTTGTTTTCCGCCTAGCATATGGAAAGCACGCTCGCTTTACGAGACGTTTATTTTATAATTAAACTGTCGAAAATATATATATTTTTTGTAAAACCTGGTGTTTTCTTACATACAAGAATGCTCTGACAAAAATACTGAGGATGCAGATAAGGCATTCCTGAGAAGTGTGTTACCAGACAGGAGAAAAATGACAGACTATCCAAAAAGAAAATTTAAAATTGGTATTTTGAAATTAGCTGCAGAAATATTAGAAGGCAATCTGTCATCAAATTCAAGTGTTCAGCAAATGTTTTCACCGCTTGGCGAACCTTCCCCAAACTCTTCAAATATACAACAAGTTTATTCTCCGATTAGTATCCCATCTACAAATTGAACAAATGAAAATGTATTTCCATCATACCATTCACTACAACGACCACATTATTCGTGTAATGTACCTTAACGATAAACCGCCCTGTATAATATATTTTAGGAAAATATACATAATTGTTATTTAGTTAAGTAATCCATTTGTTGTCGTTGTTTATAATTATAATGCGAAGAAGACGTTTTCTTAATAAACATACTTAACTTCCTTTTATCGTACTTAATGTTCAATTAACTATTTAATAATGATATTTACTGTTTACTCGTCTTAAACATGACCAAAATGTCTTCTTTGTACTTTTCTAATTACCCTAAGATAAGTTCTTGCATAAATACCCTTAGTTCTGTAAAGATTATTATTATTGTTATTATTCAATTATCCAGTATACAATTATTGTCAAATATCACTACTGTTCAACTTTTATACTTTGTTTTTGGTACTTAATAGAAGTCATTTTAAAATCTACGAGTGTTCTTCATTACTTATCAGAAGCCCATTACAAAAATTGGTGTCAGAAGTGGGATTTTCGGAAAATACTCACCCAAGTGCAGCCCGACGAAGAAACTTACAGTTTTCGGGAACCACCAGTGGAAAAATCCGAAGTCACCCACAAAAGCTATCCTGGGACCTGATAAGATGACCTTTGGAACATTCATCGTTTTGATGTAAGTGACATGTCCTTAGCGGATAGTACTGAACAAAGTGTAAATTCAAATCTAACTTCAAATTCAACTTCAAATTCAACTTCAAATTCAAGATCAAACTCAAGTTCAAGCTCAAATTCAAATTCAAACGAAAGTTCTACTACAAATTCAAATTCTAGCTCTAACTCTAATTCTATATTCAATTCTGCAAATATGTCATACATATCTTTAGAAATCGCAGACAAAATGTTAACCAGATTTGATGGTAATAAATCTAAACTGTATGAGTTTATAGATAACTGTGATACCGCTTTTGCTCATATTAATCCAAACCAAAAAACAATTTTATTTGCAATAGTTCAAACAAAATTAACAGAAAATGCTCGTGCTATTTCAAGAAACCGCCAATTTAGTGAATGGTCAGACTTAAAAACATTTTTGCTAGACGCTTATTCAGAAAAAAGAACCATAAGTCAGTGGCAATTAGAATTAAACTCCTGCAAACAAAATATTGGTGAAAATGTCATTAGTTTTGCAAATAAAATTGAAACTTGCTATGTAAAATTAATTAATAGTTTAGACAGTGGTCTTTCTAGAGATGCACGGGAAGCATGTGCCAATTTATTAAAAAATGAAGCTACGTGGATTAAATAAAGAACTCGAAATATTAGTTAAATCACAAAAACCCGACTCTTTAGAAAAAGCCATTGCTCTAGCCCTAAATGAAGAACAAGAATTAAAAGCTAAGAAAGAAATTTATAAATATCAAAATCTTAATAATTCATCAGTTCGCTTTTGTCAAAATTGTAATAAACCTGGTCATTCAACATATAATTGCAGATATAATTCTAATAATAATTATCATAAAAAAGCTCCCAATCAAAATAATATAAGACATATTGCAAAAAATAACCCAACCAACCAAAATTATAACTTTCAAAATAATCCTTCAAATTCTAAATTCTGTCGATATTGCAAGAAGAGTGGTCACCTTATTGAAGAGTGTCGGAAAAGAGAATTTAATAATCGAAATCGAAATAATTTTAATAAGATAAGCAATCCTAGTAGCAATCAACCTAACTCAACATCTCAAAATCAACATTTAAACTCGAACAACCCTCGACCAACTTCGGCTCAATCGAGGGGCGTACACGTACTAGAGGCCGAATTACAACAATTAACCTTTCAAACACCACATACGTCTTGTTAGAAATAAACGAATCAAAAATTAATCCATGCAAATTTCTTATCGACACTGGCGCAGACATTTCTTTAATAAAAGTTTCCAAATTAAATAAAAACTGTCAAAAGAATGCCGATCATATAGTTACCCTAAAAGGCATAGATTCTAACATAATAGAGCCAAATAAAACATTATTTTATACTAAAATAAATTTTTGCACAGGAAATAATACCTTTCAATATATTTTTCATGCAGTTGACGATAATTTTCCAATTAACTTTGATGGTATTATAGGTAATGACCTTTTATTACATTTTAATTCGTTATTAGACTACAATCGAAACACATTAACACTCGACAATGACTTAATTCCTATTTTCTATAATAAATCAAACTCAGATTTTAACAGCGACTTAAAATCAAAAGAAATCTTAAATCAAAATCATATTTCATTAGAGAAATCAAAAATCCAAAATTTCGAAGAGAATTACTATTTCTTAGAACCTCGATGCGAAAGTATAGTTAAAATTCAAATTTTAAACCCGGAAATATCAGAAGGAATTTGTCCAGATCTTACTATTTTAGACGGTGTTTACATATGTCCTAGTATAGTTAAAGTAGTAGAGGAAAAATATGCTCTTACTTCTATATTAAATACCACAGAATCGAAAGTAAAAATAAAAAAATTCAAATTTATTTAGATGAATTACCAAAAATTGACGATGCTCAAATTATGCAAATATCTCACCCTTCCACTAATTCAAACTTAAATCGATTTGAAAAAATAAAAAATCTTTTAAGAACTTCTCACATGAATAAAGAGGAAAAAGAAAGCTTAAATAAAATTTGCAAAGATTTTAATCATATTTTTTATCTAGAAGGAGATCAACTTACACATACTGACGCAATTACTCACGAAATTCCAACTACATCTCAAACTCCCATCAATACAAAATCTTACCGTTATCCTCAAATTTATAAGGAAGAAGTCGACCGACAAATAGACAAAATGTTAAAAGATAACATAATCGAACCTTCTACGTCACCCTGGAACTCACCGGTCTGGGTAGTACCTAAAAAACTAGACGCCTCCGGAAAAAAGAAATGGCGGATTGTTATTGATTACCGAAAATTAAATGACGTCACAATTGGTGATTCATTCCCTCTCCCAAACATAAATGACATTCTAGATCAATTAGGTCACTCAAAATATTTTTCTACAATCGATTTAACGTCCGGATTTCACCAAATAAAAATGTCATGCGAAGATGCACCTAAAACAGCTTTTTCAACACCCTCTGGTCACTATCAATTTAATCGTATGCCATTCGGTCTTAAGAATGCCCCAGCAACTTTCCAAAGATTAATGAATAATATCTTATCGGGTATTCAAAATTATAGGTGTTTTGTCTATTTAGATGACATTGTTATTCACGCAGATACTCTTGAAAATCATAATAAAAGATTAATCAAAGTATTCGAACGACTATCAAAATTCAATCTTAAAATTCAACCAGATAAATGCGAATTCCTAAGAAGAGTAGTTATGTATCTCGGACACATAATCACAGAAAATGGTGTAAAACCTGACCCTAATAAAATAAAAGCTGTTTCCGAATTTCCAAATCCACAATCTCCTAAAGATATAAAGTCATTCCTAGGATTAGGAGGATATTATCGTAGATTCATACCAAATTTTAGCAAAATAACTCAACCCCTTACTAAACTTTTAAGAAAAGACATTAATTTTTATTGGAATGATCAACAACAAGAAGCTTTTAATACATTAAAACAATTACTTTGCTCTGAACCTCTTCTTCAATATCCTAATTTTTCTGAACGTTTTTATCTTACCACGGATGCTAGTAATTTCGCAATTGGTGCTGTCCTATCTCAAGGGCAACCGCCGAATGATCTTCCAGTAGCTTACGCAAGTCGAACTCTTAATAGAGCCGAGTCAAACTACAGCACAACCGAAAGAGAGCTACTCGCTATAATTTGGAGTATAAAACATTTTAGGCCATATATATACGGTCACGAATTTACAATTTTTACTGATCATAAACCCCTAATTTGGTTAAAAAATATTCAAGATCCAAATTCGCGATTATTTAGGTGGAAATTAGCACTCTCGGAATACAATTTTACAATTGAATATAAACCGGGAAAAACAAATCAAAATGCCGATTGCCTTAGCAGATCTCCCCTTGTTAACCCTTTTTATTGTGACAATGAACTTTCAGACTTACCTAGCACTTCAATTTGTCACATTACTAATTCATATCAAGAATTTAAAAATAAAGCCCAATCTACTCTCATTTTAAATAATAACATTGAAGAAAAAGGTGAAAAAATATCAAACGCATCCGACAATATTTGCATATTTGTCTCATGTGACTTAGTATTTCACGAGCCTTATCAAACCGAAATTTGTAATAAATACAATCACAGCAGTCATTTAAAAAGATTAAATCCTAAGCCAAATGAAATCTTATTTTTAAAAGAAAACGAAATATTTATTTTCTATTGTTTTATATCTCAACACTATTGGGAAAATATTACTCATGAAGATATCTTTAACCTGTTATCAAAATTAAAAGTAAAACTTGAAGACAAAAAAATCAAAAATATTTCAATACCGCGAATAACCTTCTCTTTTAATAAACTTAGTTGGAATAAAATTCGAATGATGTTTAGATATATTTTTAAAGAATCAAATATAAAAATTAATATATATCACGACATTCTAAAAACACCCGATAGAGATGAAATTCCTACTATCTTAGAAGAATATCATTCTAGCCCTATATCAGGACATCCAGGTTTCCACAGAACCTATAACAAAATAAAACAAACTTATCGTTGGCCAAACATGAAAATAGATATAAAAAATTTTATAAAAACTTGCGAATCTTGTCAAAAAAATAAATTAGTTCGACACAAAACTATAAAACCTATGGAAATAACTTCCACCAGTTCAAATCCATTTGAAAAAAATTTCCTCGATATTGTAGGCCCTTTACCTTTAACCGAAAATGGAAACAAATTTATTTTAACCCTACAAGATGATCTAACAAAATTTTCTCAAGCCTATAGTATTCCAAATCATGAAGCTGTCACTATAGCTCAAAAATTTGTACATGAATTCATTTGTAGATTTGGCATACCCCAATCTACAGTCACTGATCAAGGTCGCGACTTTACGTCAAAATTATTAAATCAAATGGCTAAACTTTTTAAAATAAAACAAATTAATTGCACAGCTTATCACCCCCAAAGCAATGGCGCTCTTGAGCGTAGCCATGCTACTCTTGCAGATTACCTAAAACATTACATAAACAAAGAACAAACCGACTGGGATACTTGGTTAGATTGTGCAATGTTTTCATATAATACAACGCCACACACAACAACAAAATTCACTCCTTTCGAACTAGTTTTCGGTATTAAGCCAAACTTACCCAGTGCTATTATAAAACCTCCTGAGTTTAAATATACTTATGACAGTTACCTAGACGAATTAAAACTAAAATTACAAACCACTCACGAGATCGCAAAATCAAATGCGTTACAAACGAAAGAAATTAATAAAAAATATTATGATAAAAAGGTAAATGATCAAAATTTTAATATAGGAGACCTAGTCTATTTATTAAATGAAAAGTTATCTTCCGGGAAATCTAAAAAGTTATCTCAAAATTATACTGGTCCTTATAAAATTATTGATATAAACTCACCCGTAAATTACACTATTCTTAATAAAAGTAAAAAAAATTAAAGTCCATGCAAACAGACTGAAACGAGCTTTTGTTTCAGGTACATAAATTTCTGGTTTCTACATCATGCTACAACCTCAGCTCAGTACACTGATACTCCTATCACCAGATCAACAGGAATTTATTATGAACAAATAAAAAACGTGAAGTTGGTTGAAAACCATTGGAAGTTAGTCAGTTATATTTCTCTTATTCCCATTAAACAAGAGTTATCTTTAATAGAAAGTGTATATGATAAAACCTTATTATTTTGCCATAATGAAGAATCTTTTAAAACCTTGTTTGTTTGTGATACACCTTTAAAAATTTTACAACAAAGCATTCCGCAATTATTCGATAAAGAAAATATTCTCCAAAACCTCGCAGGTAGATCACGACCTAAAAGAGCATGGTTTAATTTAATAGGTTCAGCCTTCAAAACTGTTTTCGGTACCCTGGATCAAAATGATGGTAATTATTATAATAACATAATTAATAATTTGGATCATAAAGAAAATCAAATGACTGAGATTCTAAAACAACAGATTCAAGTAGTTCAAAGCACAATAAAAAATTTTAATAACACTATAGCTAATCTTGACAAAAATCGCGAAGTATTCAATGATAATTTCGGAAAATTAAATAAATTTTCTAAAAATATAACTAAGAAAACATTCTTCCTAGAAGCAAAGCAAAATATTGAAGAACATTTTTCTCTTTTGACGTTACTAGTTGACGAATTAGAAAATGATATTTCAACTATCATTAACACAATTTTGTTTGCTAAATCTAATCTCATTCACCCTCGCATAATTACACCAGGACAATTCATCGAAGAATTATCTAAAACTGTTTCACACCTACCTAGTTCTTGTAATTACCCACTATCCTTAGATATTAAAAATGGTCATTTATTGTTAGAATTATCTCAGATTCAATACTATTTTACTGATGATAAAATAATATTTAATATAAAAATACCTTTGGTTAGCCAAACCAGGTATTTTCTCTTTAATTTAGTACCTCTACCCGTATTTAGTAAAAACTTAAATGGGTTAATTTTTGTTTTACCTTCTACGAAATTTCTTATTTTATCCGAAATAAAAAATACTTATACGACCTTAGAAAATTTAATAGCTTGCAAAGATTTAGATAATTTAAACTTAATTTGCGAAAATAACGAACCTGTTTATTTTATAAATTCTCGTCCAATTTGCGAAACAGAATTATTATCAACGGTTACCGACATACCAAAGTCATGTGACTCTCGTATTCTATCTCATCATAATGAAATTTGGCACAAACTCATGTCTCCCAATTCTTGGATCTATATTTTACCTAAATCTACTGATGTCACATTAAGTTGTCAATCAGAAGAACCAAAGAACTTTTTATTAAAAAATACAGGAATATTAAAAATAACTAGTAATTGTAAAGCATACACTAGCTCTGCAATGTTACTAGCAGAATCCGTTATATCAGAAACAACTTTTAAACCCATTATTCCTATTATTGACTTTAATTTTGAGGACTGTTATAATAAAAATAAAATAAAAAACAAGACTCTGGAAAACTTACATTTACGTCCCATTGTCAAAAATTTAGATATCGATTCATTAAACCTTGCAAGTGAAAAATTAGAAAGACTCGAACAAGATACTGATGAATTATCAAGAGAAAGTATTTTTAGTAAGATAAAAAACAATCCATATTTTGCATATTTCTTTATGACAATAACTAAAGTATTATTATTATATATAGCATATAAGTTATTTTTAAGGTTTAAAAATATATTGTTTAGAAATTGTTGTAATAATAAAACTATAGAACATAACCACCCAAGTAGATGTCAACAAATCACAAATTGTCTAACTTTAAATATTTGTAAGAAAAAGCCAAAAAATCTGAATTTAGATATAGAAATAGAACCTTCTACTTCTAAAGAATCTATAGAGAACAAACCAGAAAATGATAAAGCTGAGACTACACCTTTACGGCGTAGTAGTAGAATTGCTAGAATGAAAGATTTTTAAGCATTAAACAAATTATTTTATTGTTTTAAACTCTTTACTCTAAATTAAAAGTTAAAATTCCATTTTTGTAGTTCATTTCAACCTTTAATTAATCTAAGGGGGAAGGTGTAATGTACCTTAACGATAAACCGCCCTGTATAATATATTTTAGGAAAATATACATAATTGTTATTTAGTTAAGTAATCCATTTGTTGTCGTTGTTTATAATTATAATGCGAAGAAGACGTTTTCTTAATAAACATACTTAACTTCCTTTTATCGTACTTAATGTTCAATTAACTATTTAATAATGATATTTACTGTTTACTCGTCTTAAACATGACCAAAATGTCTTCTTTGTACTTTTCTAATTACCCTAAGATAAGTTCTTGCATAAATACCCTTAGTTCTGTAAAGATTATTATTATTGTTATTATTCAATTATCCAGTATACAATTATTGTCAAATATCACTACTGTTCAACTTTTATACTTTGTTTTTGGTACTTAATAGAAGTCATTTTAAAATCTACGAGTGTTCTTCATTACTTATCAGAAGCCCATTACATTCGCATCTGATTCAGAATATAAAACTAGTTTTCTGACGCAGCAGCCGCTACAGCACTCATTCCAATAGTTTTTTTTCTGTTTATCTGTATGTGTTATTATTATTATTATTAATTATTACTATTATTACTATTATTATTATTATTATTAATTATTATTATTATTATCATTATTATTATTATTATTATTATTATTATTATTATGTGTTAAATAATTAGGTACTGACCTCAGAGTAATTAACAATTATTGCTTTTCAGGACTAACAAAAACTCTCCAGTTTGTATTCTTTTTAGTTATTTTTGGTTTTATCATGTCAAGTATCCGAGTAAAACAGTCTTTAGACATTCTATAAAAGGACTGAAACCGTTCTAGATAGTGGTTTAACTCTCTAAATACATTAACGCTGCCACATTTTTTGTTTTTCTTTTTCCATAAGGGATGCACCCAATATCGTCTTCTTTGAATATTATTTAAATGCATTAATGCAAGAACATCATCGTCCTCTGAAGACGACATTATACTGACTGGCGTCTGCTGTCGTGCCTGCTCCTCTGTCCCCCAGCGGGCGTTTAAACGGCATGAGGCGACCACGCCACGGCCACACCACTGCTACGGCATCATGATTAGGGATGGGCGATAATGGGTTTTACCTATCGATAACCATCGGCAAGGTACCTATCGATAAGTTTTAGTTATCGATATGCCGATACTTATCGATTTATCGATAACTATCGATATATCGATAACTATCGATATATCGATAACTATCGATATATCGATAACTATCGATATATCGATAACTATCGATATATCGATAACTATCGATATATCGATAACTATCGATATATCGATAACTATCGATATATCGATAACTATCGATATATCGATAACTATCGATATATCGATAACTATCGATATATCGATATATCGATAACTATCGATATATCGATAACTATCGATATATCGATAGTTATCGATATATCGATAGTTATCGATATATCGATAGTTATCGATATATCGATAGTTATCGATATATCGATAGTTATCGATATATCGATAGTTATCGATATATCGATAGTTATCGATATATCGATAGTTATCGATATATCGATAGTTATCGATATATCGATAGTTATCGATATATCGATAGTTATCGATAAATCGATAAGTATCGGCATATCGATAACTAAAACTTATCGATAGGTACCTTGCCGATGGTTATCGATAGGTAAAACCCATTATCGCCCATCCCTAATCATGATGCCGTAGCAGTGGTGTGGCCGTGGCGTGGTCGCCTCATGCCGTTTAAACGCCCGCTGGGGGACAGAGGAGCAGGCACGACAGCAGACGCCAGTCAGTATAATGTCGTCTTCAGAGGACGATGATGTTCTTGCATTAATGCATTTAAATAATATTCAAAGAAGACGATATTGGGTGCATCCCTTATGGAAAAAGAAAAACAAAAAATGTGGCAGCGTTAATGTATTTAGAGAGTTAAACCACTATCTAGAACGGTTTCAGTCCTTTTATAGAATGTCTAAAGACTGTTTTACTCGGATACTTGACATGATAAAACCAAAAATAACTAAAAAGAATACAAACTGGAGAGTTTTTGTTAGTCCTGAAAAGCAATAATTGTTAATTACTCTGAGGTCAGTACCTAATTATTTAACACATAATAATAATAATAATAATAATAATAATAATAATAATGATAATAATAATAATAATTAATAATAATAATAATAATAGTAATAATAGTAATAATTAATAATAATAATAATAACACATACAGATAAACAGAAAAAAAACTATTGGAATGAGTGCTGTAGCGGCTGCTGCGTCAGAAAACTAGTTTTATATTCTGAATCAGATGCGAATGTAATGGGCTTCTGATAAGTAATGAAGAACACTCGTAGATTTTAAAATGACTTCTATTAAGTACCAAAAACAAAGTATAAAAGTTGAACAGTAGTGATATTTGACAATAATTGTATACTGGATAATTGAATAATAACAATAATAATAATCTTTACAGAACTAAGGGTATTTATGCAAGAACTTATCTTAGGGTAATTAGAAAAGTACAAAGAAGACATTTTGGTCATGTTTAAGACGAGTAAACAGTAAATATCATTATTAAATAGTTAATTGAACATTAAGTACGATAAAAGGAAGTTAAGTATGTTTATTAAGAAAACGTCTTCTTCGCATTATAATTATAAACAACGACAACAAATGGATTACTTAACTAAATAACAATTATGTATATTTTCCTAAAATATATTATACAGGGCGGTTTATCGTTAAGGTACATTACACCTTCCCCCTTAGATTAATTAAAGGTTGAAATGAACTACAAAAATGGAATTTTAACTTTTAATTTAGAGTAAAGAGTTTAAAACAATAAAATAATTTGTTTAATGCTTAAAAATCTTTCATTCTAGCAATTCTACTACTACGCCGTAAAGGTGTAGTCTCAGCTTTATCATTTTCTGGTTTGTTCTCTATAGATTCTTTAGAAGTAGAAGGTTCTATTTCTATATCTAAATTCAGATTTTTTGGCTTTTTCTTACAAATATTTAAAGTTAGACAATTTGTGATTTGTTGACATCTACTTGGGTGGTTATGTTCTATAGTTTTATTATTACAACAATTTCTAAACAATATATTTTTAAACCTTAAAAATAACTTATATGCTATATATAATAATAATACTTTAGTTATTGTCATAAAGAAATATGCAAAATATGGATTGTTTTTTATCTTACTAAAAATACTTTCTCTTGATAATTCATCAGTATCTTGTTCGAGTCTTTCTAATTTTTCACTTGCAAGGTTTAATGAATCGATATCTAAATTTTTGACAATGGGACGTAAATGTAAGTTTTCCAGAGTCTTGTTTTTTATTTTATTTTTATTATAACAGTCCTCAAAATTAAAGTCAATAATAGGAATAATGGGTTTAAAAGTTGTTTCTGATATAACGGATTCTGCTAGTAACATTGCAGAGCTAGTGTATGCTTTACAATTACTAGTTATTTTTAATATTCCTGTATTTTTTAATAAAAAGTTCTTTGGTTCTTCTGATTGACAACTTAATGTGACATCAGTAGATTTAGGTAAAATATAGATCCAAGAATTGGGAGACATGAGTTTGTGCCAAATTTCATTATGATGAGATAGAATACGAGAGTCACATGACTTTGGTATGTCGGTAACCGTTGATAATAATTCTGTTTCGCAAATTGGACGAGAATTTATAAAATAAACAGGTTCGTTATTTTCGCAAATTAAGTTTAAATTATCTAAATCTTTGCAAGCTATTAAATTTTCTAAGGTCGTATAAGTATTTTTTATTTCGGATAAAATAAGAAATTTCGTAGAAGGTAAAACAAAAATTAACCCATTTAAGTTTTTACTAAATACGGGTAGAGGTACTAAATTAAAGAGAAAATACCTGGTTTGGCTAACCAAAGGTATTTTTATATTAAATATTATTTTATCATCAGTAAAATAGTATTGAATCTGAGATAATTCTAACAATAAATGACCATTTTTAATATCTAAGGATAGTGGGTAATTACAAGAACTAGGTAGGTGTGAAACAGTTTTAGATAATTCTTCGATGAATTGTCCTGGTGTAATTATGCGAGGGTGAATGAGATTAGATTTAGCAAACAAAATTGTGTTAATGATAGTTGAAATATCATTTTCTAATTCGTCAACTAGTAACGTCAAAAGAGAAAAATGTTCTTCAATATTTTGCTTTGCTTCTAGGAAGAATGTTTTCTTAGTTATATTTTTAGAAAATTTATTTAATTTTCCGAAATTATCATTGAATACTTCGCGATTTTTGTCAAGATTAGCTATAGTGTTATTAAAATTTTTTATTGTGCTTTGAACTACTTGAATCTGTTGTTTTAGAATCTCAGTCATTTGATTTTCTTTATGATCCAAATTATTAATTATGTTATTATAATAATTACCATCATTTTGATCCAGGGTACCGAAAACAGTTTTGAAGGCTGAACCTATTAAATTAAACCATGCTCTTTTAGGTCGTGATCTACCTGCGAGGTTTTGGAGAATATTTTCTTTATCGAATAATTGCGGAATGCTTTGTTGTAAAATTTTTAAAGGTGTATCACAAACAAACAAGGTTTTAAAAGATTCTTCATTATGGCAAAATAATAAGGTTTTATCATATACACTTTCTATTAAAGATAACTCTTGTTTAATGGGAATAAGAGAAATATAACTGACTAACTTCCAATGGTTTTCAACCAACTTCACGTTTTTTATTTGTTCATAATAAATTCCTGTTGATCTGGTGATAGGAGTATCAGTGTACTGAGCTGAGGTTGTAGCATGATGTAGAAACCAGAAATTTATGTACCTGAAACAAAAGCTCGTTTCAGTCTGTTTGCATGGACTTTAATTTTTTTTACTTTTATTAAGAATAGTGTAATTTACGGGTGAGTTTATATCAATAATTTTATAAGGACCAGTATAATTTTGAGATAACTTTTTAGATTTCCCGGAAGATAACTTTTCATTTAATAAATAGACTAGGTCTCCTATATTAAAATTTTGATCATTTACCTTTTTATCATAATATTTTTTATTAATTTCTTTCGTTTGTAACGCATTTGATTTTGCGATCTCGTGAGTGGTTTGTAATTTTAGTTTTAATTCGTCTAGGTAACTGTCATAAGTATATTTAAACTCAGGAGGTTTTATAATAGCACTGGGTAAGTTTGGCTTAATACCGAAAACTAGTTCGAAAGGAGTGAATTTTGTTGTTGTGTGTGGCGTTGTATTATATGAAAACATTGCACAATCTAACCAAGTATCCCAGTCGGTTTGTTCTTTGTTTATGTAATGTTTTAGGTAATCTGCAAGAGTAGCATGGCTACGCTCAAGAGCGCCATTGCTTTGGGGGTGATAAGCTGTGCAATTAATTTGTTTTATTTTAAAAAGTTTAGCCATTTGATTTAATAATTTTGACGTAAAGTCGCGACCTTGATCAGTGACTGTAGATTGGGGTATGCCAAATCTACAAATGAATTCATGTACAAATTTTTGAGCTATAGTGACAGCTTCATGATTTGGAATACTATAGGCTTGAGAAAATTTTGTTAGATCATCTTGTAGGGTTAAAATAAATTTGTTTCCATTTTCGGTTAAAGGTAAAGGGCCTACAATATCGAGGAAAATTTTTTCAAATGGATTTGAACTGGTGGAAGTTATTTCCATAGGTTTTATAGTTTTGTGTCGAACTAATTTATTTTTTTGACAAGATTCGCAAGTTTTTATAAAATTTTTTATATCTATTTTCATGTTTGGCCAACGATAAGTTTGTTTTATTTTGTTATAGGTTCTGTGGAAACCTGGATGTCCTGATATAGGGCTAGAATGATATTCTTCTAAGATAGTAGGAATTTCATCTCTATCGGGTGTTTTTAGAATGTCGTGATATATATTAATTTTTATATTTGATTCTTTAAAAATATATCTAAACATCATTCGAATTTTATTCCAACTAAGTTTATTAAAAGAGAAGGTTATTCGCGGTATTGAAATATTTTTGATTTTTTTGTCTTCAAGTTTTACTTTTAATTTTGATAACAGGTTAAAGATATCTTCATGAGTAATATTTTCCCAATAGTGTTGAGATATAAAACAATAGAAAATAAATATTTCGTTTTCTTTTAAAAATAAGATTTCATTTGGCTTAGGATTTAATCTTTTTAAATGACTGCTGTGATTGTATTTATTACAAATTTCGGTTTGATAAGGCTCGTGAAATACTAAGTCACATGAGACAAATATGCAAATATTGTCGGATGCGTTTGATATTTTTTCACCTTTTTCTTCAATGTTATTATTTAAAATGAGAGTAGATTGGGCTTTATTTTTAAATTCTTGATATGAATTAGTAATGTGACAAATTGAAGTGCTAAAAACAGTCTTTAGACATTCTATAAAAGGACTGAAACCGTTCTAGATAGTGGTTTAACTCTCTAAATACATTAACGCTGCCACATTTTTTGTTTTTCTTTTTCCATAAGGGATGCACCCAATATCGTCTTCTTTGAATATTATTTAAATGCATTAATGCAAGAACATCATCGTCCTCTGAAGACGACATTATACTGACTGGCGTCTGCTGTCGTGCCTGCTCCTCTGTCCCCCAGCGGGCGTTTAAACGGCATGAGGCGACCACGCCACGGCCACACCACTGCTACGGCATCATGATTAGGGATGGGCGATAATGGGTTTTACCTATCGATAACCATCGGCAAGGTACCTATCGATAAGTTTTAGTTATCGATATGCCGATACTTATCGATTTATCGATAACTATCGATATATCGATAACTATCGATATATCGATAACTATCGATATATCGATAACTATCGATATATCGATAACTATCGATATATCGATAACTATCGATATATCGATAACTATCGATATATCGATAACTATCGATATATCGATAACTATCGATATATCGATAACTATCGATATATCGATAACTATCGATATATCGATATATCGATAACTATCGATATATCGATAACTATCGATATATCAATAACTATCGATAACTATCGATATATCGATAACTATCGATATATCGATAACTATCGATAACTATCGATATATCGATAACTATCGATTTATCGATAACTATAAATTATATATAATAATACTTATAGATACATTAATATACATTTAAAAGGTAGTTCGTAATCGTAAGTGTTCGCTGGAGCCGATATTTACCAAATTTCTGCTTTCTGGAGGTTTACGAGAAGTGCTTTAGCAGTATATTATAATAATTAAAAAATTAATTACTGATAATGCACTAGGTGTTCCGAAATTAACGTACAATAATTCTAAGGCAGTTAATTAAAAATATACTGTAAGTTCATTAAAAACATCCTTTGAAAAACTAATAATAAGGCATTAACTCAAAATCGGAAACACATTTAAAACTAGTAATAAGTAAGCGAACTTCTGTTTTTGAGTAAAGGAAGTTGTGGGTAAAAAAATTACCATTTTTTTTAATGTACTGGTTTAGAATGCACAGTTTTGAGTAAAACTAATTCAACAGTGATGCAAAAGCTGGGCAATTCTTTCAGATAGGCAGCTCAAATTACTTCTGTATCTTGAAAACAAAGCTGAAGGCCCGGATTTATATATCTTTTTCCCACAGTTATGTAAGAAATCACATTCTAAAATTTAATACACCTAATGAACCCGCTTTGTCCTGATTTTTATCATCTGATGGTTTTTGTTGCTTTGAAGTTTTACTACCTACGTTAGAAGAATTCTTATCAAGAGAATAGTATCATGCAGAGCTTTGCGAAGATTTTTTTAATAGGCACAATTACCTGTTTCGTTTTACACTATGTGGAAAGCATTTTTCTTCATTACACATGGGAAAGCGATTTGTGTAACTTAAGCAAATTATTTAATACCATAATTTTATTTCACTTATAGGCTCTGACAAAAACTAAACTGCTGGCTGTTCGAACTGCATAAAGGTAATCGAATGCGACTTTTAACATTTTCTTGAAATTTTTTTCGCTATGCCTTCAAGGCCATGCTGATTTTCATGTGTTCTAAGACTTTTAAATACAGGGTGGTTAAACTTATCTATTTTCTGCGCCTTTGGGACATTCAGTGGGCAATTTGCGAAAAACAATTTTAAGGATTTTTTAATACCTTCCCTAAGTTTATAGACATATATTTTTTTATATAGAAAAAGGGATGTTCTTTTCACCCTGTATCTTACCTCTTTTTCCACTAGTAATTATCACTTCAGCTAATAATTTTAGAGAACAACTGATCTTTAAATAATTTTCAAGAAACACTGATCTTTTAATTATTTTCTAGAAAAACTTTGTGTGGGGTGGAGAAATATTGTGAAATTTATAGTAATTCTAAAAAAAATAAGAAAATAGATCATCCCAGAGTCAATATTAGTGACATGTTTTGTGAAACAATTGCTCTTTTAAAATTTTGAGTTAATTGTTTGCATGTTTTACGAAAAAAATCTCCGGAAGTTTTTTTTTAATTTTTTAAATAAGTCGTTGAACTACAAAGTCAGAGGCGTAGCCAGCCTTGCGAGGCGGGGTGGGCAAACATATAAGGGGGCGCTTCATAATTTTTTAGAACCTTAATAAAAATACGGTATTACGGTAATAACAGTTTATTGTGTGAATTCGCCCGAGCGGCAAGGGGCGCCAAGCCAGGGGGGCGGGGAGGGCATTCGCCCCCCTGGCCCCCACCTGGCTACGCCACTGTATAAAGTTACAGCGGCCCTAAGGCTGTTCCCCTGGATGTATGGATGTTTAATATTTAAATCCTCCAATCGAGAGAAAATTTATATTTCAATAAAAAATAGTGCCCACTAACGAAGTGCCCATACATCTAATATAAACAATTCAATTTTTTGGACAAGGAGGTACCTAACTAAAATTTAGATACCATGGACTCTTCCTAAGCCAGCGAAAAATGAATAAAATTTGCGTAGGTATATTTAAAGAGTTTCACCACGTACTATCAGCAAGTATAACCTATCGATATATCGATAACTATCCATATATCGAGTAATATCGATATATCGATGGTTATCGATATACCGATAGTTATCGATAACTATCGATATATCGATAGTTATCGATATATCGGCAGTTATCGATAACTATCGATATATCGATAGTTATCAATATATCGATAGTTATCGATAGTTATCGATATATCGATAGTTATCGATATATCGATAGTTATCGATATATCGATAGTTATCGATATATCGATAGTTATCGATATATCGATAGTTATCGATATATCGATAGTTATCGATATATCGATAGTTATCGATATATCGATAGTTATCGATATATCGATAGTTATCGATATATCGATAGTTATCGATATATCGATAGTTATCGATATATCGATAGTTTTCGATATATCGATAGTTATCGATATATCGATAGTTATCGATATATCGATAGTTATCGATATATCGATAGTTATCGATATATCGATAGTTATCGATATATCGATAGTTATCGATATATCGATAGTTATCGATATATCGATAGTTATCGATATATCGATATATCGATATTTTTAAAAACATTTATCGATTGTCGATATATCGATAGTTATCGATAACTATCGATATATCGAAAAAAATTCCCATCCCTAATCATGATACAAGTAAAAGAAGGTATGATATCAAGCCCTGTCAAAAATCATCTGGGTTTGCGCGTGACGTCACGCAGAGATTTTTTCAAATTTATAACGGGCCATATAGAGTTTAAATTAGTTATAGGCGATTTTATATAAATTCTATTGGCAATATACACTTTGCATCCTGCTTATAATACAAATTTTATAGTATATAATTTAAAATAATCATGTAAATAAAGGGATAAATACATACATTCATTGATTGATTGTCCACATCACAACCATACACAGCACATCTCATTTTTACTTTTAAACTCCTAAAAGTAATATAAAAACACCAAAAAATAGTTTTAAACACAACGCGATCTTAAAAGATGTGTTTCGTTTACAAAATATCGCGGAATTATAAAAATTAAAAATTTTGGTTTTGAGAATAATGACAAAACCCCATTTTACAATGGACAAATAAAGTATATCTATCTCACCTTTTTTCTTTATCATATTTTGAAATTTTGACAACTAGAAAAAGTTAGGTTAAGTTAAGATAAACAGCAACATGACATTTTGAGCATGTCCCATAAGTTTTTTCTGTAGTGTTGATAATAAACGAATAAACCTTTATTTTTCTGTGTAGAAAATGTTTGTATAAAGTGTTGACCGCTTAAATTTATTTATTCTATAAATCTGTTACTGGCTAACAACTACCGAAAAAGTACGACTAAGGCCGGACATTGTGGAGATGATTAACCAGGAACCTCGATCCCAAATAGTTCGATAAATAAGTCAGAGAGGAGGAAAGAATGAAAATTACCCTACCATCTAACCAGGAACCTCGATCCCAAATAGTTCGATAAAGAAGTCAGAGAGGAGGAAAGAATGAAATTTACCCTACCCCTAATCATACAAAAATTTTGGTTTTCAGTTACAGTAACAGTACCAGGGCAAAGTCTGTTTATTCTTCTAGAGCTAAGACTTTCAACATTTAATTGAGAAACTGTCACATTGAGCAGTGTCGGACTGGCCTACCGGGCAACCGGGCAAATGCCGGGTGGGCCAAATGCTTTGATGGGCCAAACAAATATGGACGTTTTCAAAAACTGTAAATAATTTTGGTTATTTAAATAAAGTAACTGAAATACCTACTTTAAACATACAACAACATGTATAAAACTAAAGACATTATAAATAACATTATGTTAAGTAAAGTTTAGTATTCAGATGGACTCGACACATGATGTTACTTCCTCAGAACAGTGCTCAGTAATATGTAAATATGTATACGATAGAGGAGTCCGTGAAAGGTTATTAGCTTTTACCGAAACAGTAGTCTTGTTTAGCAAGTAAAAATTTATTTGGCTTACTCAATCGTACATCTTGTTTTTTTATCAGATTCCTTGATTCCTATAAAAGAATGGTCATATGGAAAGAGAAAATAGGAGAAAACAATTTGAAACGCATGAAACAGATTTGCAACACAAGATGGTGGAGCAAATCGAAAGCTTTAGAAGAGAATTAGAAGTATTATTTTGCTCTTGCACTGATCAGCAAAATGAAATATATTCCACGTTATTAACACTTTCACTGCCCACCTTCAGATTGCTTGTAACCCTGTGTGCCCAGAAAGGAATTTTCGGTTTCTTGCTTATTTTTGTAAAATACCAAAAAAAGCTTTCTTCAAATACTTTATTTTAAGAAGAAAAACAACGTTTATTTAAATTTTAATTTAAAAAAAACCAACGCGCCGTACGCGTTCTGGGCACCTGAGGACGTTTTTTGTTGAAAGTATTTTTATAGTATGTGCTCCGAACGCGCTACGTGCGTTGTTACAACTAATTACAAAGATAAAACAAGTATTTTCTTTATAATTGTGAAAATGTCGAAAACATGGCGTCAAGCAAAATCCAGGCTCCCCTTAACATCGTGGACAATAAAAAATTGAATCCTTTCTTATCTTGTTGGTCTTGTTTGTCTCCGTTTTTTTCCTCTCCTTATCTTGTTTGACTCCGTCATGTGCCCAGACCGCGCTAGGCGCGTTTTTCTGTTCCAATGACTATTACATCCGTAAAAAACAAAATAGAGAAATTACCTACTGTAATATCATTGTTTTATACCAATACTTAAAATAATTTTAAATAAAATATTTTAATACTTTTATATATTTCAAAATTACTCACCCCTTTTATAAACTTGAGAAACACAACCTTTACTGTTACTTTACACACAACCTAACCTCACAAACACAAACTTAAAATTTTTGGAATTTAATATGAAAATCGTGCTGGGCCCTGGCCTATTGTGAAACATTTCCCGCAGTGCCGAAATATTATTTATCCCATAAGAAGCTCAGTGACACAAAACGCGCCAGGCGCGTTCAGGGCACATTACCGAAACCAGTCAAAACGCGCTAGGCGCGTTGCGGGCAGTGAAAGTGTTAACTATTTTATATAAAATCTATACTAGTGTAGAATCTGATAGTAAGACAAGTTCAGAAGCAAAGAGTTTATTCGCCTAATTCGTTAAATTTGAGATAATTGTGGTATCATTCACTTATTTGCGTCTCTTTCAGTATTTAACTCCGGCTTCTAATTAGTTACAAACAAAAGGCTTAAACTTTCAACAAGCTTTTCATATTATTAACAATGCAAAAAAAGTATAAAAGCTATGTTTAATAAGTATAATGTTATCGTCGATTGTGTCAGAAAATTTGTAAATACACTCACCCACAAAAAAAGTGACGAACCGAAAATTTACTTCTACTTTGAGGCGAAATATCTCTTAAACGGTTTGTAGCACGATATTGAGGTTTTAACTGTTGGATAGAACCATTTGTTGGCAAAAATGTGGTTATTAATTTTTATAATTATAATTTCTTTAAAAAGCTGAATCTCAGGTTACCGAACAGATAGGAAAATGATTCAGAAAATAAAATGTTGCTAAAGGACCATCCTAAATAATGGTTTTTTATTAGTTGAGTTTTGGTTGTCATGACACCCCACAGGGCGTTTCAAAAATTATCAAAAAAATATACTCCTTTTTTTACCCTGTTTATTGGAATAAAAATAATAAAAAGCTAAAAACTAATAACAACATTTTTGCCAACAAATGGTCCTATCCAACAGTTAAAACCTCAACACCATGCTACAAACCGTTTAAAAGATATTTCGCCTCAAAGTAGGAGTAAATTTTCAGTTCGTCACTCTTTTTGTGGGTGAGTGTAGTATTACGCAAAAGAAAATATAATCAATTGTGATATTTCAGTCTAAAAAGAAAAAATGCTCGGAGAATCTTGCCAAGATGAAATATCAGTAATACATCAAATGGGAGGAATGAAAAAATTGAGATTAAATGTTTCAAAACCATACTGAACCAAAAAATACAAAATTTGCACTCTGGATCTTCGGATCACAAGGCAATTTATAAAGAATTACCTATAGAAGTAGGTAGATACATTAAAGCAAGAATTACTAAGTTTTGCACAAAACTACGACAGTCTTAAACTAGAAAATTCAGAACAATATAATTTAATGAACCGACCATCCTCCTCGAAATCTCGTCTTCGGGAGGGCTCGGAGTCAGGCTCAAATGAATAAATTTCATCTCCAACGCATACCTCAGAAATGTGCTGGGTGTATAAGTATTGTTGTTTTTTTATTTTCCATAATATGAATTGCACTCCTTAGCTTACAGTAATTTGTATAAATATTTCTTATGAATATTTATTAACGTTGTCTTGTACATAAGTTTCTTGCGAAAGATCTTTTTCAAAATTAAAGATTTTAACAACAAGACTAAGATCTGCCTTTCGTCAAAATTTATTAGAAGTATTCATGATCCTTAACATAGAGACTGATCTGTTAAAAGGAATTAATTACGATAAAATAATAGACATTTTATCTAGAACTTTACCTTTGCTAAAGTCTAAGCTCTGCTCAGCTCAGCTTAATTAATTATAGGTTAACAAATAAAATTAAATAATTTAAATTTATACCATACTATACTTAATATTTTTGTTTATGTATTTTATTCTAGGTTAGCTTAGTTTTTTTATGATTTTTACTTTCCTTATTTTTGTGATTTAACTCAGCAATGAAATTTTAAAGAAAATTATGCTTATTTTATTGTTTTTTATTTTGCATCACTGTTTTACAATAATTTATAAATAAAATAAAGATTACATGATTCTTTTGTTTTTAATTATAAAAGATTAAATGGTCTAGAATATTGTAATAAGAAAGTATAGGTTGAGGTGGGAAGTAGACCACTTTCAAGTTTTGCCCGGTGGGCCAAATAACGCCAGTCCGACACTGACATTGAGCTAAACAGTTATAATTTTTATTTCTACAAGTACTTTAAGTTAAGAATTTCGCTGTTCGCAGGTTGAGGTAGGGTTTGTAGAATTTATCAGAGAATAGGGAATATTTCTTTAAACTCATGTTATGATTTATTTTAATAAAACATCTTTACTCAATTTTGCCAAGTTTTCTTTATTTATTAAAAAAAATGCCCGTGCATATTAGGTATACAGAAATTAAGGCAGAATTAAATTATCATTCATAAGCACATGGTTATTGGGCAGTAGCTATCTTCAAATAGTAAAATTTTTACGTTTATAATCTGCTAGCAGTATCTATGCAAACAGAGTTATGTTAAAAAAAAAATTAGTTTAAAGGCAGTGAAGGTTTCGAAGATTTTGGTAAGATCTATTATTATAAAACAGCACTCCAAAAGTAGGTACTTCAAAAGTTTATTATTTTTAATAGGAATATTCCTTCTCTTTCCAAACTCCTCTAGGTCCACATTGTTGTGAATGGGGTTTGTGTGTGTCCACATAGAGCAAGAAAGACACTACTGTTATGAAAGAATAAACGTCTGTCTATTAACATTATGATAGTGGATATTTTGAAATGAAATTACAAAATTCTAAGTCTGCAGTAACAAACAAATGTAGCAAAAGGTGGAATTGGCAAGGCACTGATTATTGTTCATATCAACTGTAGGTTTAGAACACTAATATATATATATATATATATATATATATATATATATATATATATATATATATATATATATATATATATATATATATATATATATATATTAGTGTTCTAAACCTACAGTTGATATGAACAATAATCAGTGCCTTGCCAATTCCACCTTTTGCTACATTTGTTTGTTACTGCAGACTTGGAATTTTGTAATTTCATTTCAAAATATCCACTATCATAATGTTAATAGACAGACGTTTATTCTTTCATAACAGTAGTGTCTTTCTTGCTCTATGTGGACACACACAAACCCCATTCACAACAATGTGGACCTAGAGGAGTTTGGAAAGAGAAGGAATATTCCTATTAAAAATAATAAACTCTTGAAGTACCTACTCTTGGAGTGCTGTTTTATAATAATAGATCTTACCAAAATCTTCGAAACCTTCACTGCCTTTAAACTAATTTTTTTTTAACATAACTCTGTTTGCATAGATAATTCTAGCAGATTATAAACGTAAAAATTTTACTATTTGAAGATAGCTACTGCCCAATAACCATGTGCTTATGAATGATAATTTAATTCTGCCTTAATTTCTGTATACCTAATATGCACGGGCATTTTTTTTAATAAATAAAGAAAACTTGGCAAAATTGAGTAAAGATGTTTTATTAAAATAAATCATAACATGAGTTTAAAGAAATATTCCCTATTCTCTGATAAATTCTACAAACCCTACCTCAACCTGCGAACAGCGAAATTCTTAACTTAAAGTACTTGTAGAAATAAAAATTATAACTGTTTAGCTCAATGTCAGTGTCGGACTGGCGTTATTTGGCCCACCGGGCAAAACTTGAAAGTGGTCTACTTCCCACCTCAACCTATACTTTCTTATTACAATATTCTAGACCATTTAATCTTTTATAATTAAAAACAAAAGAATCATGTAATCTTTATTTTATTTATAAATTATTGTAAAACAGTGATGCAAAATAAAAAACAATAAAATAAGCATAATTTTCTTTAAAATTTCATTGCTGAGTTAAATCACAAAAATAAGGAAAGTAAAAATCATAAAAAAAACTAAGCTAACCTAGAATAAAATAGATAAACAAAAATATTAAGTATAGTATGGTATAAATTTAAATTATTTAATTTTATTTGTTAACCTATAATTAATTAAGCTGAGCTGAGCAGAGCTTAGACTTTAGCAAAGGTAAAGTTCTGGATAAAATGTCTATTATTTTATCGTAATTAATTCCTTTTAACAGATCAGTCTCTATGTTAAGGATCATGAATACTTCTAATAAATTTTGACGAAAGGCAGATCTTAGTCTTGTTTTTAAAATCTTTAATTTTGAAAAAGATCTTTCGCAAGAAACTTATGTACAAGACAACGTTAATAAATATTCATAAGAAATATTTATACAAATTACTGTAAGCTAAGGAGTGCAATTCATATTATGGAAAATAAAAAAACAACAATACTTATACACCCAGCACATTTCTGAGGTATGCGTTGGAGATGAAATTTATTCATTTGAGCCTGACTCCGAGCCCTCCCGAAGACGAGATTTCGAGGAGGATGGTCGGTTCATTAAATTATATTGTTCTGAATTTTCTAGTTTAAGACTGTCGTAGTTTTGTGCAAAACTTAGTAATTCTTGCTTTAATGTATCTACCTACTTCTATAGGTAATTCTTTATAAATTGCCTTGTGGTCCGAAGATCCAGAGTGCAAATTTTGTATTTTTTGGTTCAGTATGGTTTTGAAACATTTAATCTCAATTTTTTCATTCCTCCCATTTGATGTATTACTGATATTTCATCTTGGCAAGATTCTCCGAGCATTTTTTCTTTTTAGACTGAAATATCACAATTGATTATATTTTCTTTTGCGTAATACTACACTCACCCACAAAAAAAGTGACGAACTGAAAATTTACTCCTACTTTGAGGCGAAATATCTTTTAAACGGTTTGTAGCATGGTGTTGAGGTTTTAACTGTTGGATAGGACCATTTGTTGGCAAAAATGTTGTTATTAGTTTTTAGCTTTTTATTATTTTTATTCCAATAAACAGGGTAAAAAAAGGAGTATATTTTTTTGATAATTTTTGAAACGCCCTGTGGGGTGTCATGACAACCAAAACTCAACTAATAAAAAACCATTATTTAGGATGGTCCTTTAGCAACATTTTATTTTCTGAATCATTTTCCTATCTGTTCGGTAACCTGAGATTCAGCTTTTTAAAGAAATTATAACGTTTTAGTTTAAAAATCATTTAATCAGATTTTTAAATTATTCCACTAGTAAGAAAACAGAAAACAAAAAAATTAAGGTAGTAGGTTTGCAATTGACTCCTCTGTTATGTGGTTCCACTCTTCAATGGGCGCGTCTTAGAGTTGTTGGAGATTTTGAGGAGCATGGAATCGATTTCTGAGTTTTCGGCCAAGTTGGTCCCATAGGTGCTCGATTGGATTCATATCCGGGCTTCTAGCGGGCCATAGTAAACGCTCAATACCGGACTCCTCCAAAAATTGTGGTACAACACCGACCTGAGTATTTAGGGTGTTTCTTACTATACATACATTTGTACGGAATTCAGTGGAAATCCCAGCCCACACCATTACATATATATATATATATATATATATATATATATATATATATATATATATATATATATATATATATATATAGATATATATATATATACATATATATATATATATATATATATATATATATATATATATATATATATATATATATATAAAGAATCTTATAGACTGATAGAGTTGCGATAAAAGACTGTGATGAAACAATCACGTGCCTGAGGAAAATTAATTAGTCATAGAATATAAAATATTGATATTTTTTTAGAAGAAATTTCTTCAGTTTTCTTTTAAACATTGTAAATTGTTTTATATTTTTTATTTCTGGAAGACAATGCATTTTAATACCAGATTAAATATACTTTTTTAAGAGTATTATTAAAACAGACGACTCTAATAAGTTGATTAAGGATAAAGTGTAGGTACAGAGTTTAAAAAGACAAAAAAAAACAATTCAATTTATATTTCAAAATTTATTTAAAGAAACAATTTAAAAATAACAAAAAATATAGGGTAAAACATACAGTTGTTGGCACCTATATAGTGATTGGCACCTAACTGATATTTTTGTCGGTTCTAAGGAGTTCAATAGATATGAAGTAAAACCAGTGGCGGCTGGTGAAATTTCAAAGTTGTATATCTCTGTTCCTACTCACAGGACCCATACCAAATTTAGGGGTTTCAATAGTGAGCCCACTGGGAATGTATTGGTAAAGAGAAAAACATTTTGTGATTTGCGAAAAAAAGTTAAATTCTTGGTGTGCCCCTCCTAAGAAATAATGAACACGTCTAGGTTTTGTATTTATTATTTTTTCTGAACAAATTTTACATCATTTTGTCGACAGTTTTTAAATTTTGAGAGAAAAAAATGTGTTAGTAGAGAGTTATGTAGTATATTATGTTTATTGAGCTCAATAAAATAACATCACTTTCTACAAGTCCGTTTATTTACTGACAGGTGACCCCACGGATACCAAAACTAGCCAGAAGCACCCTATGACATAATGTCAACTACACAATATCTTAGGGTGAGTCTACATTAAATAAGCATTATACTACAAGTTATAGTCATTTGAATTTTTTTAAGTCTAAAATATAATTTAAAAAAAAATTCAAATGACTATAACTTTCTACTAATACACTTTTTTCTCTCAAAATTAAAAAACTGTCGACAAAATAAAGTAAAATTTGTTTAGAAAAAATAATATCTAAAATACCTAGAAGTGTTCATTTTTTTCTTAGGAGGGGCACACCAAAAATTTAACTTTTTTTCGCAAATTACAAAATGTTTTTTTTCTTTACCAAAACATTCCCAGTGGGCTCACTATTAAAACTCCTAAATTTGGTATGGGTCCTGTAAGTAGGAACAGAGATACACAACTTTGAAATTTCACCAGCCGCCACTGAGTAAAACCAAGGACTTAAATCCAAGGGCTCCTTCTCACTAGACTCCACAGGTGTTGCCAATTGGTTTTTGAGGAGTAACATCTTTTTCAACCTCTCCAAAATACCACGATGCCTCCGTAATGGTAACAACATATGACATATCATTTATCCTGGGTCTTGAAATGTAAATGTAATATAATGTAAATTAATTTGCCAGTTTCATGGTTTTCCTGCAAGTTCATTATTTTCTCTTCATTTTACTAAAAACAAAAAAATTAATAATAATAATAATAATCCGTCCATGTTTCGGATTATTATTATGAAGTCCAATGTCCATAGTCCATAGTAGAATATGTAGGTAATCCTAACAGGGTCTAGCAATTTTCTGTTCAGATAACCCAGACATTACTGTATAACAGACAAAAAATGCAAACAAAATACTGGATAAAATATCTATTATATATACATTAAAATATACCTACTAAGAAAATGATTGTAAAATCTTTCAAAATGTTAATTTGGGAAAAAAAACACGTGCAGTTACTTACATATGTATATGCACGCCTATTGCCAAAAGCTACTTGGGTTTAATTAAAAGCCTTATCGAACAAAGAATCTATCTGAACAATGCAGTACCTACATTTTTTTAAAGCACTCCACAGTGTTTTACATGTTAAATTTGTAAGCCCATGTTGGGTTCTATTGACATATATAGGATAGGGTTAAACTTTGACATTTTTCAGAGTTTGATTGGGAGAGTACGATAGTGTTAATTTGCCAATATTATGTCAAAAAAGCTTCAAAAATAGCTAAAAAATGCTTTTACTTTTTGAAAAACTTTTTAAAAATTTTCACATCCCTTGTATTATTGTTTTTTACCTTTTCATACCAAGTACCTACCTAAAGGTTGATTGATAATAATTTTCTGACATTAAAAACTTTATGGACACAATTTTAAATGCATTTTTTAGCCTATTTGGCAAATTAAAATAACCTTAAGACTCTGAAATTTATATAATATTGTCAACTTTTATCTCTATACTTCTAATATAACAGGGCCTAACTTGGGGTTTTTCACATGGAAACAATGCATAAATAAACCATTTACAGACCACAGGAATATTTTGAAATTGCTTTGATACCTATTATTATTACTAAGATCACGATACACTTACAACAGTATGCTTACGCTATGACGTCACTTCGAGGGGAATCCTAAATTGATTAGACGCTTAATTGCACTCCCTGTACATAAGTACAGGTCAGTTTATTGTCGGGTAGTATGTTGGGTTGACGCTTATTAAAATATTATTGTCATATTTCATTTGATCATGTAAGTGCCTTGTTAATTTAAGATTCTCACTCGAAGTGACATCAAACGTAGCATACCGTTGTAAGTGTATCATGACTAAGATACTTATAAATAGGTAGGTACCATTATAAGATAATGTGAATGCTTACAAAGAAGAAATGGTTTAATGCTACATACCATAAAAATTATATAAAAAATACTTGAAAGTTTCTGACAGTTTATTTTTTTAAGTACTATGTATACCTACGGTCACATTTGATTTTAGCTGCTTGCCACATAAACAAAAAAGGCAGGAAGCTGTCGGAAAAATTCCGTTTTTACTTACAGTTTTCCTTCATACTGGAAATAATTTCTGAGCATTCTGAAATAGTCTTTTTTGGTACTTACCTTTTGGATGAGCAACTATACATACTCAACACATTCACATTCAGCTGCAAACTCTGGGTCCTGGAAAAGGTAGAGTTCTTTTGTAATGAAACTTTATTTCTTTTGTAATGAAGCTTTATAAATATTTATTAGCATTTCCTTTGGCCTTCACATTTAAGTTTTTTTGTCGTTTTCTTGGTGGGGATAAGGCCCTTTCGGTGGAGGTTCCTGGGATATCGTCGATTCCATTCCACTTAGCCATTGGGAATACAAAATGGGCACAAACAAGGCAAAAATACACAAAAAATACGAGTCTGTGACATTTTAGCAACATAGAATTTTTAGAGGTTATGTTATGTTATGTCAGATCCAATGTCGCCAGGTTGTCTCAGATACCAGACCAATTTATGGTTGTAGGTATTAGAATTTGTTAACGTGGGTTCAAATCGCAGTGCTTTGTAATTTTATTCTTAATTTAATTTCTGCATTAGTTTAAAACAAATAATTATTATTAAGTAATTGACACATTTTATTCCAAAAATTTGGCAACCTTGCAAGAGGTCCCCAGCCGGGGAACGTAGCTACAGTTCATCCTCCAAATGGCAACATCTCTTTATTTGATACATTAAGTTAACAAAAGACGACGATATAACTCGAGAGTCGATTCTATGTTAGGAACTCACATAGCTCGATCGTTTAATGTCAAATGTAATACCGATGAGCACCAGTCGCTCCTATTGACGTTTTTTAACAATATTGCAGGATTTTATTTGATTTTACAGTGATCTTATGTTATAAAGGTGTTCTAGGAAATGCAGCAAAAGCAGGAAATTTCTCAAGAATAAAAAATATACACGCATATACATGCGTAAGTAGACAAGTTAAACTAAACGAACTTCAACGTCAAAACATCTGGACTGCCATGTTTATAGTTTTTCCCTGTGTAAGCTGCCCATTTAATTTGACCAATGAGATGAATTTTTGTTCATTTGTTTTTTCTGTCATTTTTCTCAAAAGTCTCCAGGTGACGTCAGATATCATATCTTCTATTTATTTGTATCATGCTATGGCATAAGCCACTCCACTTCTGTGGGCGCTGAGTCTAGGGTATTTTAGAAGCTTCTAGGTCTAGGTAGTTGCAGTCACAAATTGAAAAAGCGGTGGCGACGTCGCGTAATCCAGTAGAAGTTGTAGCGGTGATGCCTAATTGTGCTGATTTTCTTTATGCTAATGAGAACTCTTTGCTACAAATTATAGATATTTAAAAATGATAATAAAAAGAAAACGCGCTATTTTACAATAATTACAAACACATATTTGGGAAATTTACTAAATCGATTGCTTGGGTCTTATAAAATAAAATACATTTACCTTCTCTTTCCATTTCTCTAACCAAAGAATCTACACTTATGGCATCATCCTTATGTCTAACTGCTTTTGAATGCAGGCGCGGCCCGTGAAAATTCGAAATTGTATATCTCTGTTGCTACTTACGTGACCCATGCCAAGCTCAGGGGTTTTGATAGTGAGCCTACTAGGAATGTTTTGGTGAAGAAAAAATATTTTGAAATTTGCGAAAAAAAATTGAAATTTGCCCTGGCACACCCTGGGAAAAATTGAACACGTTTAGGTATTTTATTTATTATTTTTTTTAGACAAATTTTACATCATTTGGTAAAAAATTTTTAATTTCAAGAGAAAAAATGTGTTAGTAGAAAGTTAGTTATTTGATTTTTTAAAAATTATATTTTAGGTTTAAAAAAATTAAAATCACAATAACTTTCTACTAACACATTTTTTTCTCTTAAAATTTAGAAATTGTCGATAAAATGATGTAAAATTTGTTTAGGAAAAATAATAAACAAAATACCCAGAGTACGCCAGGGCAAAATTCAACTTTTTTTCCCAAATTACAAAATATTGTTTTTCTTTACCAAAACATTTCTAGTAGACTCACTATCAAAACCCCCGAATTTGGCATGGGTCCCGTAAGTAGAAACAGAGATATGCAACTTTAAAGTTTCATCAGCCGCCATTGTTTGAATGTACGATAGATTGTATGCTGTTTCAATATTATGCAAACCTTTCTGTGTGTAAAAATGCATCATTTGTAAAGAGCAGTCATAAATGGAATCTTTAATTTGATCCAATATATCATCAAATGGCATTTTTAATGAAATCTTTTTAGCTAATTCTTCTCTTTCAGCTGGGGTTAGTGTAAGGTATTTTACATATACGTATTACTACTATATTGTGAGCATCCAATCTACCCGTTGTTAAAATTTGAAACAAAGATAAAATCTCCTTTTCTTTTGTTTTGTACTACGTGATGTATCAGCACTTTTGACGGAACTGTTACTGTCAGTTCTGACAGCAGTTTAAATCTGAGCTTGTCGGTTTCCTTTTCGTCTTTTTACCGTTCAAAAGTAAAGATAAATGTGTTTTTATTTGTGAAAAGTGGATTAAAAGTTAATTGTTATCCTATTTACGATATTGACATAGCTAATGTACCGATAATGACCGTGTTAAGCAGCAAGAAGTGAAGAAATTACTTGTAGTTTTAGCGGCGGATATTCTTCACAAGAATGTCAACTGAAAAGTGGATAGATCATTTTTAATTTTTAATTTGTGATTTTGGGGCAAAACGGGTAAGAACATTATGTAAATAAAGCGAGATATCGTTTGGAAATCTAAAAAAAAACACATTATTTAAGCTCCAATTAAAACTCAAAATACATAAGTAGAATTTATTGTAATCATTAATTTTTATATAATACATTATAATTAGAATCAAAATCTTCTTAACTAATTAATTACCTGCCTATGCAAAATCACTTTGTCTTTCTCAACTGACCGTCGACATGCGAAACAAGATCTAATTTTCTATCTAAAATATTATTAACTCTGTTTCGATATTGTACTTTAAAGTGTACTTATAATAATTTATACTTACTGGTTTTTCTGATATTTTATTATAAATTAAAATAAATATTCACAAAATAACGCTACGGCGAAATCGAAGGCTTGTCAGATTCAAATTTGAACTTTTGAATATGACAGGCGCGAGCGGCCATGTTGTCATATTTGGTGTTTTGATTAGCGGACGGTACGTAGTATTGAGTTCACTGGCTGGGCAAATGACGTGGTTATTTATGAGGGATGTTCAGTACATCACTTGACTGGTTAGCAGTTGTTTCCAAAGGCTACGTCTTCGCTTAAACATTTTTTCTTCGTTCGCTATACAGGGTGTCTAAAATAGGTGATACCACTATTGCTATCTCCGAAATGGTAAAAGATACGAGGTCGGTTAAATTAGAGAAAATGTGCCATTTCTAGTCCCTATTCATATTCCGTTTACGGAGTTGCCAAATTCTCTATAGTTTCTTATCTACAGGGGAGTTTTTAAAAATAGTCAAAAAGTTAATTCTTAAATATCTCGAAAACTATTATAGTTAGAAAAAAGTTTTTTTACAAAAATCACGCGATTTTTTACCTTCTCTAAAGTAACGTTATTGTTTTGTTTATACCATTTGATTTTACTGGGTTACTGATACTAACTTGTTTTTATCAAATACGGACCTGGATTTTTTGCTGCATTTTTTGAAAGAATACTTCATACCCTTTACAACTATGTATCACTTGATTATGGTTTTCGACGTTTTGATCAGGAATAACATCATCAGGATTTTCTATCGATACGGACCTGGGATTTTCCATGTTAAGGCACAAGTTCACAACCTATCGCTGTGGTTTAAATTATTCAACTGATTAATTTTAAACTATGTTCATGATTACTAACCAGAACCCTTTGGTCATTAAAGTTTGTCAAATTGCACTTAAGCCAATGAGTTATTGAAAGCAAAAGTTTAGCAGACTCAGATCAGATATAATTGGCGGCCTTTATTAACAGCGCCTAACTAGTGGTTAAGTTTACTACATATTGTAAAAGGCACTCTTGATGATAGGTCTTCCTTATTTACGTTTTTAATATTTTCGTATCCAAAAATCACCTTTCAGTTCAAAAGATAATAATAAATAATCCTATTTTACCTAATGGTTTCATTTCTGCTGCAACTCATTCTGCTGATACAGTTGAATTACTATTTACTGGCTTTGAAAACAAACCATATTATCTCAAATTAAAGACCTTTAACTATATTCTAGCATAAAACCATTGTCATATTTACTGGGTTCGGATTATCGGTTTTCTGCTTTATCTTTTGACGTTGCGTTGAATTACAACATATGCACGGGCGGACAAACAGGTTGGTGGACGCGATTGGACTGACTACACGAAGCCAATCACGCCTCTAAGAATTAATTATTAGGATTTGTTATAATTAAAACTAAGCTTATGCTTTTTCCAGGCGTTGGACCAATTTTATAAACTTGAGGGTCCTGGTTAGTAATCATGATTATAATTAAAATTTACCAGTTAAAACAATTTAATCCATAGTTACTGATTCTGACCTAATTGTCGCCATAATAGGTCGTGAAATGGCGCATTAACTTCAAAAATGCCAGGTCCGTACTGGTAGAATATCCTGATGATGATACTATTCTTCACCAAAACATCGAAAAACATAATCAAGTGATCCACAGTTCAAAAAATGCAACAAAAAATCCAGGTCCGTATTTGAAAAAAACAAGTTAGTATCAGTAACTCAGTAAAAACAAATGGTATAAACAAAACAATAACGTTACTTTAGAGAAGGTAAAAATCGTGTGATTTTTGTAAAAACAACTTTTTTCTAACTATAATAGTTTTCGAGATTTTTAAGAATTAAATTTTTGACTATTTTTTAAAAATCCCCTGTAGATAAGAAACTATAGAGAATTTGGCAACTCCGTAAACGGAATAAGAATAGGGACTAGAAATGGCACATTTTCTCTAATTTAACCGACCTCGTATCTTTAATCATTTCGGAGATAGCAATAGTGGTATCACCTATTTTAGACACCCTGTATAGTAATAATACGTATATGGTATTTTAATTCATTTTGATGGCCTACATGTGTGCTAGACCCATGCACGACATGCTATCATCTAAACATTTTTGCACCATTCTTGTAGGACCAAAACTATTAATTTTATTACTTCCTTGTATTTTTAGAGCCCTTAAGCCTTTTCCTCTTGCAACATAACAGCCCGATCGATGGCAGTTAAAGTTTGTAATTTTGTTTTAAAAGTTTCTTTGTACCTTTAACATATTATTAAGTTTCGAAACTGTTTCCGATTCTATTTCTCTTTTCCACAATAAAAATTCGTCTTGAGTCGCAAAAGTGTGCTTTCCTCAAGAAATAGAATATTATAAACAGCTTCAAAATGTTTTATCTCATCTCGAAATTTAGCAATCACACAAAGTGTCACAAAGGGCAATGTTTTTGTTGGTTATTTATATAATAATAATAATAATAAATAGCCTTTATTTAATATTCGTAATAACAATACACAAAGTAATGGAAACGGGTGGCGAGATCTAGCACAGCTACTCACCTAACCACCCTACAAGAAGAGAGAAATTCACATAGAATAAAGTAAAAACAAAAAAAGAGAAAAACAGATTAGTAATCCTCAACACGCATATACTTAGTTAAAAAAAACACAAAGAGATTAAAGGTAAAAATATGAAAAACATGAACTCAAAGCAAAAATATAATTTAGTATCAATGAAAAGAAAAAACAGCATATTAGAAGATCCTAAATTGAGAAGTGATTACACATAAAACATAAAAAGGAAAAAAAAACAGAAAAATGAAAAACGGTTTTTAGTGCGGCCATCACCTGGGACCTGCGATCTCTGTGTGCAGTGGCAAGAATTAAGCAGATCAATTGTTCAAAAAGGGCGGAGTGATCGGAGGGAATGGTGCTACTGATCAGATGTCCGAATATAATTTTTAAAATGTTTTTTAAACATGTCAACACTTAAACAGTCGTTAACATTCGCTGGTATATTATTAAAATATTTTACAGCATTGTAACCGAATGAGCGCTGAAATACGGCAGTTCTGTGTCTGGGGACAGAGAATAGATCACCATGGCGTGTCCGTCTCCCATGTATATCAGAGACCCTAACAAGTTTGTCAGACAGATAGCTCGGCAGCTGCGTCTCTCTTATTTTAAACGCCAATGTACACAAGTGCATAACAAATCTTTGTTCCAATTTTAGCCAACCAGAATCCAAGAAACCTGGCGTGATATGGTCGAATTTTCTAATTTCGTAGCAAAACCTCAGGCAGGCATTCTGAAGCTTCTGCAAACTATACTTGTATCCTCGAGCAACAATGCTGGCCAAAATAGTACATCACAGTACGACAAAATTGACATAATAATCGATTCACACAGTCTTAGTTTTATTGGTACAGTTAAATTTTTTTTAAATATATAGAGCGTTTTTAACTTACTATACCCATTCTGAAGTAAATAGGAGACATGTTTTTTGAATCTTAATTCAGAGTCAAAGTAAACTCCTAGGTTTTTACAGGAGTCAGTGGCGGTTATTTTGACGTTGTTTATTTTTATATTAATGATTTTTGAAATATCGCTATTATTTTTACCAAATATGAGTAGCTGGGTTTTGGATTGGTTTAATAAAAGATTATGCGCCTTCGATATTTGGTAAATATGATTGAGGTCTTCATTGATGCGTGTTTCAGCCGAAGCGACATCATCAGGTTTGAAGCTGTAATAGAGTTGAAGGTCATCAGCATACTGATGTGACTGTGAGTGTTTAATATATTCATTAAAATCAGCCGTATATAATGAGAACAACAGGGGACCCAAAATGCTGCCCTGTGGCACTCCACGATTCACGGTTAGCGCGGCAGAAAGTGTACTATCAAATAGCACCCTTTGCCTTCGATCACAAAGATAGTTCCCAAGAAAGCTGACAGCACTATTGGCAAGTCCATAATATTTTAACTTGGTACATACTATATTATGGTCAAGAGTGTCAAAGGCCTTGCTGTAATCAAGTAGTACCAAACAAGTACACTCACTGTCATCAGAAGCGCGGAAGATGTCATCAGTGACTTTTAAAAGGGCTGTGGTAGTACTATGCTGAGCCCTGAAGCCCGACTGTGTTGGGGGAATGATCTGTTGCCGCAGAGAATAATCACTCAACTGCTCAGAAATGACCTTTTCCAGAATTTTAGAGAGAACGGGTAACAGACTAATAGGTCTGAAGTGAGACAATTACGTGGGTCATTACGCTTCGCAACAGGAAGAATATTTGCCACTTTCCACTGACTCGGAAACTTGCCAGAAGAGATGCTAAAATTTATTATAAAGGTTATATGGTGTAATAAATAAGGAAGTAATAAAGATATACTTTTCCGTCCAAACCATCAGCTCCCCTGGCATCAGAGTGCAACTGCGAGATTAATTTTTCAACCCTTTCAGCAGCCACCGCAGAAAATTTAAATTCATTTTTATGTACAGGTGTTTCATAATGATTCATGATCACACCATTATCAATTTGAGTACTAGATGGAGGGATACTATCCAAGAAATACCTGCTAAAATCATCTGGTGTACCAGTGTCCCCAGGATTAAAGTCCGCAGTAGAGTTGATATTAAGCCATCTAAGAGTGCGCCAAAATCCTTTGGGATTAGTCCTAAACTGATGGCTTAGATAAGCTCGTTTTTCATTACGAACAGAGGTAGTGACAAGATTTCTAAGTTGCTTATAGTCGTTCCAAGATTGTTCAGATTTTAAACTTTTGTGTTTGGAACGGGCTTTATTTCTTAAGCGCATCATATATTTAATATTCGGCGTGATCCAAGGAGCAGGAGACTTGGTCAGACGAGACGCCTTGTAAGGCGCATGCCTGTCAAAAAGTTCATTCACAGCCACAGTAAAAAAATTAACCATTTCATCGACATTACTTAATGAATACAGAGTGTCCCAATTAAAGTTATACATATCCGCAAGAAACGCATCATGATTGAAACTGGAATAATCACGACAAGTCTTGTATTTTAGAATCGTTGGTGATTTTTTACATTGTATATTACATTTTACCAGACAATGATCAGAGATATCATCCATTTTTATGACCTCCGGATCTCGAACAAAATCCAAGGAAGAAGTAACAATAATATCTAGAAGAGAAGCAGTGCTGTTAGTAATACGCGTCGGCTGAGTAATAATTTGATGTAAGCCATATTTGTTTAAGAAATTATTTAAAACAGTAACCCCATTATGAGTTGATAAGCAATCAACATTAAAATCACTACCAAACAGAATAATATCGTGATTAGGAATTACAGAGATTAAAGTGTTTTCAAGCAAAGACAAGGAGTTAATCAAGTTTTCCATGGGAGGACGATAAATTGATCCAAGGCAAACACTCTTGCCGCCAATTTTGAGGCTTATCCAGATTTGTTCCAGAGGGTCTCCATCAGGAGCAACATTAATAACTTTAAATTTAAGGTTATCCCTTATATAAAATCCCACACCACCCCCTCTGTGGTCGCGGTCCCTTCTCACAAATGTATAGCCTACAATACCAAGCGCCCCAGACTAGTAATATATATATAACTTTGGGCTCATTATGAATTTTTTTATGTGCATTTAAATGCTTCTTAGGGCTAAAATTTTTTCCACATTCACAATTTAAGTTAATAACATCAAGTTATAAAACACAGGATTTTTATAACATTTATGTTTTTGGTTCTGGTTGAACAGCAGAAGCGAGAGCAGGAGTCACTTTTTCAGGATCCACCATCTTAAATAAAAATAACAATAGGTACATCTAAATTTTTTGCATCATTTTATAACTAAGTATTACATTAAACTTTACCTGGATTTCTCGTACTACTTATATAGCTTGAAAAGTTTATTATAGTGCTTAAAATAAACACACAAATTATAATAATTTCACAACACTTTAAAAACCAGAATAAAATAAATTAACACTTATGATAACATGCAGTTAACTACCACAACATATCTAACAAAACTCCCGCTCAAAAATACGACTCCCCTTTTCAGAGCTTTCGCGCACCGCGACCAAACCACGTAACTATTTAGTAACCACGAATGCGAAAATTGGCAACATAGCGCTCTCCCCAACTATTTTAAAATTTGTGACCACCTACTCCCTAAGCGTAAGTGGGTATTTTTCTTAGGCAATAATTTGATCTGAGGTATTTTTACTTATACATGTGAAACCTACGGTTTTTTTCTCCCTCATCCGGCTGGCGGCGGGCGGCGGGCGGCGCGGCGGCGCGTCAGCACGAGTCATAAAAATAAAAAATTACTTAATGATTTTATTCTGGCGACATGTAATCTGCCGTCATAACGAAGAGGGCAGTAATACTTACTGCCTGCCCTCTTCGTTATGACGGCAGTAATCGGCGATTACAAGTTTATTGTCGCGGTCGAGCGCTTCGGCGCCCAGGAATGACGTCACGCTTGCCTATATACGAATTTATATTTATTACAAAAGTCGAGTTTCGCGTTCGCTTACCGCCATTCCATCCAGTTGAAAATATCAACGGTACCGTTTACCACATGTTCTCCGTTTATCCCAACTGAAAATGGGCGTGCTACGTAAAGTCGGAAAAATAACTGAAAAAAAAGTGTGTCAGTGGGGTGACTACTAAGTTAAGTGTGTTGTGAATGTCAAAAAGCAAGTGACTGTTAAGGCGCGATCTTTGAAAAATGTCGACCGGAAATTTGTCCGATATTCGACAGCCCAGATCCAGAAAAATCAGTCAAATTAGTTGGGTGTGTTATTTTTAATTTTTAACTTTTGTTTATTTAACTCACACTAGATGAATTTACTTACAGTAATTATAAGTTCAGCTAAATGTCAATTCTTTGGAATGTTGCGTGAGTTTTGCGCCTATGTTACCTTCTATTTTTTTGAATAAGGTTTTAAAGTACTGGTTATTTTGGGATTATCCACAAAGAAAATACGTCGGGAAATACCTAATAAGTAAGGAATCGTGGTTCTTTGTGTCTAAAATTTATTTTTAATCCTGTTTTTTGTTTTGCGAGTCATTTTCTATACAGGAGATGACAATATAATATTAGTTAATTAATTTATGAACGATAATAGTCTTTTTTATTTGAATTTTTTTCCTCGTTTTTTTCTTTACAATAATTAGCACATCGCAACATTAAGCAAATCCAGCAGCACCTGAAATTGTGGCATATAATCGAGAAATCGATTCGATATCGACTATATCTGTGGATCAATGTAAGTGACATAATATGACATCAATATTTTCATAAGTTGTTAGATTTTCAATACAAAAGTGTCATATGTCACAACCTGACATGACAACTTACGTTTAATCAATTGTTGTCCGCTTTTTGAATTGACGGTACCTTTAGAAACTTATTGCAAATGCGCAGAAAATATATTTGTCACAAAGAGATTTAGGTACTAACATTTAAAACCTATCTGTTTTACCATGAGGGGTCTAAACGAATGTTAATTATTCTACCAGAGCCCCAACGCCATTTTTAAAATTTCTTCGTGTGTCATACTTTTTAGCTATTTTATTGCTAAAATTAGGTTATCATTGTAAGATTTTATTGACCACGACTGAGGATGGTATGACAGAAAAGATCCTCCAGCAGCCCTTGACATAGTATGTAGATTGAGTTTTTTTAAATATATCAAAGAGGGCCGCTCGGGGAGCTGTATTGCTAAAAAATCGACAAAAATAGGCTAAAAACAGGTCTTTTTCAAGACCAAAAATTTGTTCGCAGTTTTCTCACTTGCACTGTGCAAGTTGCATATGCAAAGAAGAGGACCACGGAGGGGACCCAATGTATCGATTAACATTTTTTGTTTATGCTTGTGGCTGTCTCGAGGTAAATAAAATACATACATTTGCAACACTGAGTTTTGACCGACCTGAGAGGTGTCGATGAGGTTGAAACCCAATAAGGTGACGCACGGTGGGCCAGATTTAAGAAAACGCGATCGAAAATCATTTTTTTATCTTAACCAATTTAGTTAAAATTGCATGAATATCTAGTAATAATTGTAAATTACTTATTTTACTAGTACTTAACATCAGCATATGCATTCCAACTTCATGCTTTACGCGCGAAGTGCGAACAAATTAAGAACTTGTAATAATACACAAATTAAAGCAAGGATATTTTTCTTTTCTGTTATGTTATATTCATAAATTCACTGTTGGTGTATAAATTACCTTATAAAGCATTCTTTGGACTACAACAGGCATATTTACTTTTTGTTCCTTTTTGTATATGTATACAGTTATAAAATACGTCATCGTAGAAAACCCTACAGATTACAATAAATGCAAAAGAGAATCCGGCCTTGCAATACAAAGGACCCACCAGGATTTTATAAATTGCGTATGGTCATCTCCTGTAGTGTCTAAGGGAGACAATTATACCAAGAAATGCTGCAGGCACGTGCATACTTGTACAATACCAGCCCGCGCAGCGGCGCCGGTAGGGGTGGCAAGTAAACGGTAAATTGCGTTGTCCCGCATTTTATTCTATTAGTTGAGCCCCAAAGGGTGTCAATATTTTGTCGTAATGTTCCCCTTTATTACTTTAATGCCATAAAAGCTCAGTATCAAAAATCAGGGTGTGTTTATATTTTCCACACCCTAACCGCACCCCTAGGGGGTGCCAATTTTTTATGACAATTTTTTCTTGATTCTTTTAATACCATAAGCAAATATAAGAAGTTTCAGAATTTCGATCGACAAATTCCAATTTGGGCCCACTGTGTGACGCCTCTTATACTATGGCAATCCTATCAAAGCGCAATGTTAAAAACTTTGATTATGTAGCAAAGAACAGATGAAACTATTCATTTATGATCATGAATCATTCTATCGATACGGGCTAACATCTAAGAAAATTACGCAAATGGGGGAAAGAAAGGGATATTGGTGGGGATGACAAGTGTTACTATCATCTTTCCTTGGCGAACATTTCGTACAGCGTCATGCGGGGTCAATGCTGGAAAAGGCGGATCTTTATGATGATACCTTATTAAATGAATACATACTGGTGAAAGTTGTTAAAGTATGCCAATTTTGGCAACGCTACTATCAAATATCCATGTTTCTCCACTTCTTGTAACGGCAAAACAGATGTAAGTATCTGTATCCTTCCTACATTTTTTTATCTAAGGCATCCCACGTAGACTTCAAGCCTAAGTCTTAATGTACCGTGGGCGTCTGAAGAGAGTAGTCTATTGACACGAGATTTAAAGGATTGGAGGTTGGGACGGGAAGGGAAAACATCTGCAGGCAATTTGTTCCATAATCTGGAGACCCTAGGTATGAATGAGCGAGTGAAGTAGTCTGTTCTAGGCTTTTGTAGCTAGACAGTAAAGGGATGCATACGTAACGCGCCTCTTGTTATTCTGTTAGGAACAGTCAAGGAAGAAATAATACCGGCTAGTTCTTCAGTGCAAAATCCTTGGAAAAACGGTAGAAATGGGACAAATCCTCAACACCGGGCGATTAGCGAGAGAATGAAATTTTCTTGTGAGGACTGGGTCACTGATGAGTCGAATGGCTCTCTTTTAATATATATAATATATAATTTAATATAATCAACGATTTTAAGTGTAGAAGGTGATGCCGCTCCCCATATGTGGGAGCAGTACTCTAGGTTAGGTCTTATTTGCGAAACAGAGAGTGTATAAGTTGGAAGGGGAGAAGTATTTTTTGACTTGAAAGAGAAAACCAAGCTTTTTAGCTGGTTTTCTCTTTCGAGCTTTAGCTGGTGGCTACTGAAGTAATATATTTGTGCCAGTTGCCAAGTTGACATAATATAAAGTTGAAAAGCGTTACAACGAGACAGTGTGATTCCGCACTTACAGGTTTCTATTCTAACGTCCCTATTTAGCAGTAGCAGCTGGTGAAATTTTAAAGTTGTATATCTCTGTTGCTACTTACGGGACCCAAGCCAAGTTCAGCGTTTGTGATAATGAGTCTATTAGGAATGTTTTGATAAAGAAAAAAAACATTTTGTAATTTTCGAAAAGAAGTTGAACCCACCTTTAACAAACATAATATAATTAAATTCGAAAAAAGACGCGAAATCCACTTATCCTGTTTTATATATAAAATAATTTTAACTCAGAAACCTAGATATTTACCTATTTGAAAAAACTGAATTCAGGAATAATATTCATAATGTTAATACTAGAAATCAGAACGCAATAGAAATACCTAAACATCATACTGAAAAATAAGTCTTCGTTTAAATATACATCTTCTGTAATTTTTAATAATATTCCTTCTAGTCTAAGGGGCTTAAGCTATATAACTTTTAGAAATAATATATAAAATTATTTAGTAGGGGTAGGATTGGAAGAATGATTTCTTATAAATCAAAGTCCTACCTATTTATGCCAACTAGTATACTACTGTGTCATTTTTTGATTTTCTTTTTTACTTTTATCAATTTTATATTTATATTTTAAATTGTTTTTATAGGCATAAATAAACATCTTTATTATTATTATTATTTGAATTTAAAAAAAAATTCAGATAACCATAACTTTCTACTAACACATTTTTTTGTAGTTAAAATTAAAAAAATTCTCGACAAAATGATGAAATTTGTTTAGAAAAAATAATGAATAAAATGCCTAAAGGCGTTCATTTTTTTCCCAGCAGATTTCGCAAATTACAATTTTTCCTTTACCAAAACATTCCCACTCACTGGACTCACTATTAAAACCCCTAAATTTGATACGGGTCCTGTAAGTAAGAACAGAGATATACAACTTTGAAATTTCACCAGCCGCCACTGGAAATGGATAACATTAATTGTCACTAACATGGAAAAAGTGCGTCCATATTAATGATACTTTTGTATTTCTCATATTTTAGATCTGCGCAATAAACTGTTTTGGAAAAAGTGAATTCTTTATTTTCATCTACCCATGACATTTCCTTTTGCTTATAAAAATTAAAGTTATAATCTGTTCTTTTTTATCATATTGATCATGGACACGGACAGTTTCTCATCAACGTGGATATATTTTTATACAGAAAAAAAACTGTTTTTAGAAGTGCTGATAGTTTAAGATTATATTGCACGGACTGCAGCATAGACACATAGCAGACTGCTAAGGACATATTCACCATGAAAAATAGATTTTTTTTCATTCTTTTTTCAATTTTACGTTTTATTTTAGTAGGTATATGTTGAAAAAGACCATTTAAAACTACTAACAACTAAAAGTTAAACAAACCAGAGCCAGGCAGTTATGGACATTAATGAATGGCATAGGTATGTATGGCTTGTCAATAGCAAGACTAGTAAAAAAATTGACTTATAATAAAGGAACTTACCTATGAAGTTCGATCGTAATTATATGAAGGTCCAATCCGAAAATATTACATAATTGTAGTAAGTGTTCTCTCCTGCTTTCGAGCACAAGGTTTAAAGTAAAATTTAAAAAATCCGGCCCTGTTCACCCAGCTGGGACCTCCGTCGCGCCCATGTTACATCTCATTGGATTAAAGTACCTGTTGGATGTTTTACTGGCAACCCTGGGCTCCGGGAGGGCGGGTTGTAATATTTTCGGACTGGACCTTCATATAATTACGATCGAACTTCACAGGTAAGTTCCTTTGATCGATAAATTATATGTCAGGTACATTCCTCAATATTACATAATTGTAGATTGTAGATGTTTAAAGACTGATGGTTGCTATAAAACATTTAGAAAGTGTGTACACTTTTTATAAGGTTATCACTATGTCACGTAAAAACAACTAAATTATTCTCCAATAAGGGTTTATATATTTTTTACCGTTAATGTAATAAAAGTACCAGTAAATATATTTAATGCATCAAAAATGCCTATTCTAATAAAGTCAAATAAAGCTATTAACTCAGTCTAAGTTTAAAATCGGCTTAACGGAGTTATCTGATTTGATTAAAGGCCGGTTATAAAATTTGGCCAGGGTATCAGAACTTTCGCTCCAACCTGCTGATTTCCGGATAACGTCCACAGAGACACCCTCTCTTAAGGCCAATGAAGTGGATGTGTCGTAGGCAGAATGCAAATTTAGGCTTTTTATAAACTTCCTAGGCATTTTACAAAAAGCCGGCAAAACGCGAATAAGAAATAAAAGCTAACCCAGATCGACTCCAAAAGGTGCAGAAATAAAAACTGCATAATAAAATCAGTTGTGAAATAAGTTCTCGGACAGGTTTGCTCAGTTTTCGGTTTCATCAGTGTCTTATTTAATAAAATGTCAGTTGTATGCGGTGTTGATAACATTTTATACCAACATGAATCGTGCAGTCGCAGTAAACTCAACAATTTCGTTAGTTTTCGTTAGTCATAACGAAAAATGCATTTGATGCTCGCGTTTTGCCGGCTTTTTGCAAAATGCCTAGGAAGTTTATAAAAAGCCTAAATTTGCATTCTGCCTACGACAGATGCATGCCTGGTAGAGTGAGTTGTAAACATCGCGGTATCCGCACCTACTTCTGCAAGGGTGTTTTGTGACCCAACGGCTCAGCGTCTGTTTACACATTTACAGGCTACCTCATGCGGCTTGTTGTAAGTGTTAACAGATTATCGCAGCTTGGTTGCCTTCATGTTTTAGTTGCAATTAAGTACTGTTTTTTTTTTTTTTAAAAAAGGATGCCACGCATAGCCTTGGATTTTCTGAGAAATATGGTAACTTTAGGCAAGTCTGACATGTATTCGGCCTTGAGGTTTTAATTAAATCTGGAATGAATGTGGTCAAAAGTGAATAAGAAAATTTTATATTTGAGCATTTAATAAGGGATAGCATTTGTATTCGCTGCCCCGTGGCAAGAGCTAACAAAGTTATTAGTTTGCAAGAGAGCATTTGTAAAGTAGGATCAGGTGTTGCCTGTAAAAATTCCAACACCTTTCGGTTTCGGATGCCTCAGTCTAAATATGCCTTTTATAAAGCGCTTAAGTTGTGTATCCTCCTAAGTTTTTGGACAAAAGTAAGAAAGGGCTGCGCCGTGAGAATTAAAAGAGCCAAAAATATTATTGCTAGATTCCAACAAGCCTTGACAGACTGATAATATAACGTCTGCTATTTCGCAATCAAAAGGCGAAAAATCCTTAGCTTGGCAATAATTTCACCAAAACCTAAAGGTTGTCTTGTATTGTTTTATAGTGTTTTCACTTAAAGACCTTACCATTGTATTTATGGCATTTGCGGGAATTCCCTTTCTTTTAAAGGCTTCCCGGATAATCTGACTGCTACCAGGGTAAGATTCTTGGATAAGGGGTGTATCTTCTTGCTCAAAAGGGCAATACAAAATGTTATCGCTTAATAAGTAAGTAGTGTTATGTCGATAATGTATGTCGATAATGTCGCCCACGTTAATGACCATTTACGGACAATATTTAATATTTAATAAGGTAATCACTGCTCACGATAGAATGCAAACATACATTCTTTAATGCCTTTAGGCCACCTGTACACAAAGTAGCTAGTTAAAAATAAAAAGTTCTCTGTGAAAATACTTTTTTTAGCTTGCAACAAGGAAAGGGACAGTCCACGTTAAACGACTTTTTTGTTGTTTTAACGGATTCAAAAATATAGTAAAATCCTAAGTATAGCAAGTAAGAAATGGGTTATCGTAGAGATCAAAAATATTTTTGTAAAAAAAAGTTTGCATAGAATTAAGAGTTTCTTGAAAATTCCCCAGGGACCCTATTTTTAAAGCCCTACCGGCCCCCGTCCCCGGTATGCGCATGGTCAGTCTAAAATAAAAACGTACACATTTACGTTCAAATTAATATAATAAAAACGAATCTGTGTTAATTATCGAATGACAACAAAACAAACTCATTTGACCAGTGAGCCGTGTTTTCATAAAACGCTATTTTTTTTAATTCTGTTATGATGACCTCATAACACATAATAAATTATAGATGTGTTAATTAAATACATGGTACGTGGGTTGATTCCAGCCCCACTGATTTCCTACTGTAAAATTTGTTTAGAAAAAAGAATAAATAAAATACCTAAGCGTGTTCATTTTTTAACCAGGGGCACCGAATATATAACACATAGAAGGGTCACTCCTGCGCGGCACTGTGATGTTCTAAGATCAAAGCATCGCCGGCAGCAGCCGAACGTATTTTCTCGAATTGTAAGACGCAAATCGCAGACGGAAATACCAAATTGCGAGGGCGATACGTGCCCGCGATATGTGTAAGCGGGCCGAGCTGTTTTACGAGGGGTACCCTGTAGGAATGGAATAAAACTAAAAGTAAACTACAGTTTTTTAATTAATCAGTTGTATTAACATAAAGTTACTTATAAGAACGCAGTTCAATTTGTTAGCAACAACACTGCAAACTATTATTTATCTACAATAAAGTAGTTGCAATAGAAACAACATTAAAGTGTGTTTTAGATCGATCAAATAATAAACTTAATATATCGGATAAAAAGAAACTGAGATAATATATTTTTTAAATACATGTAGGGAAATATTTTTATTTAAAAACACACAGTTGAGCTGCATTCTTTACTTATAGTTAGTTAAATTTGAAATAAAGAAAAAGTTATTGGATTACTGTTTTTTCTTAACCTAAGTATATATAATATAATTTGCGTAAAGTAAGTTCCAGCACCTACAAATAAATTAAATACTAAGTTTGTTTTTTATTAGAAATCAGTTAATACTGAAAAAACGAGTGGTAATATAATATACCTAAAATAACTAAGAAATTATTAACGGCGTAACAGACCTTCCGAGATTTTGACAGATGTTACCGTTTTGGGGTTCCTATAAAAAAGTGGCAAAGATGTATAGAGCATGTACTAAAGGAGGAGGAAAAAATGTGGCAATTGGATAGTTTACTGGAGAAAACGGTCGAACCACTTATTATCAATTTAGGGGAAGAAGACAGTCCCTCAGATATTTCATTTTCTGATGATGATTAATTTAAAGCGAAGAACTGTAATGACTTACTATAAATTTTATAGAATTTCAAATAGAAACATTTTTCCAAATTTACTTGTTTATTAGTTGCTTTATTGTTATTAGTATTATATTTATTCAAATACAAGGGTAACAAATTATGCCACACATCCGAATGTTCACTAAATTATATAATTATTGTGTTTAATATAAACTTAAACCCACCCGAAAGCACGTGCATGAGTGCAAAACATCACAGGTAGAATACTACCGCTTATTGTTCGAGCCTCGGGTTAAGCTTTGTATTCGACGCCCTTATCAGATCTATAGGAATGGAAAGTTTAATAAATGCAAAAGGGTCTAGACTTTCAATGTATATACTATTTAAAACTTGGCAATTTAGGTGGACCACTCTGTGTACGTGTTTGACGGATTTTAATGATTTATTACTATCAACCAATTTCAAATCGAGTATAGATGACAACAATGTATGTTGTCCATTTCCGTCTTCCTGTCTGTCGGTCTATCTGTTAGCCCGACAGCTCAAAAACTAGTTGACGGAAAAGGATGAAATTTTGTATGCTAAGTAGGCATTAACCCTACTCGAAAAAGTATATCCTTTGTGTTCAATATATACACGGTGAACACTATAAAAAATTAAAATGTTAAGATTTTTGCTTAAATTTTATAATTTAATATGACGGTTATAGAAGAATAGTTAAATATTTAATGAATCCAACCATATTGTGAGAAAGTTATACAAAGTAGCAAACTTTTTTTGTTTCTGTACCTACTATTCTGTTTAAAGGTAGGTATTTGCCGATTTTATAATTGGCAAGTTCCAAGTGGTATATATTATATTCATAAAAGAAGGCACATTAATTTGTACTTAATTATATTTGGATCATAATCGATTATTTCGGTACATGCCTTATTGTCATGGCAGTATGTTGACGATAGGAGCAAAACAAAGGGAACGTTTTTTGTCATTAAAAAATCGACAAATACCTTTGCACAGCAGTTGCCTCGCTCACAATTGGTTCACCCTGTTTTAAATATGTAAACTGTTTGCTCGGATTTGTCAAATGCAAAATATTTTTCTAAGAGAAATATTTTAAAGCCCGGAAAAAATAACGTCAAGATCTGTCTCGCAAGGTGATTTTTTTTGCAATTACAATACTTTTTTACTGGCCAGGACTGTAAAACCGGCAAAAATGAGTTAAAAAAAATTGTAAGGTACAACTACATGGGACCTTCACAGAATGATTGGCTAGGGTCTAGGCTATCTGAAATAGCCAATTACAACATTTTTTGGAAGGTCAAAACTTTTTTTATGACGAAAAATGTCATAAATGTGACAAAATTAATGTCTCTTACATTTTTACACATACCTCGCGATATCTTCGGAACTAATCGAGATAATTCCATTATATATTTTTTAATCCATAGAAGAAATGTGAGCGAAGGCTACGGAGTCAATTTTGTTTTTTTGAAAACTCTAGTTTTTTTGTAAAACTTGGTGAAACTTCAACATGTAGGTACTTTAATTGTAGCACTTTTTTCAGTAAGCGAGAAACTTTTATGTTTTAAAGAATTTGGTCATACCATCTGCATACGAAGGAAAGACAAAACATCGACGAAGTTTAAAAAAAAACGCAGTTTTCTACGACTTATAGTGTTCAAGTTATCGTTAGTTAAAATTGAAAGATTCGGCTGCCGCGTGACCCAAAGACGTCTCGCCATATTAATGCTCGTCTGCGCGCAGTGCTGGGCGATGTTAGAATGTTTAAAAAACATCAATGTTCTGTTATTGATATTCGATGTTGTGCCATCGATGTTAGGGGTCATAAACATCGATGCCAATATCGATGATTATCTTTCGATGTTCGACCATCGACCTTCCGTTCCGAATCTATTGACAAAAGATTTTGGGAGCTAAATTAATAAACATTATTTATTTAGTTTTACGCTCTTTAATTTTTTAAGGGTATGCAATTCTTTTGTTTTGTTTGTTTTTATTTTTACTACACAAACAGATTAACACCACCACCAGAACGAAAAAATAAAAAAATGTTCAACACACAAAAAAGTATTAATTTAAATTTATTCAGTCACCCTTATATAAACAACACAGAACTCTCCGTACGCTTATTTGGTTCACTTTATACCACCACGCGTCTTCGAATGAATCAACTCCAGCGCTTTTGCGCCCAAGAGGGGACGAGATGAGAAGGGAAAATTTCGTCGCGCAGTCTCGGGCGTGTTCGCGCTTCTTGGAGAGTGATCCTTCTATGTGTTATATATTCGGTGCCAGGGGGGTCAAAGCAAAAATTCAACTTCTTTTCGAAAATTACAAAGTGGGAGCGGGCGGTACACACCCAAGTGAGTCGACAGACAAAGAATTTGCAACGTTGCCACGTGTAGTGGCGATGTCTCTAACAATGACGGCAGCGCGTGCAGCGCTGTTTTGGTCATTGAGGTGGATGCATGTAGCGACTACGCGGAGTAAACAGTGATGGCGGCGCGTGTAGCGCTGTTTTGGTCATTGAGATGGATGCATGTAGCGTCTACGAGAAATCGAGTAGAAGCGGGCGGTACACACCCAAGAGAATCGACAGACAGAGAATTTGCAGTATTGCCACGTGCAGTGCCAGATGTCTATAACAATTAAGACGGCGCGTGCAGTGCTATTTCGGTCATTGAGGCGGATGCATGTAGCGGTTTAGCGCCTATAATGGCAGTCACGATCTAGATGAACTTCAAGTTCATAATGATAATCATTCTGCCGCCATTGCCAGATGACGTTTTAAAAATTCTGGGTGATTATCCGGAAAAAGATCAAAATAGCGGCTTCTCACTGCATGAGCAGCTAGTATCTAGGTGGCTAGCCATTCTCGCGAATGGTTAAAAAAGAATGGTTGTAAAAGCCTTTTAGGAAGATGGTATTCCTTCCAATTTAACAAATTTAAGTCCTAAACTGAATCCGGAAGGCAAAGCGGCTTTATTAAAACCGAGTCTTACTACGGACTCGTCTTACGTGGAAGTTCAGAACCAGTTGAGTTAAGGCTTAACTGCACTGGGTATAAGTATCACAACTGTTTTAAATAACATAAAAAAAAAATTAAAAGGTATTAATAGTGGATTTTTAACCAGTTTATTGAATTCAGGTAGAATTTTTACAATCCTGTTCCACCGCGTGTCTGTAACACGAAAAAATTTGGGGTACCATATTCCAAAAAATATGAAAGACCTCGCAGACAAATGTATGCCAGGTGAGATATTGTTTGGAACTGATTAACATGAAAAATTAAACGCTTTTTAAACACTTGAGAGTGTTAGAAAAGAATTAAAGCTGACAAGTTCAACTAAATATGTTTCCTCTGTCAGGAGACAAAACAAGGGAGGGTCACTAACCCTCTCCAATAAAGTTGTTCCTGGTTCCTCATCGCCCGGTCCGTCGAGTGGGGGAGACTGGATTACCATAAAAGACCATTTAAAACTACTAACAACTAAAAGTTAAACAAACCAGAGCCAGGCAGTTATGGACATTAATGAATGACATAGGTATGTATGGCTTGTCAATAGCAAGACGAGTAAAAAAATTGACTTAAAATTTATCGATCAAAGGAACTTACCTGTGAAGTTCGATCGTAATTATATGAAGGTCCAATCCGAAAATATTACATAATTGTAGTACGTGTTCTCTCCTGCTTTCGAGCACAAGGTTTAAAGTAAAATTTAAAAAATCCGGCCCTGTTCACCCAGCTGGGACCTCCGTCGCGTCCATGTTACATCTCATTGGTTTGAAGTACCTGTTGGATGTTTTACTGGCAACCCTGGGCTCCGGGAGGGCGGGTTGTAATATTTTCGGACTGGACCTTCATATAATTACGATCGAACTTCACAGGTAAGTTCCTTTGATCGATAAATTATATGTCAGGTACATTCCTCAATATTACATAATTGTAGATGTTTAAAGACTGATGGTTGCTATAAAACATTTAAGTGTGTACACTTTTTATAAGGTTGTCACTATGTCACGTAAAAACAAGTAAATTATTCTCCAATAAGGGTTTATTTATTTTTTACCGTTAATGTAATAAAAGTACCAGTAAATATATTTAATGCATCAAAAATTCCTATTCTAATAATGTCAAATAAAGCAGTTTACGGCGACGAAGTTTAAAATCGGTTTAACGGAGTTATATGATTTGATTAAAGGCCGGTTATAAAATTTGGCCAGGGTATCAGAACTTTCGCTCCAACCTGCTGATTGCCGGATAACGTCCACAGAGACCCCTCTCTTAAGGCCAATGAAGTGGATGCATGCCTGGTAGAGTGAGCTGTAAACATCGCGGTATCCGCACCTACTTCTGCAAGGGTGTTTTGTGACCCAACGGCTCAGCGTCTGTTTACAGGCTACCCCATGCGGCTTGTTGTAAGTGTTAACAGATTATCGCAGCTTAGTTGCCTTAACGTTTTAGTTGTAATAAAGTACTGTTTTTTTTAAAAAAGGATGCCACGCATAGCCTTGGATTTTCTGAGAAATATGGTAACTTTAGGCAGTCTGACATGTGTTCGGCCTTGAGCTTTTAATTAAATCTGGAATGAATGTGGTCAAAAGTGAATCAGAAAATTTTATATTTGAGCATTTAATAAGGGATAGCATTTGTATTCGCTGCCCCGTGGCAAGAGCTAACAGAGTTATTAGTTTGCAAGAGAGCATTTGTAAAGTAGGATCAGGTGTTTCCTGTAAAAATTCCAATACCTTTCGGTTTCGGATGCCTCAGTCTAAATATGTCTTTTATAAAGCGCTTAAGTTGTGTATCCTCTCCCAAGTTTTTGGACAAAAGTAGGAAAGGGCTGCGCCGTGAGAATTAAAAGAGCCAAAAATATTATTGCTAGATTCCAACAAGCCTTGACAGACTGATAATATAACGTCTGCTATTTCGCAATTAAAAGGCGAAAAATCCTTAGCTTGGCAATAATTTCACCAAAACCTAAAGGTTGTCTTGTATTGTTTTATAGTGTTTTCACTTAAAGACCTTACCATTGTTTTTATGGCATTTGCGGGAATTCCCTTTCTTTTAAAGGCCTCCCGGATAATCTGACTGCTACCAGGGTAAGATTCTTGGATAAGGGGTGTATCTTCTTGCTAAAAAGGGCAATACAAAATGGTATCACTAGGTCAAAATATAAGAGGTTGGCCTACGATTAACTTTACAAACAACGGGTACCAAGACTGCGATTGCCAAAAGGGAACTATTAGGATACCGCTTGCTTCGTTGGTAAAATTTTTTTGTAATACCCGCGGAATCATTGAAAATTGCGGAAATGCGTAAAAGAGCGAGTTCCCCCAATATATGATAAATGCATCCATTCCATGGTCATTTAACAATGAAATATATTTTACATTTATGATTATTTGGTGAAGCAAAAATATCTATCTCTGGTTCTCCAAGTTGCCTTGTAATACAATTAAAAGCATCAGTATCTAAGGACCATTCTGTCCAGTGGCGGCTCGTGACATTTTTATTTGGGGGGGGCATAAATACAAATCAATAAATAATAACTACTTAAAAATTGTAAAACAGTCTTTTGTAATAAATATTGCACTGAGTTTATTTCTGATTCCATTTTTTGGAAACGGCGGATCGGGAAAACCCAAAAGTAAGAACAAAACAAAATACACAGTACTAGAATTACTAAGTAATACTACGCCTAATGCACTACTAATAATTAATAAACTATTTAAATAAAAAAAATATCCCTCAACTGATCACAAAAAAAATATTAGGCCTTCACTTGTTAATATATCAAGAAAACTAAACATAAAATTGTGCAATAATCTCTTCCGCCCGCCGCGGCAACGACAACGCCGCTCGAAATCCAAACAATAAATAAGTGCTCGGAGCTCGGAGACACGAAATATTGTGCTCATCGAGATGCCGATAGCACGCGATTTTAACCCTAATTCTCCAATGCATAGACCGGCGTCGCCACCAAAATTGATGATGAAATTGGGACAAATCTGCTGTGTCCCCGGAGATAAGTTTTGATCGCCGGCGGTCGCGTTCGCCGTGGCACAGGGCCGTGGTGTGACATGCAAGGAAAGAGGTATTGAGGCGCGGCGGTGTATTATTTCTTTTGACTTTTGATAAAAGATTTTTTATTTGTCGAAAATCTAGAGTGGGCACGTGCCCTTGTGCCCTTTAGGACCAGCCGCCACTGATTCTGTCTCAGTGGGTAGTAGGTACACGAGACGCTTGGTCCGCTTTGCCAATTTTCATTTGAGCGTATGTAAGGAGTATGTTTTCCATCAACCATAAGCACTCTCGCCTTGATAAAAGGCACCCCAGCCCGACAAGCTGGCATCAGTGCAAATTTCTAGGTGAAAACAATCTTTCTCAAAATAATTTTTTGATGTAACGACTTTTATCAACCACAAATCCAAAGCTGTTAGCACTTGTTGGAAATTGGCATCGAAACACTGTAGTTGCCGTTATTTAAGTTTAATGCCAAATACTTAGCGCGCTCTAAAGGTTTGGTATACCTATAACCAACCGTACCTAATGTGGACAGGCGAATGTTAACAAGTCATAACTTTACTTCTGTTACGAAACAGTCGCAACAATCCGTAAAATATATTTTTTCCTAAATTCATCAGAGAAATTAATATAAACTTGTTCGTATTTATTCACATAAAATATTCTATTTTTAAACTAGTTTTAGAACTTCTTGGTTAACTTCCTGGAAATAACAACCTTTGGTCGCGCTTGCCGCCACATGAGAACGTAAAAATTTGCGATTGGCTAATTGTTGTCAGCAGTGACCAATGGGCTTTGGTTTGAACCTGGACGAGCGTCTTGCTTCTTGATCGGAGAGGCAGTTCGCCGGGTTCTCTGATAATTGCAGTTTAGAAACACGTTGCTTGTAAGAATTTACTCCGAATCAATTTCTCTCTCTCGTAAAATGCAAAGAAAGTTTAAAATAAGTTTCTATTCACCTCAATATTATTATTTCTCGAGTGTGTAAGAGAATATTAGAACAATTTGTTTCCGTTTAAGAATGTGAAAGTGGTTGTTGTTAAAACCAATAGTTAGTAGAGTGAAGAAATTATTTATTAAAGTAGTGAGAAAAATATCCTTAGTTTTAATTGGACAAAAAAGCAAATGGTCCTTCGAAAAAGAAAAAGTAAATTTACAGTTCACATGCACCAGGAAAGAGTGCACCACAGACCACAGATGTTTAGGGTGAAATAACGTCATCCCCAAACAGTTTGATCCTCCAGAGCCGGAAGCTTGTTTGTTAGCTTTGTTCCAGTGCCTACTTAGAAACTAAAAGTGTTCATTGACAAAAACTAGTGTGTCTCAAGTTGGTGTCCGGCGGAATTTCAGGTATTTTTGTAGAAACAGACAAGATTGATCTTTGTTAGATTCATTTTAATTTCAAGCTATATCTAGTAAAATAAAAGCTGTCATTTACTAGTGTAACAAAAGTTCCTTTCTCAATTTAAGTTGTTGATAGTGCGCACAGACAATAAGTTGAATACTCACGCAAAACTGATTGTATTGGATTTGCGCTACACTCTAATAATAATTTGCTGTTGTATTTCATATTTTTTACAAAATGTCTCAAAAGTTTTCTGAAGAAGATCTTTTTAAGTTAAGAGGTATAGCAAAAAATAATATAAATAATGCGGAAGCATGGATTAAAAAAAATTTACCATTTAGTTTAGAAGAATATGTATTGCGTAAAAATCAGTTACCTAGATTGTACATTTCAAGATTATTGTGAGTTTCAAAAAGAACTTGAAATGAGAGATTTAGAAAAATATAGTAGTGATAGGGACACGGTGGAAGAAAAATATTTTAAAGTTGCCGCGTACATGCTAAAGGAAATAAATCATGCTACTATAGATTTTTCTCCAAATTTGCCCAAGGTACAATCTGCAAGCCCTGCTGTACCTGCAGCTATTAGTTCTAGTTCTGCAGTTAAATTGCCAGAATTAACTCTTACACATTTTGATGGTAATATAAATAACTGGCCTGGTTTTATTGAACTTTTTAATACACTCATTGCGCATGATCAAACACTTTCAGATGTTCAAAAACTTATTTACTTAAAATCCTCTCTCAAAAAAGAGCCGCTACAGTTGATTGACAACTTAGAGGTTATAGGTACAAGTTTTAAAATTGCTTTGGATATTGTAACTGATAGGTATGAGAATAAATGCCTAATAGTAAATTCACACATAAAAGACTTGTTAAATATTCCTACTTTGACAAAAAATAGTGCACAAAATCTTAAAGATTTTTTAACTCAGATTAAAAGCAAGATTGCTGCTGTTAATAATTTTAATATCAGTGATAAACTTGCCGATCTAATTTTGGTGCAAATTTTTTTACAAAAACTCTACTTCAATTTAGAAAAATCCTTTCAAAGTGAAAGAAAAATAAAAGAATATCCTACACTTACAGAGTTTCTTCAGTTTATAGAAAAGAAATGTTCAGTTTTAGAAAACTTAGCCTTTGATGAAAAACTAAGTGAAAAAACTTTTCAAAAGAAAAGTTCTCATTATGGTACAACTCAATATCAAAATAATTTTTATAAATGTTTTATGTGCCAAAATAACACGCACAAAATATACTCTCGCTCAAAATTTCTGACTTTAAGCCCTACTGAACGCACAAAATTAGTTAAAGAAAAGAACGCTTGTTTAAATTGTTTGGCTAGTGGACATATGGGCAGTGAGTGCAAGTCATTATCTACTTGTATGAGTTGCAAGCAAAAACATCACACGTTATTGCACTTTTAAAGGAATGAAGACCAAAATAAATTTTCTCATTCAAATAATTACTCAAATAACCCTTGTGTAAGGCCGCAAATATCCCAAGGTCAATCTCAAACTCAAAGTTCTCAACATTCTAATATACCTCAAAATAATTACAGCCCTCAGTACTCAAACACACTTCAAAATAATCCAAGATCACAATTCTCAACCCCGCCTCCAATAAATCAAAAATCACAATTCCCCGAGGAGTTCTCCGACACATCTCAAAATGTTCGTAGAACACCACCTCCAAACTCTCAACATAGTCAAATACACAATTCTCACAATGCTGCTAGCAATACGCAAAATGGAACCCACACTGTTTCCACGTCTCTCTGCGTTTTCAGCAAACAAGGAAGTTTTGTTGGCGACCGCCTGTGTCACAATTTACGATGCTCAGAACAAACCGGTAACTGCTCGTTGCTTAGCTGACTCTGGTAGTCAGACCTCGTTTATAACAGAGGATCTCGTCGAAAAATTAAATTATATTCCCTACAATAAAACACTACAGATATCTGGTATATCACAAAAATGTTCCCTCTCCAATAGAATGGTTGATGTCATATTACACTCAAATGTGCATCATGGTAAAAAGTTTAAAGTATCATGTGCTATTCTCAAAAATATAACATGCAATCACCCTCAATTTTCTATTGAAATGAATTCGTTAACTATACCGCAAACTGTCACTTTGGCAGATCCTAGCTTCTGCACGCCAGCCCAAATAGACATTCTTCTAGGCGCAGACATTTATTTTGACCTGATAAAGAATGGCATAATAAAATTGGGCCCTGGGTTGCCAACTCTTCAAAATACCCATCTCGGATATATTATCGCTGGAAAAATTCCTTACCCTGCAAATGACACAAGAAATTCACACTCAAATATCACCAACTCACACACGCACTCAAACAAATGAGTAGAGGTGGTTGACCGTTCTCGAGTCTCCGCATGCGCCGTAGGGTCGACCTTGAACGCCCAGCTGTGCTATTGTTATTTGGCCTTGATATGTGCAGGTGTTATTCCAAGGTCAAGGTCAATAACTTGGCCTTGAACGCGAGCAGATGATTCTTTGTTTGGTGGTGACCAGGTGGACGACGCTTATTTCAAGGTTACATTTGTTTTGTATTTTTCGAGGTCGTCGGATGTATTCCTCCCACCATAAATAAATACTTGACCTTGGATTACTTCCTAATAAATATGGCTCATTTCGAAAATAGCTTTCATTGTCACTCATACATCGTATGCGTTAACTGTTGCTTTGGCATATAAAGTATTGTGTTTGTGGTATGTTCTACAAGTGTTTATTCAAGGTACTTGACAGTAATTGTTTTTATTGTATTTTAAATCATGAGCATTTCAAAGCAGACCATAGCCGAAAGTAATAATATGATAAACCAAGATATGCAATTTCTGGAACGTAGAAAATTCTCTACATTAACGGTGGGCAAAATTTATATGATAAAAAAATTTAATTCTTTGACTTCACGTTTTGGAAAAGCCATTATCGTCACATTGTTTGATCCAACACATCAAGCAACATTTGAAACATTTTTACCATCACGCGTAGCTGAAATTCTGACAGAGGATACTATTGAAATGATGAATAACTCCGGTGATCAGTACACCTTAACTTATTTGGGGCAAAGCTCACATGTATTCTCTGGAGGTAATACTAGAGCGTTGTTAAATTTTGGTTGTTTGTAATATATTGTTGATTAGGCTATTTTAATGTTGATTTAAAATGTAATAAAATAGTTCTTGTTAAGTAAATATCGAAAAACACACACTCACACACAATCACATGTCCATTATTTTCTATTTAAGATGTGTGACTGCCCTACTGTCATTGAAAATCGAGATATGTACATTAATTGGTTATCATGTAAATTAAGAGAGCTGGCTGAAGAAATACTACACTTTGCAAATTATGATAAATCCGATGTGGGTTTTAGTGAAAGTCAGTATCGGAAGTATATGAAAGACGCCGTAAATTTCACGGCTGGAGCATATACGTGCGAGAAATACCTATATGGAACCATTGATCTGGACGAATTTTGCGCTGGAATGATAAATGAAGAATTGGGAAGCTACCTATTCGAAGTGCCTCATTTACCCGATGAATTAGCTACAAAATATGGTTTGGCTCCCGCAGATGATACCACTATTCTTGATGACCTTGGAAATAAAGCAGTCACCAATGAAGTTGATAGTAAAGCATTGGCTACTGTTAGCGATGACGAAATGGAGTGTGTTCAAGAAGATGAAGAAAATCTTTAATTCATTGTATAATATAATAACATGAGATGTTAAATAAATGATTATGTACCTAAATTATCGTTTAATTTTTTTATAAATAGGCAACCTTCACAAAAACCACATCAGTTTAAGCTAAAAATGGGTCGTGTTAACAACACAATTGATAAATTTGGGCGCCAAAAATTTAATGAGCAAAATCACATTGTTCTTGTTGGACAACCAAGAGTTGGATTTAGATTGACCGATGATGGTCAATATGATATACAAGGGAAATCTCTAACTAATGTAGCACCACCAAAGAATCCTGGGGATGCCGCTAATCAGGAATATGTTCTTGAACAAAGACGTGAAATTATTAAACAACTTAGTGAATTAGTGAATAATGATGTTTTGCAATATGTTAGAAAAGAACTTAATGAAATGAATAAAAAGCTTGCTGAAGAGGCGAATGAAGATTTTTTGCAATCTGTTACAAAATGACTGAAGGAAATTGATTCAAAATTGTTTAATCAAGAAAAAGCTATTCAGCGTATACGTATTACGCGCATGTAGAGAAAGAAACAAGTCGATTCTGTGTATGGTGACCTCGACTTTACATGGGATATGAGAGTGGAGGAGTTTGAAGGTCACCTAACAGATACAAATAGAGGCACAAAAATTTCTTGTTTCAGTCTGCATTTCAATACTTCCAGAATACGACATAGTAATTTATTTCCTCAAAATGCAGTCACCAAAAAGTGAACGTCAAATTGTAGTTGTTCGTCCATTCTCTGTAAACGGTCGTCAGATGTGTGCCAATTGCGAATGTAAAGGAAAGGACCACTGTCACATAACGGGGAAAAAAGACCTGGTGCTGCTCATTCGATTTGCAATTTAAATTATAAGTTACCCAATTTTATTCCAATTATATTTCATAACTTGAGCGGGTACGATTGCCACATGTTTATTAAAGAGTTGTGTCGTCACGGAGACAAGATCGATGTTTTAGCTCAAAGCAAGGAAAAGTATATTTCGTTTACGAAAAGTATTTACGTTCACGATTATGTCGATAATAAAAGTGGGACAATAAAGAAAAAATATTTGAAATTGCGGTTCATCGATAGTTTTAAATTTCTATCAACTTCGCTGGAAAATTTGGGTAATGGATTAGTTGTGGGTAGTTTCAGGGAAACAGGAAAATATTTTTCTGATAATGAGCAGTTTAATTTAATGCGCAAAAAAGGTGTTTTTCCCTATAGTTTTGTCGATTCAATCGAGAAAATGAATCATCCAACTTTACCCACAAAAATCAGTTTTATGATGGTTTGTCAGAGGAGCACATTAGCGATGAAGATTATGATAGAGCTAAAAAGGTGTGGGACACATTTAATTGTAAGAATTTGGGGGACTATTCCGATTTATATTTGAAATCTGATGTTTTATTATTAACCGATGTTTTTGAACAGTTTCGCGATACTTGTTTAGAAACGTATAAACTGGATCCCGCACAGTACCATACCCTTCCAAGTTATTCGTTTGATTGTATGTTGCGTATTTCCAAAGTAGAGTTAGAGCTATTGACTGATATCGACACTGTTCATTTTTTCAAAAAAGGTATTCGAGGCGGTATAAGTCAGTGTTCAGAAAGGATGCACGCCGCCAACAACATATATGTACCAAACTACGATCCTAACGAACCATCATCTTTCATTGTTTATCTTGATGCAACAAATCTGTACGGTCATAGTATGTCGCAAGCATTACCATTTGGCGGCTTTAGATGGTTATCAGAGCATGAAATTTTAAATTTAAATATTATGGATGTGGACGATAATGGTCCAGAAGGATACGTTTTGGAAGTTGACGTTCATTATCCGGATACGCTATATGATCACCATTCCGACTTACCCTTTTTAGTTGAAAATATTGTACCACCCACGGAATCGGCAAAATTTTCAAAGTTAATTCCGAATTTAAACGATAAAAAGAAATACATCATTCATTACCGAACATTAAAACAAGCAATCAATAACGGCCTAATGGTAATGCAAACACACAGAATTCTAAAATTTAATCAATCCCCATGGTTAAAGACATATATCGACTTAAATACAGATTTGCGCAATAAGGCAACAACAAAGTTTGTTAAAGACACTTTTAAATTAATCATTAATGCTGTTTTTGGCAAGACCATGGAAAATGTGGAGAATCGTAATGATATAAAACTAGTTACCCAATGGGAAAATGACAGGAATAGAATCGGGGCACGAGCATTAATTTCTCGTCCTTATTTTAAAAGTTCAACGGTTTTTAATAAAGAATTCGTTGCCATTCATATGGATCGATTAAAGGTAACTTATAATAAACCAATTTATATCGGATTTTCCATACTGGACATGTCGAAAACAGTAATTTATGATTTTTTCTACTCATTCATTAAAGCAAAATTTGGCAAAAATGCTTCTTTACTGTATACCGACACAGATTCGTTAATATTAAAAGTTTACACCGACAATTTTTATCGCATAATTGCAGAAAATCCGGATAAATTCGATACATCCAATTATACCGAAGGAAATATTTTTAACATAAAAAAGTCAGTCAGTAGTAGGTAGAATGAAGGATGAATTTCCAGGTGATCCAATAATAAGTTTTTATGGTACCGGAGTCAAAGCTTATTACATAAACTCAGTCAGTAGCGAAATTAAAAAAGCGAAAGGTATAAAAAAACGTGTAATTGAAAAACAGCTTCACCTGGAAGATTATCGGAATATCGTAGAACGTGGTGGTCAGATATTTCGAAAAATGGAAACCTTTCGAAGTTATAAACACGACGTCTATACCGAAATAATTAATAAAGTTGCTTTATATCACCACGACGATAAACGTTATATTATACCATCAACAACAAAAACTCTACCTTGGGGGCACCCAGACATAAAGTTTTACGAAACAAACCCTGAAGATAACCTAAATATGTTAATACAAGCTATGCAAAGTTTTTTACCCGAAAATATTAGTTATAATTAGAAAAATGTTGGAAAGTCTATGTTTTAGAAAAATAAGAAAATATTAACTCCAATGTCACGTAGTTTTATTAACCACTATAGTAATAGCAATAGTTGAAATTTTATAACGCAGGATAGTAAAATACATAGATAATTGTTTCAATAATATATTGTTTTATTTTACAATATAGTAATAAAGTTACAAAAATAAAAATTAATTAATGTCTTGCTTGTAAACTTCTCGTAGCATCCATTGCCTTCTCAACATATCAGATCTGCTAATCGGCCCTCGTCGACACATCAGCATTCCACAGTAATGACACTTAACAATCCTTACTCTCAACAATTCAATGTAACTGTAAGATTGCATGTGGTCAGTCCAAATATATACTTCTCTTTTACAATTATAGCAAACGGCAGAAATTATTATTTGTGCTCCTGAAAAAGTATCAGCTGGACGATTGTTATCTTGATCTGCGGGCAACATTATAGTTTCTGATAAGAGTAATCGAAGGAAAGAGAATGTCTATAAATATGGGTTGTCTGGATCATATAACCTTGAGAGCACAAACAATAACAGAAGTAAGGACACACGATTACCTTGAAAATATGTCCTTGAATCGCTGTTTAGCCGTAGAACGCAACCTTGTAAGTTGAATTAACTTGTTTGGCCTCCAAAGCATCAACCGTCAGATAGAGTGGGGGAGTTTATGGTGGAGTGATAAGTATAAATTTGGTTTGTTAGGCAGAGCATTTCATAGTTCGCTAGAACAGTTCACCGAGTAAGTTGTCAGTTAAGTGCAGTGAGTTAGTTAGAAAAATGAATTCCGAGAATGTATCGCTGTTAAGTGCATTCAATTTGGACGGGAGTACCCAAGCTGAGCTGATGGAGCAGGACGTTCTCGACCTGCTGACCCCGGGAGTATTCGAAGAGTGGCAAGATGCCGAAGTTTTAAATACGGCGTTTGTGGAAGAAGTGAATGTGGGTGAAAAAAAGTATCTTCGGCGGTTGATTACGTCAACAACTGGACGGAGAAGGACGGCGGGCGAATCAATATCATAAGTGATGTGGTGGTAAAGAAGGCGAGGCGGCAACCCACTACGAAGTTGGAAAAGCTGCTGACATTACCAAAAAAAGTCAGCGGTAATAAAAGTCAATTTTATGCAGCTATGGAGGGTGAACAGAAGAAGAAGAAGAAATTCGTGTTCAAGCGACCAACAGTGCCAGTCCAATACCCCGATTTTTTGGAGACGACACAACCACCGAAGCCTCTGTCACCCATCAAATATTTTATAGTCCTGAAAAGGACTGATTTGTCGGGGTAGGTCAGGGAGGGCATGGTTCCGGGATCAGTTGGTGGAATCAGCTGGACCATCTTCATCCTGATGGTCCGTGATCCACCAAGTGGATGAATCGGCCGGACCGTCATGATCTTCCGGCGGTGGTGATGACACCCAATCAGTGCTGGAGTCCGGCTGCACCTCGTCAACCGACAACTCTGCATCGTCGTTGGGCAGTTCGACTCCCCACTCGATAGCATCCAATATGACCTGCTCTATGTCGTCAAAGTCATCAAAGACTTGTTCGTCGACTTCGTTCATGTCGACCGTCTCGTCGCTCCAAATCGACGAACCACGACGTAATGGACGTTCAAGATTCATATTTAGATCTGGTAACTATCAGATTTAAAAATGAAGTGATTCTGTGACTCGCTCGCAACCGTTTAGAGATAATCTACCCCCTCCACCACTCCATCCCCACCTTTTCACCTCTAACAAACTAGAGTTTATTATACAAATGCCTTCCATCCAAAAATGATACTGGCGGACTTCACTGTCGAAAACTGCTTTTAGTTCTCAAAAATGGTGTAATTGTGTTCTGGAAATGCGACCGACAAAGAAACTTATACTCGATCCGTCTGGACTTACATAATTTCTATCTAATGTCACAGATGCCGTGGCATTAGATAAATACAAGTACGATCAAAATATTCTGAGGTCCTGAAAAGGACGGATTTTGCAAAGAAAATTATACTCGATCCGACTGGACTTATATAATTTTCTATCTAACGCCACATATACTATGGCATTAGGTAACTAAAACTACGATGAAACATTCTGTGGCCCTGAAAAGGACCGTTTTTCAAGGGATATCTTATTTGTAATCAGACTCGATTACAAATAAGGCACGCACTCTTATGTTGTAGAGTACCAAGAGCTACTCCACAACCTTTGCAGTTCGGTATGTGCGCGCGACTACCGAAATCTTGGGTTACATGACCACTGAAGAATTGGTCACCAGCCGACTTGTTTTCCAAGTCGGCATAGCAGCCAATACACCAATCGTCACCAGGTTTAAGGTCTTACACACCCGGCGGGATCGGACGGGGAAAACTTTCCTCCGTCTTATTGCCCAATTATCCAAATTCATAGGGGTATCATCGCTTAAGTTAAAATAGAGATTTTTGATTTTTCACCATATTCATAAATTTTTTTAATGCATTTCCCGACATTTTACGGCAAAAGTGGAAAGCATAAAAGAGTTTGATTAATTTGAACTATTTTTTGGCATTTTTTAAATTTCGAAAAAATAAGAAATAAAGATTTTCAATTTTTTTAGCATTTTCATAATTTTTTTGAGGCATTTCCCAACATTTTATGAAAAACTTGAATAAGACTAAAACGTTTCTTTTACTGCCCTTAACCCATTTCTGAGGATATTTTTTTAAAATTCCAAAAAAAAACAACGGGGTAGCTACTGCGCATGCTTTGAGACTTAAAAAAAACCCTGTCACAGTTTTAGACACTTCTAGGTAAATTATCGATCCAGAAAATGTCATTCTTGGTCATCTTTGCATTTTTCACTAATACAGTGTCAAACACAAAGTGTGCCCTGAAAAGGGCCGTTTTCGCGGTGGGTTGGGTTGGAGAGGGAAACCTTAGAGTGACTGTTCACCTCTCGCGATCTGCACCGATCGCGGTGCAGCTCGCCGTCTTCGCGCCTCCAGTCGCGTGCTGCGACGGCTCCGACGGCGCTCCGTGAGCTCTTGTAAGAGAGCCTCCCTTTCTTCCGGACCCAGCAGCATCTGGGGCCCTTCCACCACTTCCACCGGCTCTGTTGGAGCCGGCTCCGATGGTGGCAGCGGTCTTGGAATCGGCTGTACGATAGCCGTTGGCTTATTCGCGTTTTTTAAACGCTAAGCCTCCCAATACTCGCTAATTTTGGACTCCCTTGTCGGCCTTAACATCAGCCTGTCCCACTTCATGGCTAGTTGAGATATGAAAAATGTGATGGCTGCTCCCGCTTTTAAAAGCATTTAGGGTGGTGGGGGTAAGAGTGGGGATGAGAGTGGGGCTAAACGGTTCTGACATATCCTTTAAGAGTAACAAACATATTTCCTCAAGAATAGATTTCTTGCTCGAAATATTTTGTTACTCTGAAACTACGTCTGTTTTTGTCATACGTTAGAGCGGGTTTAATATTAGCCAACGTTCTATGTGAAACGACAAGAATCCTAATGTAGAGTGACCTTATTTTTTAAAATATGTTGCTTGATTGAAAGTCATATCACTTTGAATAAATAGAGGCATACGCGTTCTTATCATACATAAACACTACAAGCTAAATATTGCAAATGCTCTTCCTCTCGCTATCTATGTATGATTTAAACACTGCTTCTCTCACCCAAAGTAACACAATTTTTCCATCGAGAAATATCTTCTTTAGGAAACATTGTGTTTAACTACAAACTACGATCAAATATTTTGTAGCCCTGAAAAGGACTGATTTTGTCGGGGGCAGGCAGGGTTGTCGTATGAGGAGAGTTATGTGTAATAGAATTTACATTCTATTGCAAATAAGGCAAGACTGCTGATGAACGACTGTAAACAGTCTCTCCCGACACAAAGCACACCTCGAGTGGTTCCGCCTTTGATCACCTCGCGAACCCACTGTAAAATGGGTTGTGACGAAATGAACATCCATCGCAGCTCCAAATCCTCTCGTGTAGCAGTGCATACACAAATCTCTAGACCCCCATGAGACGTAGGATTGCATGATGCAATACCTAGGTCTAAGCCTACGCGGTCTGCGTACAAGCCTTTGTTGCACATTTGGTGCAACTGCCTGCTCGTCGTCACTGGAATAACCATTATCCGAACTAGACGACATCTTGCCTTCGAGTGAATTCCATTTTCGACATCACGTCTTATATACTTTCTTTTCCCCACCCCTCTCCTAAATTTCCCTCTATTTTTCGCCTCATAACCTTATTTACCAAAGCCCCACATTTCAAGTATTAAAATAAGCCAATAGTAAAAATAGAACGCAAATATGTCCTTTATAAGTTTATTTTCAATATGTAAAATACATAATTTGGAGAATTACATAACTTCAAACTAATGTATTGATTTGTTAGTAACAGAAGCATTAAGTATATTGTAGTTAAAAAATGCATCGTGAATAACTAACGCGTACACTTTAATGTATTTAGGAAATTTACTTTTGCGTGTTTCGAACTCCAATTTCACGTCCACTGTGGACGTCCTGACGGCTTCTGGTTGGTGACTGCAATCGATTACGAATAACGGATTTTTAAGATAGTCGGCAAAACTCATCATAGGATAGCTCAGTTCTCGCTGGTAGTAGCTAGCTTGAAAATTCTCATAATTATAATAGGCTGCGGCATACAGTTTCTTTGAAAAATCTAAATTCCATCTTTCGTAGGGAAATACGGCAGAGTTCAGATAGAGCCTAATATCACTTATATCGGCCGTTGTAAATTGTGTGCTATCTTTTGCTCTGTTGTCGGTAAAGCTAGTTGTCTGAAAACCGATAATCAAATATCTCGGTTTTTCGAGACTCGTGCTAGTTCTTAAGGCCCATACGTCTGACGATGTTTCTCTCAAAGAAGGTGGTAGCTCGTAAAGATCCCATTTACGGTAAGCCATTGGAACGTTTGCGTTACTGCCACCTTTATTCATGCGTAATAATATCTTTAACTTCTGTCGATCGTCTGGAATAATGTCCATTCAAATAGAAACTTATAATTTGGATCCTGCGCACTATTACACCTTTCCAGGATTTAGTTTTGATGCGTGTCTGCGCATGACTGGAATAAAATTGGATTTATTAACAGATACCGATATGTTACATTTTTTTAAAGGTAGTGTAAGGGGAGGAGTTAGCACTTGTGTCAGTAGAAAGTCTCTTGCAAATAATGAGTTAATTTCTGGTTATGATGCTTCTAAACCCACTAAATTATGTATCTTGATGCAACTAATCTTTATGGGTATGCAATGTCACAATATCTTCCAGAAAAAGATTTTGTTTGGCTTTCAGATGAGGACATTAAAAAATTAAATATATTGGATATTTCTGACACCTCTGAAAAAGGGTATGTATTGGAAGTTGATTTAGAATATCCTTATATATATTCAATTTTTTCAATTGAAATGTCTGCATCTACTTCATCGATATAGCAATTTTTGAAAGTGCGGGCGATAATTAAAATCAACTCTTGCTTGACGTTAAAAATATCCTTTGAATAATCCTCTGCGAAACCCATGAGATATTTTAGAGGAAGCTTGCCGGAGAACACGTTACTTGTGGAATCTAGTATACCTTGATTTGCTTCGTCTAGACCCCATCCACATGCCATGAGAGCTCTATTTTGTGCGGCACCCAATGACACCATCGTTTTCATCGTTGTAGTAATTCCGGGTTTCCGAACGACGGCAACTTGCTCCCCTCCCATTTCATATCGACATTCGTCGAATAGAAAGGCGATGGCATTATTTGATAGATAACATTTTTTAGTAACGTCTTTGGGTTTGAATGTTCCTTCGATGTAAATGTAACTATCCGATATATCCAAAATGATATCTTGAAAGTGTACAGGTATGCGAATTTCATCGGAATTGCGGAATGTTGGAGAACCGTAAGGTTTATATGTGTGTTCTTGAAAACTAATAATGGAGTTATCAAAAATTGGTTCGGTAAAAACTTCGATTTTGTCACTGCTAGCGGCCATCATTTTCTAATTTTTCTCACTTTCAAACCGATCGGTTGTAGAAATTTGCAATCTTTCACGGAGAGCTGGTGATTGCTGTGCGGATGTGTTTTCGATCGTCCGTCTGACTTGCGAATGAACCTTGACTGTGTTGTCTGCTTACTTTTATGTCGTTTAACTGAATCTTGAATTGTTGACAGCTTATGCAGTTGACGGTTAAAGCAAAAACCCATTATACGATTTTTTTCAACTCTAGTTTAACTATAATTTTCTCACTTCGAAAATCGATCAAATCACCGCTATCGTCCAAGATGCGTACAGTAATGTTGTCGATAAACTGACGACCATCCGGCATTATCGGCATATAAATATTATTTTGCGGTTCTTTGGAGATTTTGTAACCGGGTTCGACGTCAATATCAAATTCAAATAACGTATGACTTTCCAAAGAATTCAGGTATGCTCCGGAAATTATATTACAATCCACACGTACGATGCGCACTTTCATTATGTCCACGATGGTACTTGATTCGTGTCTTTGTCCTCCTCGCAGCAACACGGAGCCAAATCCGAGCACTTTGCCGATACTGTTGCTACCTCGAAAATCGATGCTATATTTTGACTTTAGCTCACATTTTAACGTATTATTATTGGCTGTTAATGAAAATAAATCGGTACCAACTTCATTGCATGACTCTTTTAAAGCGGTGTACATGGCTTTTGCTATTTCATTCATTTCGTAAGCTCCTGGTGGAATCCTTACATACGTTGGTATCGCTGTTTTCAAATGGCTGAATGAATTATTGCTTTCGTCGATATTAAAAATCGAATTATATGTGTAAAATCCCAGCAGTGCAACTCCATATTTGCCTGTTGTATTTAACTCGATGGGTGGGTAAAAATCCGCACTTAAGACACTTGTATGTCCTGTTAGAGTGAATGTGTAAGACATGACTGACCAGGAAACTATTTGTGTAGTTGTTTTATTGCTGTTTGCAACAGTTAAATGGATTTAAGCTGAAGCGTTGTTTTATTCCTTTGGACGTTTTTAAACTGTTTTCTGCCTTTATATTCACATCGTTAATTTTGCAATAACAACAAAATATTTTTTGGCGTCGGTCCATCGCCCTCGTCCGAATCTGAATTATTGCTATTATAATGTTCCAAACAGTATTGATATTTCGATATATCGATGTCACTTTTTAGGTGATTAGGTAACCTATCCCAAACTAGTGCTATTTCATTTGGAGCTAATGCGATCAACACTTCTTTGGGCGTATTTTCTAACTGTTCGGCTGTCATTTTTTGTAATCCTCCGACTTCACGATATGCTTTAAGTGATACCAACATTTTGGTGTAGTTGCCACGTTCCATTTGGGGTGTCAAAGACATACTTTTTATGATTGTAAAAGAAACTTCAAACACAAATGTCCACACCAGACTGTTCCAAATTCTTGTTGACGGTCGTATGTATAGTAAATTTTCTTCGTCGCTTCGGAACCCATCTGCAGATATCGTACCAATTCCGTAGGTGGGGGTAAATCACCGAAACTATCGTAGTATGTTACCTCAGAATTGCTTTTTCTATATGCTACCCAATGAGTCCCTACACCCGACATACTATTCAAATTTATAATGGCGGCCTCGTGACGTTTGGGACCGCGTACAGGTAATGAATCTCTCATATATACACCTCGAAAGTGTGGTATTTTCATTTTTAAGGCGTACTTTTCTATATCGATATTGGATAGTGGTCTTTGAGGTAGGGATTCTATTAGTTTTTTCATTTCTTATTTTTACCGTTGCCGTTTATAAATAATCCCAAACCTGTGCGATATGGTTTCAATTATAATCCGTTTCCTCTTGAACTTAGATGTAAGCCGGTACCTATTTTTTCTGCAGTCGACTTTTTTACTGCTTTTACGGCACGCACGATGCCTGCTACACCACCTGCTAATGAACCTAAGGCCGATAGTCCTGCAAATATTGGTATTAACGGTAATATCCCCCCGGTCTTTGGAATTGGAATGATTCTAGGCGTGCGAATTTTTCGTTTGCCACCGGCTATTCTTAGGGATTTACGTGCAGCTACTGCAGCTATTTTCGATGCTTTCATGATATTTTTCTCGATAAGTTTTTTCCCACCAGCTTTTAACAATTCTGATCGAACGGGTCGTCTAATAGATGATCCAAAAGCTACTTTGTGTACTCGCTTATGTTTACCGACGGCATTACCTTTAGTGTGGCGGCGGCGGCGCTGGAAGCGACGTTTACCTCGAATGGATGCTTTTCTCGATTTTGATGATGATACACCCATACCAAAACGTTGTTTCGCTTTCATAATGTTGGTTACCAACCAAGCTGCAGCTTTTTCACTAGCGCTAAAGTCTTTAGAGTTTACTCTTTTCCACGCGCTTTGCTCGAGTTCCTGATCTGCTTGGTGGCGAGCACTTAAATTTTCACTATTACGCAAATAGGCTAAATCGTGTTTTTTGCATGCGACATCCAAAGAATTAATTCCTTGATCTCCTCTTGCCACACGTTTTACTACTTTCGTCCCGGGCCCGCAATACTGATAGCCGGGAATGTGTAACTCGAACGGTAGCCTATTAATTACTGAATTAACAATACCGCTTCCAGTCGTACTTGATAAACGAGACCGTCTACTTCGTCTGACGAACGACATCTGAATGATAGTTTACGCGAAAGTTCAGTATAAAATATAGATTTTGTTAAGATGCGTATCGTCAATCTTAAACAAAAACTTCCCGTCGATAATCTCGATGTAAAGGTCGGATCTGGACTAGAACAAAAATTATTTAAAAGACATGGTCCTTTGCTACCGTCATCTATTCGTGGATTATTAATAGGACCTTCAAACTGTGGAAAAACAAATGTTATGATTTCGCTGCTTACTCACCCCTCGGGACTGCGTTTCGAAAATGTTTATATCTACTCAAAGTCGCTCTATCAACCAAAATATGAATATTTAAAGAAAATTTTATCACCAATCAAAGGTCTTGGCTACTACGCTTTTAGCGACGCAAATAACATTGTGGAACCGTCAGATGCTAAACCTAATTCAATATTTATTTTTGATGACGTTATGTGTGAGAAACAGGACGTTATAAGATCGTATTTTAGCATGGGACGTCACAAAAATGTGGATGCCTTTTACTTGGCGCAAACGTATTCTCGTGTTCCTAAGCAGCTCGTCCGGGATAATGCCAACTTCATTATTATGTTTAAACAAGATGAGATGAATATGAAACATATATTTTCCGATCACGTTTCACCCGACCTGACGTTTACACAATTTCAAGAGATGTGTGCTAAATGTTGGGATAATAAATATGGTTTTTTAGTTATTGACAAGGATAGTGATGTAAATTCGGGCAGATACCGCAAGGGATTCGATAGTTATATATTCCTATAATAATAACTTGGATAATCATTTCATCGTTGAACGGTGCTTTGAAAGCATCATGAATGAAGAAATCGAATTAAAACGAAAGCTACTGGAAACTACAAATGCGGTTAGAAAAAAATTTAAACAAATTAAAGCAGCTAAAGTGCAGAATGAACATGATTTGGAAAAGTTTTATGAACCAGTTTCTAAACCACTAGAATCTATATCTAAAGCCGTAAAGCAGCAGCAGCAGCAGCAGCAGTACGCAACTAAAAAATCAAGTACTACGACTAAACCACAAAGTCGGAGTAGCAGCAGCAGCTCGGTGGGAATGGCGAAAATGTTTGAAGAACATCCAACAGAAGCGGATTTTGAAACATCTACACCGATTTCGCAAAAAACACAAATTCCTACACCAAAACGTGGAAATCGTGAGTCACTGTTCGAAACCCCTTCCCCATCAACGATAACATCATCTTACACATCACCACACACATCAAGTGGTAGCAGTTCAGCCGCAAAAACTATTCAAGATTATTTAAATGGATTAAAATTGGAACCGTCCCATTATGATACCGTGTATGGTGTACGCTTTGGTAAAAAAGAAAATAAATCAACAAAATATATTGGCAACTTGGTGGTTCGCTTTCTAACAAACGGAAAAATGGTGTTATACAGGAACAAAACAAACATTGCTGAATTCGATGGAACGTCTGAGCTTTACGATTTGATTTTTCTAAAAAATCCACCAGCCCTAGATAATGAAGACGAAATTAGTCTAGATGTACTTCGAAAATACCAAACCATTTTGAAATTGACGGATGCGGCCTATGACGGTTATGACAAGAAACGTGGTTTAAGGGAAACCCGATGGAGAAAATATTTACGAATCATAAAACCGCTAATTACGGAAACTAAACTGGGTGGGGGTGGTGTACGAAGAAAAAAAGTCAACAACAAAATCCAACTACCAGTAAAAAAGCATCTATCTTCGAAATCATCTGAATATGTTTATTGGAATAAACCTAAGGAGTTAGTGAATAGATTACGATTATTGTGGGGGTCAAAAGTAGCGGGACATACCGGACATGATAATGAGATTATGTCTATTATGGAAGAGCTTTGAGAAGAAGGAATAATATATTAAGTTTTGCACGTAGTTGCCATCCTCAGTGTCTGTTAAGACGTGCAACCTTATAATATGGATCCTAGCCGAGAAAAAATTAAAGTCGTAAATGAATTACATAGGACGGCTAGAAAAAATTTTGTTAGAAGACGTACGGTCATAAAAGGATATCGAGATTTGTGGCAAATTGATTTGGCGGAAATGCAGCAATATGCTACTGACAATGATGGTTACCGTTACATTGTTGTATGTATAAACTGTTACTCCAAATTCGTGTACACCAAAGCAGTTAAGAATAAGACTGGTGTTGAAGTTACGAATGCCATGAAAAGCATCATTGAAGAAGCATCCTATGCACCAAACAATTTACAGAGTGATCAAGGAAAGGAATTTTATAATAGCACCTTTCAAGCACTCATGAAAAAATATAATATAAACCATTATTCCACATATAGCACGAAAAAAGCGGCAATTGTTGAGCGTGTTATAAGAACTTTGAAAAATAAGTTATATAAACAATTCTCGGCTAGAGGTTAATACAGATGGTTACAAATATTACCAGCTATAACGAAGACCTATAATAAGACTAAACACCGCACCATTGGAATGAAGCCTAACAGTGTAAAACAGGATACCCCTATTAAAGCATATGACTATTTGAAAATTGTTCCGAAGAAAAAAAATTCATTTGGGTGACATTGTTCGCATTAGCAAGTACAAAGGTGTATTTGACAAAGGATATACGCCTTCGTGGTCGACGGAACTGTTTGAAATAGCAAAAGTTAATATTACAAATCCACCTACGTACTTGCTGCAATCATTAGAAGGTCAACCTATTAAAGGATGTTTTTACGAAGCAGAACTGCAAAAGACAGCTAGCCCTGGTGTTTATTTAGTTGAGAAAATTCTTAGAAAACGCAAGAAAAATCAAAACGATCAATTGTTTGTAAAATGGTTAGGTTTTCCAAATCAATTTAATTCTTGGATAGACAAATCAGATATTGTATAAATATTATCAAATAGTTTTTACGTTACGTATGTATGCATTATAAATAATAATAAATATTGCTTTTCATAATTATGCGTTGTATAAATATTATCAAATAGTTTTTACGTTACGTATGTATGCATTATAAATAATAATAAATATTGCTTTTCATAATTATGCGTTTTATTTTCAATTTAACAGTATAATTATGTTTTTAAATAGAACTTTATCTAGGTTGGTTTCCATTTTGGTTTTTTTGGATCCTTTATCTTCGTTGTAGTATACCGTGCAGCATGTGGGTGAATTTGATACATTTTTTCCTTAAGGTACGTAATTTTGGCCTCATCATCTTCAAACATTTTTTGCGAAACTGGTACTAGCACATTACTAAGTATGGTATTTATCTGCGAACCAAGTTGATGAACTTCCGTAAAGACATATTCTTTGGTAGCAGCATCATTATCATTTATCGGTTGGGCAACATTCCTTAATAATTTTCCCTCTATATCAAAATGTCCATCTGAAGTAAGTTTAAATCCGATTCCGGGCAACCCTCGCGATACGTTGTTACAAACAAGAGTTTTCTGTCGACCAAATTTATCAATTGTGTTGTTAACACGACCCATTTTAAAGTAAAACTAATTCACTCTCTTTATGTTCAGCCTATATACAGGGTGATTCAAAAGTAAGCGGCATCCTTTCGGGGGCGTAATCCTTGCATAAAAATAAGGCAAAAAGTTCCTATTAATATGGCTCCGAAAAGGCTTCCCAAGGGAGCTACGCCCCTTGAATAGGACACCTTAAAGACGATTCTGTCTCTATAACTTTAAAACCCTTTACAATTAAATTTTGAAAATTGGTGTACTGTATAAACATTTGATGGTAAATAAGATTCTAAATTCAAAATTTTAAAATCTTATTCAGGGGCGTTACATGCGGGATAGGGTGGGGGTAAAAACATCCCTTTTTCTTTTACTCTTTAGGTTAATGTGATTTTGTTTGGAAATTGTAAAATTCTAGAGTTTTTTACGTAAAAAAGGTACTCTTAGTTCAATTCGATAGAGCGTACCATTTACGAGAAAATCGACTTTGAAAACTTTCTGGTAGTACGTTTATTCATAATAAAATTACTAGATACGCATTCAAAACGAAGTTCAGTGGTTAATTTAGCTTGTCGTGACGCTAATGGTAATAATTTTGAACATTTTCTCTAAATTGCTAAATAAAATGTTAGTAATTTTTTTTTTCTATGGTAATGCAGATTAATTTTCATCAATAAGCATATGCATCAGAAAATTTTCAAAGTCGATTTTCTCGTAAATGGTACGCTCTATCGAATTGACCTAAGAGTACCTTTTTTACCTAAAAAACTCTAGAATTTTATAATTTACAAACAAAAGCATAACAACCTAAAGAGTAAAAGAAAAAGAGATGTTTTTATCCTCACCCTTCCCCGCATGTGACGCCCCTGAATAAAATTTTAAAGTTTTCAATTTAGAATCTTATTTACCATCAAATGTTTATACTGTACACCAATTTTCAAAATTTAATTGTAAAGGGTTTTAGTGTTATAGAGAAAAAATCGTCTTTACGGTGTCCTATTCAAAGGGGCGTAGCTCCCTTAGGAAGCATTTTCGGACCCATATTTATAGAAACTTTTTGCCTTATTTTTATGCAAGAATTACGCCCCTGAAAGGATGCCGCTTACTTTTGAATCACCCTGTATAAATAACACTAAATAAAAATTCATTTTACAATACACCATGAAGCAAGTAAGATTTGACGAAGAAAGAAATATTATCCACCGTATGTCTGTTTGGTGTTTTGCATATAGACAAGCCCGACAAAGTAATTTTCAGCAACTAATACTTGATAGATATCGTTTTCAAAGGAGAATTGGAAAAATGGATGCAACGCTAGCGAGGTTTTTAGAACGGAACCACAGAAATAATATATATCAAGAGCGATTTGTTAATTCAAATGTATGGTGAATAATAAACATATTTAGTACAAAAAGATTTTTATTAAGATTTAAATAATACATCCACACTATCATTAGAAAAACGCACTTATTCACATAAATTTAAAATTACATGACTAAGAAACTTTTACACTATATCTAAATTGTCTCTATTTTTTCGGAATTACCAGTGCTGCCCTTCTTGGCCGAATTCCATGGTCTCACTATTATTACGTTCTGATGAATCTCCTCCCCCTACTCCTCCTCCTCCTTCTAAGAAAACACGACTTTGCGGTGATTCGTTAATTATTTCGAGATCTTCAAAATTGCTTGAAGAAGTCCAGCGCTGCCCTTCTTGGCTAAATTCCGGCGTATCGTGATTATTATATTCTGATGAACCTCCCACTGAGACAGCGAGACTTTGCAGAGATTCACTAGAATTTTCACGAGATATTTGTTGCGGTGATTTCATCCCATGTTTCTTATGGTACTCATTTTGACACCATTCACAGAAACCCATTATTCCACTAATAAATTCCCAATTTTCGCAATTGGCACACATCTGACGACCGTTTACAGAGAATGGACGAACAACTACAATTTGACGTTCACTTTTTGGTGACTGCATTTTGAGGAAATAAATTACTATGTCGTATTCTGGAAGTACTGAAATGCAGACTGAAACAAGAAATTTTTGTGACGCTATTTGTATCTGTTAGGTGACCTTCAAACCCCTCCACTCTCATATCCCATGTAAAATCGAGGTCACCATACACAGAATCGACTTGTTTCTTTCTCTACATGCGCGTAATACGTATACGCTGAATAGCTTTTTCTTGATTAAACAATTTTGAATCAATTTCCTTCAGTCTTTTTGTAACAGATTGCAAAAAATCTTCATTCGCCTCTTCAGCAAGCTTTTTATTCATTTCATTAAGTTCTTTTCTAACATATTGCAAAACATCATTATTCACTAATTCGCTAAGTTGTTTAATAATTTCACGCCTTTGTTCAAGAACATATTCCTGATTAGCGGCATCCCCAGGATTCTTTGGTGGTGCTACATTAGTTAGAGATTTCCCTTGTATATCATATTGACCATCATCGGTCAATCTAAATCCAACTCCTGGTTGTCCAACAAGAACAATGTGATTTTGCGCATTAAATTTTTGGCGAACAAATTTATCAATTGTGTTGTTAACACGACCCATTTTTAGCTTAAACTGATGTGATTTTTGTGAAGGTTGCCTATTTATAAAAAAATTAAACAATAATTTAGGTACATAATCATTTATTTAACATCTCATGTTATTATATTATACAATGAATTAAAGATTTTCTTCATCTTCTTGAACACACTCCATTTCGTCATCGCTAACAGTAGCCAATGCTTTACTATCAACTTCATTGGTGACTGCTTTATTTCCAAGGTCATCAAGAATAGTGGTATCATCTGCGGGAGCCAAACCATATTTTGTAGCTAATTCATCGGGTAAATGAGGCACTTCGAATAGGTAGCTTCCCAATTCTTCATTTATCATTCCAGCGCAAAATTCGTCCAGATCAATGGTTCCATATAGGTATTTCTCGCACGTATGTGCTTCAGCCGTGAAATTTACGGCGTCTTTCATATACTTCCTATACTGACTTTCACTAAAACCCACATCGGATTTACCATAATTTGCAAAGTGTAGTATTTCTTCAGCCAGCTCTCTTAATTTAGATGATAACCAATTAATGTACATATCTCGATTTTCAATGACAGTAGGGCAGTCACACATCTTAAATAGAAAATAATGGACATGTGATTGTGTGTGAGTGTGTGTTTTTCGATATTTACTTAACAAGAACTATTTTATTACATTTTAAATCAACATTAAAATAGCCTAATCAACAATATATTACAAACAACCAAAATTCAACAACGCTCTAGTATTACCTCCAGAGAATACATGTGAGCTTTGCCCCAAATAAGTCAAGGTGTACTGATCACCGGAGTTATTCATCATTTCAATAGTATCCTCTGTCAGAATTTCAGCTACGCGTGATGGTAAAAATGTTTCAAATGTTGCTTGATGTGTTGGATCAAACAATGTGACGATAATGGCTTTTCCAAAACGTGAAGTCAAAGAATTAATTTTTTTTATCATATAAATTTTGCCCACCGTTAATGTAGAGAATTTTCTACGTTCCAGAAATTGCATATCCTGGTTTATCATATTATTACTTTCGGCTATGGTCTGCTTTGAAATGCTCATGATTTAAAATACAATAAAAACAATTACTGTCAAGTACCTTGAATAAACACTTGTAGAACACACCACAAACACAATACTTTATATGCCAAAGCAACAGTTAACGCATACGATGTATGAGTGACAATGAAAGCTATTTTCGAAATGAGCCATATTTATTAGGAAGTAATCCAAGGTCAAGTATTTATTTATGGTGGGAGGAATACATCCGACGACCTCGAAAAATACAAAACAAATGTAACCTTGAAATAAGCGTCGTCCACCTGGTCACCACCAAACAAAGAAACATCTGCTCGCGTTCAAGGCCAAGTTATTGACCTTGACCTTGTAATAACACCTGCACATATCAAGGCCAAATATCAATAGCACAGCTGGGCGTTCAAGGTCGACCCTACTGCGCATGCGGAGACTCGAGAACGGTCAACCACCTCTACTCAAATGCTCGAATACAACCCTGGATACAAATGTTTCTCTTTTTGTACAGACTGAAGAAGTAGACAATTTCATGAAGCAGTTTTGGGAAGTCGAAGAATGTCCTTTAGTCTCACCGCTCTCGGCTAAAATACTTCCTCCTTCGGAACAAAAGGTCGAAGATATTTTCAATAGTACTACAATAAGACTTCCATCCGGTAGATTTCAAGTAGATTTACCACTCAAGGAACCCACTGAATATAACAAGCTTGCAGACTCTTTCACTCAAGCCATAAGGCGTTACCTCAACCTTGAAAAAAGACTAGAAAAGTCTGAAGATCTTAAAACTCAGTATAAAAACTTCATTTCTGAATACATAACCTTAGATCATGCTAGATATGTTCCCCTTTCGCTTACAGACGGATTATCCAATCATAGATATTTTTTACCCCACCATTCCGTAACCAGAGAAGATAGTGTTACTACAAAATTACGCGTGGTATTCGATGGCTCAATGAAAAGCTCCACAGGCGTATCACTTAATGATATTACTCTAAAGGGATATCCTGTACAGCCAGAGCTTTTTAACATCCTTATAAGATTCAGAATCTTTCGATATATCTTCATAGCTGATATCCAAAAAATGTTTCGTCAAATTAGAATAAATCCAAATCAAACATTTCTCCTCGATATTCTATGGCGTGATTCACCTGAGGAAGAGCTCAAGTGTATAGAACTACAAACGGTAACTTACGGAACCAATTCTGCTCCCTTTCTAAGTACCAGGTGCCTCACAGAACTTGCCCACCAGTCCAAAAATGAATACCCACTAGCAAGTGATGCCCTTTTAAACTCATGTTACGTGGATGATATTTTATATGGGTCCAACGACCTTAGTACCCTTCTTGATGCTCATAAAGAAATAACTGAATGTTTAAGCTCTGCTTGCATAACATTGCACAAGTGGAGCTCCAATTCGACAGACTTTCTGAATGCTATTTCTCAGTCATCTACAGAATCTAACTATGTTCTTAGCCCTGAAAATCATTCTAACAAAGTATTAGGCCTTTGTTGGAATTCTGACTCCGACTGTTTTTCAATTTCTATTCCAAAAATAACTATTAAAAGCTCCTACACAAAAAGGGAAATTCTCTCAATAATAGCTTCAATTTATGACCCCATCGGACTAATCAATCCCATAGTTGTAAAGGTCAAGGTACTAATGCAAAAAATATGGATCTCAAAAATTGATTGGGATGATTTCGTAAATGAAGAAATCCTTTTAGAATGGAAGACATTTTTACACGATATTCCTGCTCTTTCCTCGCTCCAGATTTACATACCTCTTTTCTACCCTCATGAAATACAAAAAATTGAGTTGCAAGGATTCTCAGATGCCAGTTTAAAGGCTTATGGCGTTTGTGTCTATTTGCGAGTTATTTATAAAAACAATACAGTCTCAAACTCTCTGATCTCTTCCAAAAGTAGAGTGGCCCCATTAAAGGTAATTACTCTTCCTAAACTGGAACTGATGGGAGCTGTTTTACTATCAAACCTCGTATTTAAAATTGTTTCTGTTTTAAAGATAGATATCTCACACGTTGAAACTGTTAACCTATGGACGGATTCTGAAATAGTTCTTGCATGGCTACAATCTCATCCATCTCGATGGTCCACCTTTGTGTGCAACAGAGTAGCACATATTCAAGAAGAAACTGCGGAATGTCGCTGGAGACATATAAGGTCCAAAGACAACCCGGCTGATATTCTCTCACGTGGATCACTACCTTCAAATCTTATGGACTCTTCTCTATGGTGGCACGGATCTAAATTTCTTGAAGATCCCACAATAGATTTAAATAGGTTTAACGCAAAGGTAAGGCTAGATAGTCCTCCTGAGCAAAGAAAGACTGTTCATCAAACCAACAGTGTAAAAAACGATATCTATGACTTTTTTACCAGGTTTTCAAGTTTTGCTCATTTACAAAAAACAATGGCGTATTGTCTTCGGTTTATTAGGAATTCTAGCTCAAATTCACAAACATTTTCTGGTTCTCTCTCTGCTACAGAGTTACAACATACAGAGAAAAAAAGAATTCGAATTATTCAACAAGAATGTTTCAAGCGTGAAATCACAGATCTCAAGGCTCACAAAATACTTTCCAATAAACAAATACAAAAATTAAACCCCTTTGTTGATAATGACAATATAATAAGAGTTGGTGGAAGACTCTCAAATTCCAATCTTCCTTATCAACAAAAATATCCAATACTCCTTCCTTCCAAAAACCCTGTCGTACAGTTGCTTCTAAAAAGAGAACATTTAAGACTTTTACACACAGGACCCCAGAACACACTATCAAATCTCAGACTTAGATACTGGCCCCTTGATGGACTTAGAGAAATCAAGAAGGTGATACATGACTGTCATAGTTGTTATAGATTCAGAGCACAACCTGTATCTCAATTAATGTCAGATCTTCCCAAAGAAAGACTTCAAGTGTGTCGTCCATTTACCAATGTTAGTGTTGATTTTGGCGGACCTTTCCCTATTAAGACTTCCAAACTAAAACGCGCTCCAATTACAAAATGCCATATGGCTATTTTTGTATGTATGGTAACACGCGCCGTACATATTGAACTTGTTTCTAGTTTAAGCACAGATGCCTTTCTGTGTACGTTAAAAAGGTTTATTGCCCGCAGATGTGTTCCACATACCATCTTTTCTGACAATGCCACAAACTTTCTTGGCGCCAAAAATCAGCTTTATGATTTCTTTCAACAAAAAGATGTTTGTCTAGCTATCAAAAGTTTTTCTGCCTCTAACAATATCCAGTGGAAATTTATACCAGCTCGTTCTCCTCACCATGGTGGAATTTGGGAAGCTGCCATTAAAAGTGCCAAGTTTCACCTCATACGAATTATGGGAAATTCAAATTTTACGTTTGAAGAGCTTACCACAATTTTAGCACAAATTGAGGCAGTACTTAACTCCAGACCGATTTGCGAACTTTCAAACGATCCCTCAGACCTGGCTTGCCTAACGCCAGGACATTTTTTGATAGGTTCAAATTTAACTTCTTACCCTGAAAAAGATATTTTAGACATTCCAGAAAATCGACTTACATTATGGCAAAAATGCTCACAAATCCAACAACAGCTACGGAAAAGCTGGACCAAAGATTATCTTCATAGGTTACAAAACAGACCTAAATGGTTTACCCCTTCCCCAAATGTCCAGGTAAATGATATTGTTTTATTAAAAGACGAATCCACTCCACCTCTTAAGTGGCCGTTAGTAAAGGTTATAGAGGTCATTCCAAACAAAGATAACCATGTGCGTATAGTTAAAGTGAAAACTCAAGATGGAGTATTTACTCGTTCCATTGTAAAGATCTGTCCTCTTCCTGGTTGTCATTCAACAGGAGATGGCTCAGGAAATGAATAAATAAAATTGGATACTTGTCCTATTTTTTTTTGTTTTGGAGCAGTCGCTCCAAGATTATGTTACGAAACAGTCGCAACAATCCGTAAAATATATTTTTTCCTAAATTTATCAGAGAAATTAATATAAACTTGTTCGTATTTATTCACATAAACTATTCTATTTTTAAACTAGTTTTAGAACTTCTTGGTTAATTTCCTGGAAATAACAACCTTTGGTCGCGCTCGCCGCCGCATGAGAACGTAAAAATTTGCGATTGACTAATTGTTGTCAGCAGTGACCAATGGGCTTTGGTTTGAACCTGGACGAGCGTCTTGCTTCTTGATCGGAGAGGCAGTTCGCCGGGTTCTCTGATAATATAATTGCAGTTTAGAAACACGTTGCTTGTAAGAATTTACTCCGAATCAATTTCTCTCTCTCGTTAAATGCAAAGAAAGTTTAAAATAAGTTTCTATTCACCTCAATATTATTATTTCTCGAGTGTGTAGGAGACGATTAGAAGAATTTGTTTCCGTTTAAGAATGTGAAAGTGGTTGTTGTTAAAACCAATAGTTAGTAGAGTGAAGAAATTATTTATTAAAGTAGTGAGAAAAATATCCTGAGTTTTAATTGGACAAAAAAGCAAATGGTCCTTCGAAAAAGAAAAAGTAAATTTACAGTTCACATGCACCAGGAAAGAGTGCACCACAGACCACATATGTTTAGGGTGAAATAACGTCATCCCCAAACAACTTCCAATTTTAGCTGCATTATTCAATATTTATACTGAATATCAGTCTCGTTAAAGCAACTATGCTGCTCCTTCTCGCCTTAAAAATAAATATCGCTGTAGTGAAGAATAGCCGTTATTTTTAACGGTGATTTTAAAATCACTATTTTTAAATCACTATCGCTGTTCTAACAGTAATCGAAAAATCACTATATCTCCCAACTCTAGTAAACTGAACAAATTTTATAATCTTACAAGTTTTACGAGTCATAGAATACTGCAACTGCTTCGTAATTTTTTCCCATTTTGCGGATGGTAATTCCATAGTCGACTCTATAGATTAAAAATGAATCCTTGAAATTTGCATGTAATTCTGGAAGTTAGCACGCTTTTTTCTTTGTTTATAATAAACCCTAAACAGGTTAACAAAAATATCGTAATGTATTAAGTAGTATGCGTCGGTTAAATCTATTGTTGTTGCGTAGTTGCCACATTGAATTAGTTTACTTGCGGTCCTAGCGTCCTCCATTTTAAAATGAAGGGCACTTATGTATTTATTTAACCTCTTTAGGTTTGAAATAAATAATGATCTTCTACCGTTTTCGGCTAAGAAAATTGTAGAAATAGACTGATCAGGGCGAGAGTCACATCGTTCTATCGCACTTGTTTTTTGTCTTCAGTTTATTTCAACTTACATTTGTTGTTTTTCCCTAAAGGAAATATTTTTTAGATTAGGAGGGTGTAACTTAGTAGGTAAATTTATAAAATGACCTTGTAACCAGCCTAATATAACTAGGTTTGCCGTCAAGGCCAACCATTGTTAGTAAAACAATTGTAAGCGACCTGCATGACCGACTTACAGTTTCTAGTTCCGCCTCCTTTTGTCCTTAAATTTGTCCCAATGATCTTCCTTGTGACTGTCCCGACGATACCTGCTGGAGGTTTGTAGCCTATGTGGTAATCCGGTCTCCCCCACTCGACGGACCGGGTGATGAAAGTTTAACGCTCGACTGGAACCAGGAACAACTTTATTGGAGAGGGTTAGTGACCCTCCCTTGTTTTGTCTCCTGACAGAGGAAGTATATTTAGTTGAACTTGTCAGCTTTAATTCTTTTCTAACACTCTCAAGTGTTTAAACAGCGTTTAATTTTTCATGTAAGTCAGTTCCAAACAATAACTGACCTGGCGTACATTTGTCTGCGAGGTCTTTCATATTTTTTGGAATATGGTACCCCAAATTTTTTCGTGTTACAGACACGCGGTGGAACAGGATTGTAAAAATTCTACCTGAATTCAATAAACTGGTTAAAAATCCATTATTAATACCTTTTAATTTTTTTTATGTTATTTAAGACAGTTGTGATACCCAGTGCAGTTATGCCTTAACCTTGTGATACTTATACCCAGTGCAGTTAAGCCTTAACTCAACTGGTTCTGAACTTCCACGTAAGACGAGTCCGTAGTAAGACTCGGTTTTAATAAAGCCGCTTTGCCTTCCGGATTCAGTTTAGGACTTAAATTTGTTAAATTGGAAGGAATACCATCTTGCTAAAAGGCTTTTACAACCATTCTTTTTTAACCATTCGCGAGAATGGCTAGCCACCTAGATACTAGCTGCTCATGCAGTGAGAAGCCGCTATTTTGATCTTTTTCCGGATAATCACCCAGAATTTTTAAAACGTCATCTGGCAATGGCCGCAGAATGATTATCATTATGAACTTGAAGTTCATCTAGATCTGGCACTGCACGTGGCAATACTGCAAATTCTCTGTCTGTCGATTCTCTTGGGTGTGTACCGCCCGCTTCGACTCGATTTCTCGTATGACTCAATGACCAAAACAGCGCTACACGCGCCGCCATCACTGTTTACTCGCAGTCGCTACATGCATCCACCTCAATGACCAAAACAGCGCTGCATGCGCCGCCGTCATTGTTAGAGACATCGCCACTACACGTGGCAACGTTGCAAATTCTTTGTCTGTCGACTCACTTGGGTGTGTACCGCCCGCTTCTACTCGATTACTCGTAGACGCTACATGCATCCATCTCTATGAGGCGCAATTTGGGACAAAATACAATTTCTTGCAATATATATATAATATTACACAATATATATAAAAAATCCATATATAAAAATGCAATTTCCTGAAATATATTTATTATTGCACAATATATAGAAAAATTCCATATATAATGTTTTGATATAGACTTTTAATTTCACTAACTGCCGCAATAAAATGAGGGCGCTCACGCCAAGCCCGGGAGCCAGCTGTAGGTAATTCTAACCTATAATAATAGATACAAGATTGAAACTAAAAATAATTTTTCTTTTTTTAAAAATACCAGTTAATATGGATATTATCGAATACTTTGAAGGGTTAATTTCTGATTATAATTTATGTTATCGAAGACAAATTGATTCGGATGTAAGGCTGGTGGAAGAATGTTTATTAACACTTCAAAAGCATTGTTTTGTATTGAATACGTTAATGAGAAATGTAGAAAGTGAAACAGCAGATAAACTTAATAATATACATACTATGGTATGGGGTTTGCATTCTAGATTAGAAACTATATTTGAAGGTAGGTACCTATCTTTAATTTATGAGATAATTCTTAGCTAAGACGCACAATTAAAAAAACATTTTGTTTTTACTTATTGCAGACAGACCAAGTAATACCTCTTACACACCCACACGTGTAAGAAATGGGGTTGTGTCATGTCATCACAAGAATAAAGTCACGATGAACGGCTGGCTGAGCGGACTGAGCGCCCTCATTTTATTGCGGCAGTTAGTGAAATTAAAAGTCTATATCATATCAAAACATTATATATGGAATTTTTCTATATATTGTGCAATAATAAATATATTTCAGGAAATTGCATTTTTATATATATATATATATATATATATATATATTGTGTAATATTATATACTCGTATATTGCAATAAATTGTATTTTGTCCCAAATGACGCCTCATACATCTCAATGACCAAAACAGCGCTACACGCGCTGCCATCACTGTTTACTCGTAGTCGCTACATGCATCCACCTCAATGACCAAAACAGCGCTGCACGCGCTGCCGTCATTGTTAGAGACATCGCCACTACACGTGGTAACGTTGCAAATTCTTTGTCTGTCGACTCACTTGGGTGTGTACCGCCCGCTCTAGTGGGAGCGGGCGGTACACACCCAAGTGAGTCGACAGTACACACCCAACTCGATTACTCGAAGTAGCACACCTTGATTGGGAGCGAGAGCGTGAATGTCGACGGTCGACGGGATTGATGCGGAAGGGTGGAACTGCCTGGAAATTTCGACCTTGAAAAATGTCGCCTGCGTAATTCTGATTCTAATCTCATTATTCTTTGAAGTAATTTCTTACCTTCCTTATCAGAATTACTTGACGAGGAGCTACTCTTATTTTTTCGACTTCCCCATTACCTACACTGCAAGAGAAGGCTGAAAATGTTTAGGTTGATTAAAATATCACAAGTTACTTACCGTTTTCGTAGTGAAAACCACAAACTAGCGAACAGCGATTCACGTGTGAGAACGCGCAAGACAGCAACGAACCTCTCGCTCGAAGCACAAAAAACACAATAAGATGTAACATGGGCCAGTGTTGCCAGAACTTTTTTGTTTTGCGTACTAGATTAGGGTTGAAAAAAGTACTAGAATTTCATAAAAAGTACTAAATTTTAATATCATCATCATCATCAAACAGCCATCTGCGTCCACTGCTGGACATAGGCCTCTCTCAGTGTATGACACTCTGCCCGGTCCTGTGCTGCATGCATCCAGTTTGTACGGATTCTTTTTAGGTCATCCGTCCACCTTGTTGGTGGCCTGCCTCTGCTTCTGTAGGCTTCGTGCCTGGGTCTCCACTCTAGGATACGCTTCGACCATCTTCCATCGGATGCTCTTGCGAGATGGCCAGCCCAATTCCACTTCAGGTTTGCGATTCGTTCTATCACGTCCGCAACGCCCGTTCTTTGACGTATAGTTGCGTTAGGCACCTTATCCCTCAAAGATAAACCCAACATTGATCGCTCCATAGACCTTTGAGCAACGCGCAGCTTGTTCACGGTTTTTCTGGTAAGCGTCAACGTCTCTTCCCCTGTTAGAACTGTATTTTGACCTGTTATGTTCTGGTATTATTGTTATAATTTAGAGAGTTAGTTGTCAAATAAATATTATAAAAGTCTCAACTTTCTTTCCCTCATAAATAAGTAATACTCCTTTAAGAATCCAAAATAGTGGCATCCCTGGTAAAATAAAATGGACATATTAAAGGAGAAAAGAAAAATTGTGAGGAAAAGCTTAGAAAATATTTTTGAAAAAATTAGCAATTTAAGAGATCAACCAGAGGTACAAGAAGATGAGATTTTAATTCTGGATTATGATTTTTCTGGTTGGTTGGAGAGAATAATGGATCTGGATAGAAATATAGAAGAAATATATAACGAAAAACAAGAAAATAGCGAAGACTATAGAAAAGATATCGAAGAAAGCTTGAATTTTGAATCAGAGTTAAGAAAAAATAGAAGAAAACTAGACATTTTGTTGAAAAAAGTGACACAACCAGTAAAATGTGAAAATGGCAGTAATGTCACCAAAAGTCCAAACAATGTCAACTTGCCAAAACTAGAAATTAAGAAATTTGACGGCAATTTAAAAAACTGGATAGCATTCTGGGGTCAGTTTAAGAAGATTCATGAAGACAAGAAGTTATGCAGTGAAGACAAGTTCCAGTATTTGGTACAATCAATGGAAGCAGGAACTGCAGTAAGAAGAATGATTGAATCGTTTCCTCCCACAGAAAATAACTACTCAAAAGCTATTGAACAACTGAAATCACGGTTTGCAAGAGAAGAACTCCTTATCGAGGTTTATGTAAGAGAACTGTTAAATTTAGTTTTAAGCAAGGAGTCCAAAGGTATGTCTCTATCTATTTTATATGATAGCTTAGAAACACAGATAAGGGCGTTAGAATCTTTGGGAGTTACAAGTGAAAAATATGCAGCAATGTTATTTCCTTTGGTAGAATCAGCATTGCCTTTAGAGTTACTTAAATTATGGGAGCGCAAGAGAAGTTCTTTGAATATCCAAGTTAAGGCTAAATTTAATTACTTAAATTATTTGCTAGATTTTCTCAAAACCGAGGTGGAATCGGAGCAAAGAATAATTTTAGCGCAGACGTTAGGAGCAAGCAGAACCAGCACATCAGAGCAAGAGTCTAAAAACCAGGTATTGGATACTGAAACACCAGAATATACAGCTGCGGCATTATACACTAACACGAAGCAAGGGCAATGCGGTAAGAAATCCATTTTTTGTATTTTTTGCGATAAACAATCACATGCAAGCCAAGATTGTCTTAAAGGACAAAATCTTAATTTAGATCAAAAAAAGGCATTAATTGCAAAAAAGAAAGGTTGTTTTGCGTGCCTCAGACTCTTTCATTCAGCTCGAAATTGTAAATGTAACGTTAAATGCTTACTCTGTTTTAAAAAACATTTTACAATCATGTGTCCAAATTTGAGTGAAAAAGCTAATAAACCGCAAGAGACTCGATTAGAAGAAAAAGTAAACAATACTTGCAATGTTACAACCAACGAAACGTTGCTTAAAACAATTTATTTAAAAGTTTCAAATGATCAAAATAGCAAGGTTGTTCGAGCCCTATTAGACGATGGTTCTCAAAGATCATATATCACTTATGATTGTGCACAAGATTTAAAATTGAAAAAATCGAGAGACGAAATAATCATTCAAGGTCTTTTTGGAGGAATTCAAAGCGAACCTAAAGCTTGCGCGATTTATAATGTAAAGATTTGCGACACTGAGGATAAATTTAATTGTAATGTGTCACTTTTGGAGCAACAGACTTTATGTAACCGTATTCCTAAACTAAATAATTTAAAAGTCTTAAAATACTTAAAAGATAGGAATATTTTAATTAATGACGCCGAAAAAAGAAGTTACGATAAAATTGATGTTTTAATAGGCGCCGATGTCATAGGACAACTTTTAACTGGCAAAATTGAAAAAATTGATGAAAGTCTTTTTGCCATCGAAACTAAATTAGGTTGGACTATTATGGGAAAAACTGTAAATAAAAATGCTAATAATTATTTCTTATCAACTTCAACATTTTTTATTGATTGTTCTATTGCGCAACTATGGGAACTTGACGCTTTGGGGATTAGAGAGTCGCACGTGACAAAAACAAAAGAAATAAATGAGGTAGAAACGTGGGACAAATTTAAGCAAAACACAGTAAAAAATAGTCAAAATAGATACGAAGTGAAGTTGCCATGGATAGAAGGAAGTCCTAATATTAGCAGTAATTATGACCTGGCCGTAAATCGTTTAATGTTTAACACTAAAAAATTAATAAATATGAATAAGTTTTCAGATTACAACAAGACGTTTGAAGATTGGGAGAGCAAAGGAATAATAGAAGAAGTAGAAGATGTAGAAAAGCACAACAATGTTCATTATCTAACCCACCATGCAGTGATCAAGGAAAGCAGTGCAACAACAAAGATTCGCCCTGTTTTCAATGGTTCATTAAAGGACAAAAATGGTAACAGTTTAAATGACCTCTTAGAAAAGGGGCCAAATCTTATAGAATTAATACCTCCTTTAATTATACAATTTCGGTTACATAAAATAGGTGTAACTGCTGATATAGCTAAAGCTTTTTTGCAGATTAGCTTGTACGAACCAGATAGGGATTATTTAAGATTTTTATGGTGGAAAGATTATTCAGAGAGATCTATTAAGGTTTATAGACATAAACGAGTTGTGTTTGGCTTAAAACCTAGTCCTTTTTTACTAGCAGCTAGTTTAAAATTACATTTAGAAAACTCTCCCAAAAATTATAAAGAAATTGCATACAAGCTTTTAAATTCATTTTATGTGGATAATTGTATAACTAGCGTAAAAAGTTACGAAGATTTAAATAAATTTAAAAATACATCTAAACTTTTACTAAGTGAAGCTAATTTTGATCTGAGAGGATGGGTGTATTCTGGATACAAAGATGAGGACACAAATGAGAGTGTGAACGCTAACCTATCTATATTGGGATTATCTTGGGATTATGAAAATGATATTTTGTTTTGTGATACTAGTGAGATAAATGAGATTCAAAAAATTCCGAGAACTAAGAGAGGTTTATTATCCACAGCTCAAAAAGTATTTGATCCTATTGGGATAACTTGCCCAGTTTCTTTAATGCCTAAAATTTTATTACAAGAATCCTGGAAACTAAAAGTTGGATGGGATAGTAAACTACCGGAAGAAATTAGTACAAAATTTGATAAATGGTTAGAACAGATTCATTTGATTTCCTTGTGTAAGATTCCGAGATGTATAGCTGGTAATTTTGACTTTGAAAATGCGAAAGGTGTCAGTTTACACGTGTTTGTAGATGCTAGTAAAGTAGCTTATGCAGCTTGTATCTTTATCAGATTAGATTTTGAAAACTATGTGACTGTAAGCTTATTACATGCTAAGACTAGAATTTCACCGATAAAAGTTATGACTTTAACCAGGTTAGAACTGATGGCCGCTGTAATTGGTGTTAGATTAACACAAACAATAAAATCTGTAAATGAACTTTCTCAGGTAGAAACATTTTATTGGAGCGATTCTATGGTAGTTTTATCCTGGATTAAGAATAAAGCAATCTGGAACACTTTCGTAGGAAACAGAGTGAAAGAGATAAGATCGTGTAGCAACCCTAATGAGTGGAACCACGTTCCTGGAAAAATAAATATTGCGGATCTTTTATCTCGTGGATGTGATGTAAAGCAGTTACTTGAGAGTAGATGGTGGAATGGGCCTGAATGGTTAGAAAAGGATAAGAAATATTGGCCAAATACGGAACTAGTCAGTTTTGACACAAATATTGAGGAAATGGTGTCTGCTAATTTGGTCGAAAATAAAGTAATGTTTAGTAATTTTTTAAATTATTTTCAGTCATTTTCGAGAATTGTTAACATGATTGCGTGGATGTTAAGATTTGGTACTAATACGAGAATTTTAAGTAAAAGAGTTGAAAATTCTAAAAAGGAAAGTGTAAAAAGAAATAAAAGTAACATTTTAACTTTTGATGAAGTGCGTAAAGCAGAAAAAATATTAATAAAAATTATTCAAAAGGAAACGTTACAAGAAAAAACTTTAAATAAATTGCATATACGTACAGATGAATTTGACATTATAAGAGTGGAATCTAAATTAGTTTTTGGTGACTTTGAAGATAATTTTATATTTCCTATGGTTTTACCTGGCAATCATCATATAGTTAAAAAAATGATTATGGAAGAACATATCAAGAATCATCATGCAGGTGTTAAAACTCTTATGTGTATTATTCGAGAACATTACTGGATTTTAAAGGCAAGAAAATCCATTAAGGAAGTGATTTCTAAATGTGTAAAATGTAATAGGGTTAGTAGTAAACATTTAGAGACTCCACTAGCACCCTTACCTAAAAATAGAATTGAAAACACGGAAGTATTTGATGTCACTGGAATTGATTTAGCTGGTCCGCTGTATCTTAAAACTAAACAAAAATGTTGGATTGTGATATTTACATGTGCCGTGTATAGAGCAGTACATTTAGAGCTTACTTTATCGCTATCAACAGAAGCATTTTTGTTTGCCTTTAGACGATTTATAAGTAGAAGAACAAGACCAAAGGTGATTTACACAGACAATGGTACAAACTTCGTTGGGATGGAAAACCAACTGTCAAAATTGGATTGGGACGAAATTCAAGCATTTTCAAATGTAAGAAGAATAAAATGGATTTTTAATCCACCTGCTGCGCCGTGGTGGGGTGGGTTTTGGGAAAGATTGGTTAGAATTGTTAAGGATTTATTGAAGAAAAATTTAGGAAAAGAAAATTTGTTTTATGAGGAACTCTATACAATTCTTTGTGACATAGAAGAGACAATTAATAGAAGACCATTGACTTATGTGTCAGAAGAAGATGACTTGGTTCCTTTATGCCCTATACATTTTCTAAAGCATACAACAACAGAACAGCAAATGTCAGAAGATTTAGATAAAATAGAGACAAACCATTATATAAAAAGACTAAATTATATACAGAAGTTAAGAGATATTTTCAGACAGCGCTTTGAAAAGGAGTATCTTGCAAACCTTATACATGTTGGAAAATCAAGAAAAAGTAGAGATGTTACAGTGGGAGAAGTAGTACTGATTGGGTCAGAAAACATGAAACGAATGTTATGGCCCGTAGGAAGAGTAATAGAGGTGTGCGCGGGAAAAGATGGAATCAATAGAGTGGCCAAATTAAAAACAAAACATGGAGTACAGGTGAGACCTCTCCAAAGACTGTTTCCCTTGGAAGTTTCCGATGAAGTTTCAGTGGAAAATTGTATCGAACCAGAAAAAGCTACAGTGGAAGGTTCCAATAAAGTTTCAGTGGAAAATTGTATCGAACCAGAAAAAGCTACAGTGGAAGGTTCCAATAAAGTTTCAGTGGAAAATGATATCGAACTAGAAAAGGCAACAGTTGAAGACCCGACGCGAAGATCAAGATACGGACGTTTGTTGAGAAAACCACATCGATATTGAATTGCGGTTCGCGTTGGGAGGATGTTAGAACTGTATTTTGACCTGTTATGTTCTGGTATTATTGTTATAATTTAGAGAGTTAGTTGTCAAATAAATATTATAAAAGTCTCAACTTTCTTTCCCTCATAAATAAGTAATACTCCTTTAAGAATCCAAAATCCCCATAGGTCAATACTGGCAGGACACATTGATCAAATGCTTTTCTTTTGAGACATATAGGGATGTTTGTTTTAAAGACATCTTTAAGCCTACCAAATGCTGCCCATGCTGAGCCTATCCTTTTTAACTCGCAGGTTTGGTTATCTCTGCCAATTTGTACCTCATGCCCCAAGTATTTATAGGAAGCCACCTGCTCGATACTTCTATTTCCCACTGAGATATCATCGCTTAAGACAAGGTTGGTCATATATTGTGTCTTTGAAAAGTTTATTCTTAGACCAACTTCCTGGCATGAATCGTGAAGATCCTTTAACATATTCTGCGCCTGGTCTACGCTATCAGCTGTTATGATAATATCGTCAGCGAATCTCAGGTGGCTTAATAGCTCTCCGTCGATGTTTATACCCATTTCCGCCCAGTTCACTCTCTTAAAGGCATACTCCAGTACAGCAGTAAACAGTTTTGGAGATATTGTGTCGCCCTGTCGAACTCCTCTTTCAATTCGGAACTTGTTTGTATTTGTTTGTAGTCTTACACTTGCCGTTGCCCTCTCGTATATGCTCTTCAGCAATGATATATATATCGATGATCAATACGAGAGTCCGCCAGCGCTAACAACATTCTGTGATGGTTCACTCGATCAAACGCCTTTTCGAAGTCCACGAAGATTAGAACAAGTGGCCTATTATACTCGATAGACTTTTCTATTAGGGTCTTGATCGTTTGGAGGTGGTCATTTGTTCCATAACCTGCCCTAAATCCAGCCTGCTCGCGTGGCAGGTACAAATCTAATTTAGATGTTAGTCGCTTTGCTATTATCTTCATAAAGAGTTTATAAACATGCGACAGAAGGCTTATAGGTCTATAATTTTCCAACTTTGAAATGTCTCCTTTCTTGTGCATTATAACTATTACTGCGTTATCCCACTGAGAAGGTGTTATCCCTTTTTGAAGACATGCGTTAAAAAGTATGCTTATAGCCTTAAGCAATGCGCTTCCGCCTGATTTAATCGATTCTATGGCAATTTCGTCATCGCCGGGGGATTTGTTATTTTTCATTTCCTCCAGTGACTTTCTTATCTCGTCTAAGGTAATATCTGGTATATCTTCGGAGCCTTGATTTTGGACATGAGGCAATCGGGGAAGGTTTTCAAGGAGAGTGTTGTTTTCTTCTTTGTAAAGCTCAGTATAGAACTTTTCCACTATCCTTACAATCTCTTCTTTATTTGATGTGGTTTGGCCCGCCTTATTTTGAAGTTTACAAATATTCGTGGTGCCAGGAGTGAAATCTCTTCGGAGGACCTTCAAGCTTTTGTTGTTTTCAATGGCACTGTTTATTTCTTCTGTACTACGCCTTCTTAAGTTCCTTAGTTGGTCTGTATTTCCAAAATTTAAAAAATTTAAAAGTTAATTTAAATTAAAAAATTTTAAAAATTAAATTTTAATATGCATGTGTTTAAATAAATAATATAAAAAATAAAACGTTTTTCTTGTTAAAAAAATCCAAAATGATATTCTAAACATATTCACAATGTTTTTTCTAAGTATATTACATTACCACAGGGCGGTGTAGTACCTATTACTATACCTACCTATATGCTTAGCTACCTTTAAAAACAAACACAAAAATAACAAAAATAAAAATGGGAAAATTCTCATTTGTCAAATTGCACAACCTTAAAACATCCACGTTCAGATTCACTAAGAAAGTTTAAGATTTAGTACTGGTTTAAATTAAGATCTTATAGTTGATCAGCTATGTTTTGACAGGTTTTTGCCCTGTCATTGTTAATTGGTCGTCATTAAAAACTTATGAATTATTCTAATATTACAGCGATTTGCTTGGTTTCCAAATGATTTTCATCTTGGAACTAGTTGCTGTAATGAATTTAGTTCTATTATTGTCGAAAGTACGTACTAGAATTGCACTTTTCTTTATAAATTTGCGAAAATGCTCAGAAATAAATTCATAGTAAAAAACTTAGTTGTCTTATTCTTACATTTGTCATTTTAAAACTTTTGGTTGTCAAATTAGACACAAGCGTTGGAGAATTTGGCTGCCAGATTCTCCAACGCTAGTTCGGTCTAATTTGACAACCAAAAGTTTTAAGTGTAAGATAAGACAACTCAATTTTCAGGACGGATATATTTTTACCCCTCTCTCGAATTACCTGAAACCTCAGGTAAAAACTACTTTTTTCTAAACAAGGCTAAAAGGCACTATGACTTTTTAGGAAAAATTGCCAAAACACGTAAACTGAGAAAAAGATCAAAGTATTTATTTATATCACTAGATTTTCAATATCTGATGAGCCAGGGATTTATGAGAACCAAAAAGGGGGGTTTAAGACTTTTGGAGGTGTGTGTTGTGTGTATATTGTAAATGAATAAGGAATACGCAGAATAAGCCTGCGCTGCTGTTAATAATGTGTACATACCTGTCCATAATTTTAATTATTATCTGCTAGCAAAGTCGCTAAATATTTAAAATTTGAAAACGTCTGTAAACTAACTACTCGTAATTATCTGCTCCGTTCCCCGTCACTTATAACTATTACTATCAAAATATCAATATCAAGCCATTAAGCAATATTAAGCATACTTGCACACTGTGACTGTGACCTGTGACACTGCACTGCATATGCATGCATATTGTAGTAAAATAATGAAATAAACATAACACGGGGAATCCCCTATCTTTCGTTGGCGCGCGGCAAAGCCAAAAGCTACCTACGCACACGAAATATCCTAATACTTCAATATAACACTCATATACAGAGAAGCCGAATGACCAAGATATTGTACCATAAAGTAAAACTTTTTCCAGATCAATATATAAATTAAAAATTTGTCTTTTTTGTTGTTTTTTTCATGTATTGTGGACAGTGGATATTAAAAAGTACTAGATTTTTGCTTAAACGTACTAGCGTACAGAAAATGTCAAAAAAGTACTAGATCTAGTACAATTGTACTAGACTGGTAACACTGACATGGGCGCGACGGAGGTCCCAGCTGGGTGAACAGGGCCGGATTTTCTAAATTTTACTTTAAACCTTGTGCTCGAAAGCAGGAGAGAACGCGTACTACAATTATACAATATTGAGGACTGGACCTGAAATATAATAGTAACTGACATAATTATAGACCGCCAACAGCGGTCTATATACCTAGCTGTGAGTCAGAAAAATGTTCGTTGGTTGAGTAATCGTGTTTTTCGGCAATCTCAATTTTTTTCTCCGAGATGGTTGCAAGTGGAACGTTCAAATTTTCTGGGTTAATAGAGGGATAGTGCGTCTAGCTTCGATAAAAAATTCAGTTGCACAGGGCGTATCGTTTCGGAGTTATTAAACGTCAAAGTCGAAATTTCCGCGATATCGTATGAAATCGATATCAGGTCGCAAAACTTAATTAAATCGATTTAAATTTTCGGAGGTTGTGGAGGACCGGGAGCTTCAGAACCCTATTGAAACTGGCGGTATTCGGAAAATGGGAAGTAATTCTTTTGAATTTTTTTATGTCGAAAAATGCCCTGTGCAGACCCCTCTTTGGCACCAAATAACTCGGTCGCCGGAACGTCGGACAGAAAAACGGATTTGAACACAAAACTAAAGAATCTCAAATACTTTCTTTTTGCAATACATTTACCTATACCTAAAACGACTGGAAATTGGAAAAATTTGGGAAAAACTGGAAATTACGAATTTTCATGCAAATCTTTGACGGTTTTGAATTTTTTGGGGGGTCAAAATGGATTCAAATCGAAATCCCATGTACCTTATCGGAAACACCTCGCCGAACTACGTTACAAACGTATTTTTTGGTTCCTTCATTCTTACTAGGAAAGGAGCAATCGATAATTAAATTTAGATTTTTTACGATTTTTTTTCATGACATCTCTACATTCGAATCACTCTGTATCTTTTCCTATCTCATTTCTTCCAACTTTTTCAACGCTATCCCTTGGGGATATAATCAGGCTTTAATATAAATCCCGAACGGGTGATCCTGGACCGGATCTAGGAGGTAAAAACTCATTTTTTCTATTTTTTTCAACCAAAATTCATCTTTAAATGACATTATTATATATTATTTTTTTATTTAACAGTTCTTTTTTGTATTATTTCCTTCCCCCATCATCTGAGATACTCCACACTAATTAAAATTACATATTTTTTCGTTAAAGTTATAAATAAAAAGGTTTTTTTGCTTCGCTGCAGGAAAAATTTTAAAAAATGCATATATTAATAGTCTGCCTTGGAAAATCAGTTGAAGCAGCCTATCTTTACGTCGAAATTAAAAAATATGACCTGTCAGAATTATGCAAAAATGTCAGTATTTTTAGTGATTTTGGAAGCTTCCTGGGCCCATTTCGGCTTGGAATATACATGGAAAAGACAGAATGAACTTTATATTTTTAATTATGGTGCATTTCATTGGGCGATTTAAGCACTAAATACCAATTTTTTTTTATCTTTCTGAGACCCCGCAAAAGGATTTAAAAATCAGTTTATACGGAGAAATGTATTAAAATATGAAGGGTCGAAATGTCGCAAAAATGCCAGTTTTTCTTGTGAGATTTTAGGGCTTCTGAACCGTTTTGGGCTTGAAAAATACCGGGCAACGCCTCTACAGACCTTCCCGTGTGGATTACGGAACATATAACTTGAAGAATTGGGCATTCAGAACCATTTTTAACTATTTTTCGATGACGGTGCAAAGCTGCATAGAATGGTTTTATTCCATTAGTTAGTGTACGGGGTAAATCACAATGACTGGTCTGATTTAAAATTTGCTTAGGTTTGTTATTATTTGAGAACGGCTTATCTGATTAAATCGAGTGAGGTGGCAATCGAAAGGGAAGGAATTAAGCAATTTTCTTATTTCAAAATAATTTCGACATTTCGTTGGCATGACGATGAACAACTAGCTATTTTCGTTAATTTTTGAGTTGGACAGTTGAAAGTTGATATATGGCAAGAATTCGGTCAATTATTCAAAATTCTATATGTAAAATTTTGATTCGCATGGTTTCTATAGCAACGATTAAGGATAAAGTTGCCAATTTCTAACTCACGCACGGCTGATCTGATTGAAACGAGTGAGGTGGCAATCGATTGGCAAGGAAGTAAGCTACTTTTTTATGTGAAAATAATTTTGACATTTCGTTGCCGTGACGACGAACAATTTGCTATTCCCGGTATTTATTGAGTTGGAGATTGGAAATTTGATATATGGGAAGAATTCGGTCAATCATTTAAAATTATATGTGTAAATTTTGATTCGCGTGGTTTCTATAGCAACAATTAATGATAAAGTTGACAATTTCTAACTCACGCACAGCTTATCTGACTGAAACGAGTGAGGTGGCAATCGAAAGGGAAGGGAGTAAGCTACTTTTTTATGTGAAAATAATTTTGATTTTCCGTTGCCGTGACGACGAATAATTTGCTATTTCCGTAATGTATTGAGCTGGATAGTTGAAATTTGATGTCTGGGAAGAATTCGGGCACTCATTCAAAAATATATCTGTATATATCGATTCACATGGTTGGCATAGCAACGATTAAGGATAAAGTTGACAATTTTTAACTCACGCACGGCTTATCTGATTGAAACGACTGAAGTGGCAATCGAAAGGGAAGGAAGTAAGCTACTTTTTTATGTGAAAATAATTTTGATTTTCCGTTGCCGTGACGACGAATAATTTGCGATTTCCGTAAAGTATTGAGTTGGATAGTTGAAATTTGTTATCTGGGAAGAATTCGGTCAATCATTCAAAAATATATCTGTAAAAATCGAGTCCCATGGTTTCTATAGCAACGATTAAGGATAAAGTTGACAATTTCTAACTCACGCACGGCTTATCTGATTGAAACGACTGAAGTGGCAATCGAAAGGGAAGGAAGTAAGCTACTTCTTTATGTGAAAATAATTTTGATTTTCCGTTGCCGTGACGACGAATAATTTGCGATTTCCGTAAAGTATTGAGTTGGATAGTTGAAATTTGTTATCTGGGAAGAATTCGGTCAATCATTCAAAAATATATCTGTAAAAATCGATTCCCATGGTTTCTATAGCAACGATTAAGGACAAAGTTGACAATTTCTAACTCACGCACGGCTTATCTGATTGAATCGACTGAAGTGGCAATCGAAAGGGAAGGAAGTAAGCTACTTTTTTATGTGAAAATAATTTTGATTTTCCGTTGCCGTGACGACGAATAATTTGCTATTTCCGTAATGTATTGAGTTGGATAGTTGAAATTTGATATCTGGGAAGAATTCGGTCAATCATTCAAAAATATATCTGTAAAAATCGATTCCCATGGTTTCTATAGCAACGATTAAGGATAAAGTTGACAATTTCTAACTCACGCACGGCTTATCTGATTGAAACGACTGAAGTGGCAATCGAAAGGGAAGGAAGTAAGCTACTTCTTTATGTGAAAATAATTTTGATTTTCCGCTGCCGTGACGACGAATAATTTGCTATTTTCGTAATGTATTGATTTGGATAGTTGTGTACTATGTGTCGTGTTTGTTGTGTTTGTATGTATGTATAGTACAGGGTGTCCGAAAAGTCTTTGTATGGAGAAATACCTTTGCTATTTGTACAAATATAAACTTAATTGTCGGATTTAAAGCAAATCGTATACATTTGCATTTCTATGTGTACGGAGGTATATGTCTGTATACAAGCTGTCCAAAAAGTCATTGTAGGAGCAAATACTCCTAGTAGTACCAGGATAAATGTAATTAAACCGGATTTCATGCAAAATCGATCATATTTGTTTTTATATGTGTTGTATATACCTATACAGGGTGTTCGAAAAGTCTTGGTATGGGCAAATACTTCTAATAGTACCGAAATAAACCTAATTAATTCGGATTTTAAGTAAATCGACTATATTCCTATTTGAACGTGTGGGTGTTAGTTTGAATGTATACAGGGTGTCCGAAAAGTCTTGGTATGGGATTCCTATTATTACTTAGATAAACTTTATTAGGTCGGATTTCACGCAAATCGAATACATTTGTATTAATATGTGTTTATGTTTATATGTATGTATACAGGGTGTCCGAAAAGTTTTTCGTTTGCAAAAATAGTTTCTACGTGTAGGCGTTTTTATGTTTGTAGCGATACGGTTACGAAGGGCGGTCTATTCTCCATCATCAGTCCGAAGGAGTGTGATATCTTCCTTAATATATGGCCTAGCAACACGAAATCTTCAGGGCATGACAATGATATTACCGACCTTATAGAGCCCCCTCGGGGGGCAATTAGGCTGTCTATGCACCCTAGTTATAGAACTACCGTAGAGTTCCAGTTTCGGTTATTCGAGTTCTGCTTTATCCGAGCTATTATTTTGATTTTGTAGTGTCGCATTATATAAGTTTTATAAGTTTAATAAGTTATTATAATTCAGTTTCACTTTCTGTTAGATTTATATAACCGACTAGCTTGCGCCCGCGACTTCGTTCGCGGTATAACAATAATTTTACTCCATTACAAACTCTAAACCCCCATTTTACCCCCTAAGGGGTTGATTTATTGAAAACTGTAAAACACGTGTTTAATCCTTTATTTTTGGAGTACTCCTATGAAGTTTCAAGTTAATAGGACCAACTAATATTTTTTCTCTATACAAACTTTCAACCCCCTTATGGACCCCTTTAGGGGCTGAATTTTGAAAAATCCCTTAGCGAGTCTAAGCATGAACAGGAAACCTTGACCGCGGCCCTCATTCTCTGTAGGCCCAAATGGCCCCAGGGCGGATAGTCCGTGGGAATCAGCCAGGCGGACAGAGAGTGCTAAGAATCTGCGGAGTCTAAATCACTACCGACCCAAAACAACATCACTATTTATAGCAACTTACAACTGCCGAACACTCTCAAACCAGGCCAAAATTGTAGAGCTGGAAAAAGAGGCAGAAAATATTAAGTGGGACATCATAGGCATCAGCGAAGTAAGGCGCAAAGAGGAAGAGCTCATAGAACTTGAATCGGGCGATATCTTCTACTACCGAGGAACACCAACTGGCAAAACAAGCGGCGTGGGATTTCTAATCAATAAAACTTGGAAAAACAGAATAGTAGATGTTACAAGTATCTCTGACCGGGTAGCCAGTTTAACCCCACGGATATCAAAGAGATACACCATCGTCGCGTCCAAGCATACGCCCCAACGACCAGCTACTCAGACGAAGTAGTGGAAGAATTCTACACTGAAGTTACTCAAGCACTAAACAGTAACAAAAGCCAATTCAAGTACCTGATAGGTGACTTCAGTGCAGAAGTAGGAAAACAAAAGGACCAAGAACAACAAGTAGGAAAGTTTGGATTTGGTGAAAGGAACGAACGAGGAGAAAGGCTTGTATAATACGCACATTATCAGAATATGTCCATAGCAAACACGTCCTTCAAGAAAAACTCAAATAGGAAATGGACATGGCAAGGCCCAAATGGAACTATCAAGAACGAAATAGACTTCATCCTAACCAACAAGATGAACACGAGAAAAGATGTCAGCGTCCTCAACAAATTTCGGATAGGTAGCGACTACAGGCTAATCAGAGCAAGAGTTATACTGAACACAAAACTCGAAAGACTGAAACTGGTCAAAAAGCCAATGACAACAGGAGTAGACACAAATAAACTCATAGAAAACTCCGATCAATACCAGACACTCCTCAACAACAGACTACAAGACCAGGAAGAAAGAACACATATCATGGAAACTATCCTAAGCTCTGCCAAAGAAATAGGTGGTCCAAGAAAACATAATCAGCACAAGAATCTATCCGATGAAACTAGGACACTGCTGAGAAAGCGAAGGGAAATAAAAGCCAGGAACAACGTGCAAAGAATAGAGTACACCGAGCTGTGCAAGACAATAAGAAAGAAGATGCAGAAGACATCAAAAATTACAACGAAAGACTAGTAGAAGCTGCAATCGAAAACAGAAAAAGCTAGAAGACCGCTAAGAATGCCCTCATCATCGGCAAGAAACAAGTAGTGGCACTAACAAATGACAACACCAGAATCACAAACAGAGAAGAAATAATAAACCTAGTAACCATATTCTATAGTGAACTATACAAGGCTCCGGAGACGATACAGGAAGACGGAACGACGACACGAATACATGACGACACCCCAGAAGTTCTCGTGGAAGAAGTGGAGAAGGCGCTTAATAGCATGAAAAATGGTAAAGCAGCAGGCAATGACGGTGTGATGGTCGAACTAATCAAATATGCAGGTAAGCGAACCTGGCAAATCCTAGCTAAGATCTACACTAACTGCCTAAGATCAAGATATATACCACAAAATTGGAATAGCGCCAATATAATTCTAATTCACAAGAAAGGCAGTAAAGAAGACATAAGAAACTATCGACCAATCAGTCTGCTACCAATAATATACAAGGTATTCACAAAGATCATAAATACCAGAATACAGAACACGCTAGATACTGCACAACCACGGGAACAGGCTGACTTTAGAAGTGGCTTCAGCACAATCGACCACATACACACATTAAGAGAGGTCATCAGTCGAACAAAAGAATATGAAATACCACTGACACTAGCCTTCGTAGACTTCGAGAAGGCGTTCGACTCGATATATCCCAAAGCTATAATAGAAGCCCTAACTAGTCAAGGTGTCGACAAACCGTATATAGAAACCCTGGCAAACATATAAAAAGAAGCCAAAGCCAGAGTCATGCTATACGAAGGATCTCCGGAATTCCCCACAAATAAAGGAGTATGTCAAGGAGACGCAATATCTCCAAAGCTCTTCACGGCAATACTTGAAGAAATCTTCCGTAAGCTAGACTGGGACAACAAAGGTCTATGCATAGACGGAAAACACCTCAACCACCTAAGATTCGCTGATGACATTGTACTAATCGCCAAGAACCCTGATGAACTTCAACAGCAAATTGACGAGCTAAATACAGTATGCAATAAGGTAGGTCTGAAGATGAACCTAGCCACAACTAAGATAATGTACAACGAGCTGGTAGACAAACAATACATACAAGTAAACAACACCACACTGGAAATAGTAGAATACATAGACCTGGGTTAACTAATACACATCTTGGAATCTCTACTACCAGAAATCAACAGAAGAATAAAACTAGCATGGAGAGCATTCGGTAGAAACTCAATCATATTCAAATCTAGAATGCCATTCCACCTAAAGGAGCGAAAGTTTCAAATTTTGTTTTCCGTCGAAGCGACATTTACCACCAACAGAATTTTCGAGGCTTTAGAGTACAACTAATCCTTACTGGGTAGTAGAATGTCGGAGTCAAGTGTCTCAGAAAGTTAATGTTTGGTGTGGTGTTTTGAAGAACAAAATTTTAGGACCAGTTTTTTTCGATAATAACATTAACGGACAAATATTTATTTTTGAAAAATGACTTTTCTGATATTATTGATGAGTTGCCTATGAATGTAAGGCAAGATTTAATATTTCAGTTAGATGGTGCCCCTTGTCATTTCTCAGCAGAAGTAAGAGCCTGACTTAACTTCAATTTCAAAATTGGACGGACTTCGAATCAAGATGATAATTTTGCGGATTGGCCGCCTAGGTCCCCCGACCTCACACCTCTTGATTTCTTCTTTGGGGACGAATTAAGGTAATTGTTTACAAATACAGACCTGGAAATCTGATTCCATTAAAAACAGGATAAGAGAAGCATGTGAAGAAATCCCAGCCGATCATGTAAGACATGCTGTTTGCCGGTTTAAGAAAAATCTTGTCAAGTGCATTAAAAACAATGGTGGTTCTGTTGAAGCCTAAAATTTATTTTTAAGATCTGTTAGTTAAAATAAATAGTTTCCTAAATATGTTTTCTCTATTTTCATTACGCCTTGTATAACATATCTTTTTTTTTCAATGCGAGTCTTACTTTTACAAGCAAAACTTTTTCAAGAATAACTTTTTCTCATAGAATCAAAAATAAAAAAGTTTCTCATTTGGTAACCAAATCTGGGCAGACGCTGTATATACAGGGTGATATAGAATTCATTGCATATATTGGAATGGGTGACTCAGGGGGTAGTCTACAGACATACCCTATACTTTTTTTTCTTAAATCGAACATTTTTAAAATTTTCAAAAATACCCTAAAATCCGTCGATATTCGCCGCACCTGGCTGAGCGTACACACGGAGCTTGACGGAAATTTTCGCGCGAAAAATTTAAAAAATTGAATTTGTTGAAACGTTGCCAGGCATATTATGAATCTTAAGAATAATTTATTTTCAGTTATTAACCGTAATTTAAGACAAAGGTAAAACAAATTTAAACCTTTTTCGAAGAAAAAACAAAAAATGTTAAAAAGGCCACTGGGAAACCACTCCATTCTGTGCACAGCCTTAGTTTTAACCAGTAGTTGCCTAACATAATTTAAATATCAATAAGTAAAACTAATAAAAAGTTGCAAAAAATGATACTTATCTAGCAGGGAATGTATTGGAAATGTCTCTAATTTGCTCCCAAACAAGCATGATTCGTAGCATATTGACCCGAACCCCGAAACCGTTGAAAGATGTTCTCCATTCAACACGATTTCGCAGTTAATTCACTTTTTAAATTGGCATACTTACTATACACTATTTCCTCGTCGTACCCCGCAAAATGACATCCGTAAGCTAAGCATCTCGGCATCTTGGATTAAGAAACAGATTAGAAATCGATTAAAATCTCTAACTAAAACTTATACGAACAGGCGGCAAAAAGAACATTTTATTTTTCTAGATGCAAAAATACTATTTAGTGGATAGCGTCACCTCAGACAAATTATTTTCCAACGCAGTTGCCAAATTATAGAAGCAGTGCAGAAGAAATACACATTGACCGTGCCACGCGAATATTGATGTAAAAAAATACATACGTACCATTTTATTACATTAAAAAAGAGAAAAAGCTCTCGTTTTATAATTTATTTTTTTAAATAATGCAATCAACACTAATCGTTTTGCGCCGAATCGGCAATATGGGAGGACGAGAGACCTTTTAGAATTAACCGCGTCCTTATTGGTCATAAGTTATAGCGGCGGCGCGGCGTTTTTGAAATCCTGAGTAATTTAGCGTTTTTTTTTCTAATAATAAGCTGTAAAAACTGTTACCGGGCAGTTAAAATATAAAATACATACAAAACGTAACACTTAAAAATTTTTAGTATCAAATTTTGTTGAAATATCTTTATTTGAAATACTTTTATTACTAGCTAATATGCTCTATGTCATATGCAACCACTTATACACCTATATGTATGATGGGTTGCATATCGTAATATCCTCATTAAAGCAAGCCCTACACGATCTTTATTACTGTCACTATTTCACACAACAGCAATACTGTCTGTGTATTATAAAAATATTAAAATATTCGGATAATCTTCAATACTTTACTTTATTTCATCATTCTATACTCCGTACACGATCAATATTACTGACAATATTTTTTCATACTGACAGTAATACTGATCGTGTAGGGGTTGCTTTACAATATCCTTACCTCTGTTTTTATTAAGAATATAGTTTTAAGTACAGTAGTATCTTTTTACCCTTTTATTTTCTATGAGTAGTATTTTCAACGTTTTCAGCAAGTTGTGGTCATTGGTGGTCATTGTTGGAATATTTTATTCTGCTCGTTAAAACAAAGTTTTATACTTCGCAGTGTTTATTAAATAATCCTAACACATTTAATTATTTATTACAGTGCTATTTAATAGATTATCGTATGCGCTGAGTGTTGTGGAATATTAAGTTTGCAAAACACATTTCTGGATGTTTAGTTTGGTGGTAGTTTTCATTTGAACAGCTGATCCCTGGATTATTGTAGGTATTTTAACTTTTTGAAATTTAGCGTTTTGAGTTAGTTATAGTTATTAAGATCTGTTCACCAGTTTAAAAAAGGCAGTATTTTTCGTGGCATATTATGATGTTTATTTCTTTACAATGCTTTGATTGTGATTTTAGTGTTTATTACTTTTTTAATCCTAATGAAATATAGCGAGTGATATTAAGCTGATAAGAATAGATATTATCCTTTGATCTGTGTCAAAATGTTGAGAAGCGAATTAATAAGGGTGATAAGTTGTCAACCTCATCTCTTTTTTGTTTAGATTTTGGTTAGTTTTAGTTACTGAAAAGTACAAAAGTTAGTTTTTTCTCACTTTTTTGTATACGTTAGCTTCATACAATTGAAGGGTTGATTCCAAAAGCCAGACAAGTCCAAAAATCCGTTTTTTTGTAAGTACGCCGCATATTGTATGTATTGTATTGTTGTATATATTAATAGTATCTGCAGTTCTGTTAAATATTGTAATGTACTATTGTTTGCTGGTGACATTAAGATGTTTAAAAAACCCCGCTAATAAGATACTATTGGACCTAAGGATATTGGTGCAATACTTATAAAACCCAGAACACCATCAGTGTTATGAAAATTTACTACAGCAATTTCATACTACTGAACATGAAGCACCCGCTGAGGACAATATTGAAATTGACAGTGAAGAATATCTGTGATGGTTGTGAAGATGCCTAATACTATAGAATCTAGTTCGTAAAAATTACATTTTGTTCTGGAAAGAATAAATACTATAATGCTTTTATGTAATCGTTTTTTATTCTGCAAAAACCAGACAAGTTTATTTTTTTAAAAAAACCAACATTAAAATTAAATTATTTTGGGCGCATAGATAAAGATGTTGATGGAACGTATTTATAAACCATTAAGTCATTATAGATGCAACACAAAAGAAGCCACGCGGTTTTATTTAAATTCTAAAAATTTATATTTTTGAACATGTCTGGTTATGAGTTATTTTTGTTAAACTGTTGCTAGTTTTTATTGCGCTATTAGATTTTTTTGTTTGAAGCTAATTTTAGATAGGTAGTATTTCCTCTAAAAATTTCTGGTCGGCTTAGTTGAAAATTATTATTGTAATCTTTGTTTGAACAGCTGTTCTCTGGATTTTTTGTGTTTTAGTATTTTAACTTTTTGAAATTGAGTGTTTTGAAAGAGTTAAGTAGTAGGATTTTTTTATTTACACAAAAATATAATTTTTTTAAACCGGTTACGTAGGAGAGACTAGAAAAACATGGCAACGCCTGACGTCAAAACAAAAGTTTTTTTCTGTAACTGACGTTTCTCGTTTTTAATTTGGCCATGTATTTATGACCAGTGGTGCGCTGTTACTAAAAAAAATTTTTTGAGGGCCGATATCAACCTTTTTTTTATCGTGAAGCGCCATTTATGAATATTTTTATTCAATCTGAATTCATATCAGGATTTACTGGTTTCAATATATGCAGTGAATTTCATAACACCCTATATATATATATATATATATATATATAGGGTGTTATGAAATTCACTGCATATATTGAAACCAGTAAATCCTGATATATATATATATATATATATATATATATATATATATATATATATATATATATATATATATATATATATATATATATATATATATATGTATATATATACATCCCGCTATCTTCCGGGCGTCCTTTCATAATTCGTGCTCTGAGCGTCCACCAAAAAATTTCCCAAGCAATCCCGACTATACCGAGTGAATATTTTTTTATTTTTGAACTGTAGGTGTTGTTAAGAGCATTTAGAATTTAATTTTTCAAGTAATTTTTTTTTAATTTTTACATTACCGATTTCCCGGCGTCCTTTCTTAAAACCACTTACGAGCGTCCAAAATATACAGAAAAACTTTTAAATTCCGGCCACCTAGCGTCCTATTTGTATATTATGCTTTTACCGAGTCCACTATTGAGCGCCCGGCCATGTTGCCAGATTAAAATGGTACTCTTATAGTACTGCTAGAGTTAATTGGCATATATAAAGTTCATATCCCAAGTCTACGCCACCCTATTGGTCCACTGCGAATAAAATGGACTGTCGGTGTCGTCCTGACTACAAAAATTTCGGATATGCGGTTTTTGATGCGATCCGCTCGGGTTTTCTCTTGAAAAAGTTTTAATGTTTCAAGTTTATTAGAGTATGACTCTACATATGTTTCGCCTTATTAGGGCTTTTTCAAGAGTACTGATGTAGTAATACTAAAGTTAGGAAGGATCGTTTACAAATATATATACCTGATTTTATTACCTAATTGCTTTAAGATTCTTATTTTGATAAATCTTCGGGAGGTCCAAGTCATAAAGATGATAACTATTTGTCAATTATTGGGGCGTTCTGGAAATTTTGTTGGTCATTTGTACAGGGTGTTAAATTGTTTTTTAAAGATTTTTTAATTTCTAGTTCTAATAAATCTAGTCTTTTGCCATTATTTTCATGGTGAAGTAATTTAATATTATCTAAATTTATAAAATGATTGTTTTCTATACAATGGGAGGACATCCCAGAGTTTTTTATATTGTTTAAAATGGACGTGTTGTGTTCTTTTATTCTTGTTTTCACGCTTCTACCACTTTGGCCTACATATATAGCTCCACAATCGGCACAATTTATTTTGTAAACTCCCGATTTGTCTAATTTGTCAGTTTTGTCCTTATTGTTTACTAGTAGCTTGCCCAGGTTTAGTTTATTTACACATATATTTCTACAGCCTAAATTATTTAATCTGTTACAAATATTATTGGTAAATTTAGAGGTATAGTTAATGAATTTAAAGTTGTTATTTTTTGGTGGACTTATACTATAAAATTCCTTTCTTAATATTTTTTTCTGTTTATTTTTTAACATATTATCAATTAGGCTTTCTTTGTATCCGTTGCTTTTTGCTATCTGTTTTATGACACAGAGTTCTTTGTGAAAGTTTTCTTTGTTTAGTGGAAAGGTGACTAATCTGTGTATGAAGCTGTGGAATGGAGACAATTTTATTTTCCATGACTGTTTTGATGTGTAATGTATTGTTGTATCTGTGGTTGTTGGTTTCCTATAAATGTCAAATTCTAGGTGGTTATTTATTTTTTTAATATTGATATCTAAGAAGTTTATTTCGTTGTTAACCCCTTTCTCCATTGTGAATTCAATATTTTTATGTAGTGAATTTATAAGGTCCAAAAGCTGATCTAAACTTCTATCTGTGCCATCCCAAATACAAAAAACATCGTCTACGTATCTTCCAATAGAAAACATTTTTGACGAGAGGATTATCAGAACTAAAGATAGACTTTTCTAAGTTTGCCATAAAGATTTCTGACAATAAGTCCACCTTTTTAAATTATTGAAAATTGATTATTAAATTTTTAAATTATTAACATCCGGAAAGGTATGACCTGTCTCTAGACAATGTTTGGCGAAATTTGAATTTTCTTTGTTCTTTGAATGAATAGATTTTATTAGGGTGTTTGCAGTGTGATTTGGTTCAGGTTTGGGTGTGTTCTGCAGGACTTTTTTAACTTTTCCTTTGGTTAGATTTCAACCTGGCATATGGGTTAGTGACAATTCTACTTCACATATTAAGTTTCTGTTACGTTAACTTAAAAACTTATAAACATGGAGGTACCAAATAACAGTACTTTAGTATCCTTTGACGTCACTAACATGTTCCCCAACATCCCAATTTGACCTCAGCATGAAGGAAAGCTATTTCCAGTATAATAAAAAATTTTATAAATAAAAAGATGGCTTAGCAAAGGGTTCATCACTAAGTCGTCTTCTAGCTGAAATCTTCATGTCTAATTTGGAAGAAACTTTCTTAAAAACCGAATACGCAGAAAACATAAGTTTCTGGTACATATATGTAGATGACATTTTAGTATGTTTTACGGGTAATGATGCGGATTTACAACTAACTCTAAATCACCTAAACAGTCTACATCATAAAATTAAGTTCACAATGGAAAAGGAAAAAAACAACAAAATTAATTTTCTGGATATTACATAACAAAACATAACAAAAAAGGACAAAGAATTCTCATTTGATATTTGAATGCTATGCTGGAACAACGTTGTAACCGCCAATATGTGCAAATGCGGGTTTTCCGTGGAACAACATTGTATGTGTCGAAATAAAGGTACTGACGAAAAGGTAGAAGTATAAGGAGCTTTTGAGGGTATTTTATACTAGCATTAAAATTAGCCGACTTGCATCTTCCGGTGTAACAACGTTGTATATGCTTACCGTGCTACTTTCGAGTCAAATTTTTACCATGTGTTAAAGTGTTTTACTGCGTAGTCCGTTGTTTGAAAAAGAAATGGATGTTAGTTTAACCGAATCAGTTATTACGCAGCTAAACAGAGGCAAAAGACGAAAGTTAAGTATTGAAAATGGAAGCAGAATGTAAGAAAACGCAGCAGAGATGGTGGAAATTTTTACGTTTCGTCTAGGAACATACCCAAAGACTTTTATACTAAGTCACTTACATAAAACTCAACGATGTTTTTAAATTATGTAAATAAACACGTTTTTTACTTTCACTTGTACTTTATTTTTAATCGTAAAACAACGTTTTAACCGCCTTATTTCCACAAAACAACGTTGCAACCGACGTGGATGTGCAACGTTGTTTTATTAAAATATAACAACTAAGTTCATAAATCCCTACTCTGTATACGACCAAGTCAATATTGCCTAAGATAATGTTATGCTACCTACAGTCAATCACATTAAGTTTATAAACACTTTACTTGTCAAAGCAATCAATAATAAAACGTTTTTTTTAATTTCCCAACAAAATCGTATTTGGCGCTTACACCGTTGTTCCAGCATAGCATTCATTTATAGAAAACCCACGTTTACAGACACAACAATTCCTAATCACTCAACCCATCCCACTTCCTAGAAAACTGCAGCTTATAAATCTATGATACATAAAGCTTTCGCAATCCCTTTAAACGAAGACAGCCATAAAAATGAATTAAATAATGTAATTAAAATAGCCAAAAACAACGGGTTTAACTCAACCACAATAAATAAATACATTATTAAACAAAAAACAATAACAAATAACTATTAACCAAATATACTAATAACAAAAATACTTCAGTACACCATTGCTTGAATAAACTATTGTATATATAAAAAACTAGATGCCGGTAAAAAGATTATACTACTTCTAAAATACCTACTAATGGATAAATATTTTAACAATATGGTAGAAAAATTAATCCCTTCGAAGATATCGTCTTTAAAGCGGCCAGGTAGGCAGGAAATGTCAAGAGAAAGGAGTTACAAGCAATTCCAGCCAAAAGAAAACAGTTCTGTTGCTCTACCTTTAAAGATTTTCTAAGGCTATCAAAAATATTATCAAGAAATTAACAGGTGAAAATGTAAACAATGCTCAAGAAATACAAATTCAAGAAAATAAGAAAAATTCTGTTATGGAGATATATGGAGATAACGCCATCTACGGGCTAGACTATGATTACATATCGTCTACGTATCTTCCAATAGAAAACATTTTTGACGAGATTTGATTATGATTACATATAATAATTGTGTTTTTAATTGTAACAAGTAAAATTGTTCTAAATAAATATGTATTTTTATAATGTTTTTCTTTTTTTGTATGTCAAAAAATTATATCTTTTTTGTATTTTTGTGGTTTCTGAAAATAGTCCATCAAATTTGTTTCGGGCATTTATGAACTATGCAGAACATTTTGATTTTTTGCCTTAAAGGAACAGCTTTCATTCATTTTTATTGTCATTTACTAAAAAAGTGCCCTCAACTTCATTTTAGGCACTTCTTGTCTAGTAACAATAAAAATTAATTCAGGCTGTTTCTGCAACAAATCTTCAGGCAAAATGTTCGACAAGTTCATGTGCCTTTAACATATTAATACAGACTATTTTCTGAAAATCGCCTGCTGAAGTTGGGCAAAAAGATAAATGAAAAAACTCTAACATTAAAATTCGCATAGGTTAAAACTGGTCTTTTTGACAATTAGGGCTTTAAACTGATAACTGTAAGAATAAGACTACTGAATTTTGTGATATAAATTATTCTTCGCCTTTCTACCTAAATTTATGAAGAAAAATGTATCCATGTACACATACTTAGAACTAAATATACCTATTTAACTGTTCCATTACAAGAATTTATTAGGAAAAGGAAGAAATTGTAGAAATATAAGAATATAGTATGCAGTGGCGGCTGGTGAAATTTCAAAGTTGTATATCTCTATTCATACTTACAGGACCCGTACCAAATTTAGAGGTTTTAATAGTGAGCCCACTAGGAGTATTTTGGTACAGAAAAAAACATTTTGTAATTCGCGAAAAAAGTTGAATTTTTGCTGCACCCCCCATGGGAAAAAAATGAACGCGTTTAGGAATTTTAGATACTATTTTTTCTAAACAAATTTTACATCATTTTGTCGAGAATTTTTAAATTTTAAGTGAAAAAAATGTGTTAGTAGAAAGTTATACAGTGTGTTTCCTAAGTCATCTTATATATTTTAAATTGCTATCCATATGAACATATGTCCAAAATGTCTATTTTCCGAAATACAGGATGTCGAAATTAATTTTCTTCCCAGTTTTTTTTTTAATTATGTTAAAAACGGAATGTTTGCTTTTTATCAAACTTTAAATATTTACACGGCTTATTAGAGGATATGTTTAAGTGTAAACAAATATTATCGCTTCACTAGGGGCGTGCGTGTATGCAATGGTAAACATAATTTAAAAAGTGCAAATATATGCACGCCACTGATATTTTTAATTTTGCCAGCATTTTTGCAATTTTCATTCAATACCTGACATAAAATGTCTCTTAGCATTTTAGTTTAGGAGAAAAATGCTATTTTTTGTGTTAGGTATTGAATAAAAATAATCAAAAATACTCGCAAAATTAAAAATATGGCATGCATATTTAAAAACAAAAATACCATTGCCTACACGCATGCCCCTGGTGACGCGATTAAATTTTTGTTGACACTTCATTTCTTCTCATAAGATAAGCAGTGTAATCGTTTAAAGTTTGATAAAAAGAAGACATTCCGTTTTTAGAATAATTAAAAAAAATTAAAATTTGGGAAAATAGGCATATTTGGACAATTGTTTATAAGAAAATTGTTTCATAAAAAGACCTGAGGAATAGCTACTTAAAATATTTTAGATTACTTAGAAAACACCCTGTATATTAATTTATTTGGCTTTTTCTAACATTAATTTATTATGAAAATCGCTCTCTATACCAAACTGTCTTATTATATAGAATCTTTTATACCCCATATTATTTTTATAGAGGTACCAAATCACAGTACTTTAGTATCCTTTAACGTCACTAACATGTTCCCCAACATCCCAAATTCAGACTGTATTAACATAATCAAAAACACACTAACAATAAAAAACGTAAATCCTGTCATAAAAACGAAATTATTACTCTTTTTGACCTCTGCATGAAGGAAAACTATTTCCAGTATGATAACAAATTTTATAAACAAAAAGATGGGTTCACCACTAAGTCCTCTTCTAGCTGAAATCTTCATATCTAATTTATAAGAAACTTTCTTAAAAACTGAATACGCAGAAAACATGTACAAGTTTCTGGTACAGATATGTAGATGACATTTTAGTATGTTTTACCGGTAATGATGCGGATTTACAACTAACTTTAAATCACCTAAACAGTTTACATCATTAAATTAAGTTCACAATGGGAAAGGAAAAGAACAACAAAATTAATTTTATGGACATTACAATAGCAAAAAAGGACAAAGAATTCTCATTTGATATTTATAGAAAACCCACGTTTACAGACACAACAATTCCTAATCACTCAACACATCCCACTTCCCACAAAACGGCAGCTTATGATATGTCTAAGATACATAGAGCTTTCGCAATCCCTTTAAACGAAGACAGCCGTAAAAATGAATTAAATAATATAATTAAAATAGCCAAAAACAACGAGTTTAACTCAACACAATAAATACATTAATAAACAAAAACAAATAACTATTAACCAAATATACCCACGTTTAAAAACCAATGAAAAGTTTCAGTATGCTAAAATAACATATTTTGGTCCAATCTCTGAAAAAATAGCACACATCATCTGAAAAAATAACAAAAGTAGCTTTTACACCAGCACAAAAAATATCCCAATTACTTTTAAATGCCAAAAGTAAAACATCACCCCTTAAAAATTCAGGAGTTTATAGACTAAGGTGTAATGAGTGCAGTAGCTCGTATATAGGCCAAACCGGGAGAAATTTTAGCGTTAGATTTAATGAGCATAAAACATCTTTTTTGTTAAACAAAAAAAATTCAAACTTCGCCAAACATTATTTAGAGACAGGTCATACCTTTCCAGACGAGAATAATTTAAAAATTTTGTATACCGTTCCTAAAGGAAAAAAGCTTTATATTCTAGAATCAATTGAAATTTCTAAGCATAACAGAAACCCTAATATTAAATGACCAAATACCCCTGTGGAATTTCCAGCTATTCACAGTCCTCTATAACGATCAATAACCTTCCTTTGTTAAATAGTTCCTAAACACCGGTCGCAGATCTATAGAAATTCTAAAAATAACCCTACAGTGTTGACACATTGCAAGACGGCAAAGGACGCTTGGTAATCGTCGGGCTCAAAGTAGAATATACCATCAAATAATATACTGAAGTTGAACCAACTGCCCCTGTCGGTCGATCCGTTGTACTAACAATATACTCATAATATATAAAAGTGCAGGGTTTACTATTTTCCTGGCGTCCGAAACAAAATTTTAGATTTCAAATATCTGAAGTACTATATGCACGTAGGTATAGTTTATATGGCAATACAACAGAGCGTCCGTATACGGACGCTCTGTTGGAACCGGACGCTTGGAAGATAGCAAATCGTTAATGTACGGACGCTCGGAGTGTAGTAGGATAAATATATATATATATATATATATATATATATATATATATATATATATATATATATATATATATATATATATATATATATATATATATATATATATATATATATATATATTTTAGGGTGGATCGAAAAAATCTTTTTGTGGATTTTCAGTTGACCTTACCTGGCGAAAGTTGTCAGTAGATATCATGATTGCTTTAGCCAAATCTCAGAATTTTCGAACATCATCTTCAGGTTCCCCGCGAGTGTCAAAGTTTAGGGAAAATGTCAATTTTTTACCTTTACCAAAAAAATAACGGAATGTTTTTCTTTAATTATTTTACTTGGGCTGATATGCCCAATCAATGTTGTATTATTAAAAAAAAGCTCGGAATTTTTGATAAACATCTAGAGGTTCCACTGCTGTATACAAATTAAGAAAAAAATTAAAATAAAAAACTTTTTAAAAAAATATATTTTGTGTAATTTTTGTTAAGCAAATGATTTTTGTTTTGCTTGACAGACGAAACAAAATCATTTTTTGGTATTAAAATATGGAAGCTTGTTCCTAGAGTCTATTTTGGCCCTAATGAATCGGTCTCTAGCTTCTTGGCCTGAAACAGCTAGAGAAGCCTCTGTTACAAGCTTAATACTCCTCTCCACAGCTTGGGTGTGGCATAAATTTTAAAATATGCCTCTTCCTACATTTCCTTGCCACACCCAAGCTGTGAAGAGGAGTAATAAGCTTGTAACAGAGGCTTCTCTAGCTGTTTCAGGCCAAGAAGCTAGAGACGGATTCATTAGGGCCAAAATAGACTCTAGGAACAAGCTTCCATATTTTAATACCACAAAATGATTTTGTTTCGTCTGTCAAGCAAAACAAAAATCATTTGCTTAACAAAACTTACACAAAATATATTTTTTTAAAAAGTTTTTTATTTTAATTTTTTTCTTAATTTGTATACAGCAGGGGAACCTCTAGATGCTTATCAAAAATTCCGAGTTTTTTTTTAATAATACAACATTGATTGGGCATATCAGCCCAAGTAAAATAATTAAAGAAAAACATTCCGTTATTTTTTTGGTAAAGGTAAAAAATTGACATTTTCCCTAAACTTTGACACTCGCGGGGAACCTGAAGATGATGTTCGAAAATTCTGAGATTTGGCTAAAACAATCATGATATCTACTGACAACTTTCGCCAGGTAAGGTCAACTGAAAATCCAAAAAAAGATTTTTTCGATCCACCCTAATATATATATATATATATATATATATATATATATATATATATATATATATATATATATATATATATAGGGTGTTATGAAATTCACTGAATATATTGAAACGGGTAAATTCTGATTTAAATTCAGATTGGGGAAAAATAGTCATAAATGGCGCTTCGCGATAATAAGCTAGGAATCGCCCATCAAAAAAAAATAATTCCAGAGCACACCACTGGAAGTAAAACATATGGTCATATAAAGAAGAAAAGAACACTAAGCTAAGTTGTTATGTTGCCAGGTCTTTTAACAAAATTTCTATGTAAGTTTGAAGAAATAATATTATTTTAATACATGACCTTTAAAGAAACAAATCCTACCAACTCTTCCAAAATTCTCACTTTCAAAATGTTAAAATACTGCCTATAACACAAATTTAATAAAACTCTCTAGAGAAAAGCTGTTTAAACCAAAATAAATACCCCAACTTCCACTAAATTTAAAACGCACCTCACCAAGCGACGAAACGATATTTTGTTAATATTGTCGCGCTAGGGGTCGTCGGGGTTGATAAATTAGGCTGCGGTTTACCAAAATACTTGTATGATTTATTCAGGTACACAATTCACTTACGTTGCTAGGTTGGGTAGCGTAGGGGGCAGCTTCTATCGGAGTACTCAGTCAGCCTAAAGGGCTGGCGCTAATTGTACTGTTCGTGCGGCACCACAGTGACGCCTCCTGTCGGGACGCGACAGTAGCGCGCTCCCAGTCGGGACACGACGCCATCCTTTGCATCTCGCTGGTACGCTTTTTATATGAATCCCTCAAGAACAGTTTATACAAACAGTACAACTGGTCAGGGTTCATAAAATAAAGGCGAGGCCAGCGATATGCAATCGCAGCACGTAGAGTGGTTTCCGAAATGTTAAATAAATAATATGAAAAATGTATAGAAATTTGGAAAAAATGATGAATATCTGGGGAAATATGACATTTCCCCCGCGCCTGTAAAAGCTAGCCCCTAGCTTTAAAAATTTACACATCACACGTTTACAAAATACACATATAACATAAACAAAATATACAATAAACAAATACAATATAAACAAACGATTTGGAGCTCGCAGGCTCGGTACACTCTGTATTTATTTGGGTGAAATGAGGAGTGGTAAAACTAGCTTAAAAATGAAGAATAAAAATGGTTACTGTCCTGGTAGTCTGGTTCACATGTACACACTTTCTTTACAAAGTTCTATTATTAGGGAGTTCCAACACGTTACTGATCGAATAGCCTACACACCGACAAAACCCGACACATCTTAGGCGCCACACGTTGAGGCTGGTCGTCATGCGTTTCTTGTTCAGATGCAGCAGTCACGGTTCCTGTGTCCTGGGGGTGGGATCGGCTAGTTTTGTTGCCGACTCCCAGTGCAGCAGGGGTCTCCCTCCTCCGAAGAGTGCGGCCATCCGGACTTTGGGTGGACTGAGCCGTGAGTGACGGGAACTTTGCTGGGCTGATCCTGAGACTAGTTGTGGTCAACCAGCGCTGTAAGTTCCTTAGGTATGTACATTGTACCAGTGTCATCACGGCTCGTTGTGCAGGAGTTCAGTCCTAGTGAGGGAAGACCAGGCTGGCGAGACATGGCGGACCGTGCGTGGCTGATGCATGACGCTGGTTGTGTGGCCGCAAGCGGCGACTGGCCTTTGGTTTTTTGGTGTGTTTGGTGGCTCTCGATCCAGGTCGTGTGGTCTCCCAATGGTACATGAAAACAAAAAAAGACTACCGGCAGTTAAAAGGAAAAATACAGTTTAGAAAAAGAAAAAGAAAATAATGAAAAATAATGAAAAGCTACATAATATTACGATGTTTAGGTAGAAGTAGACAGGCTAAGAACATTCACCCGGTTTTTACATACGACTTCTATTGGTGTCTAAGTATTACTCTTTTGGAGACAGTGAGACATTGGTCTCTAATTCATCAGGGGGAAAAACAAAATTATACGCATTTACATAACAATTTAAAACCCAAATATAGCGTAATCACATCATCAAATATTTACCATATTTACCATCCTATTTATTCATCAATAAAGTCACATAAACTCCAAATACAACTTGCATATAACTCTTAATATTTCGCATAAGTCACATAAACTTCAAAAACTACTTGCATAAAACTCTTAATATTTCGCATAGGCAGACATTCAACCCTATATGAAGGTCATCTTCCATGTCTCCCTATACTCACATAATGACTCTTAGTCATTTAAATAACGGTATACATACCACCATCGAGTAGGCGAACATTCAACTCTATATGAAGGTCCTCTTCCATGTTCCCCTACTCGGAAAACATGACTTTTAGTCATTTAAATAAATAATCATAACACATAATACATATCACCATCAAATAGGCGGACATTCAACTCCGTGTTCAGAGTCTTCTTCCATATCCCCCTATTTGGAAAACATATGACTTTCAGTCATATAAACAATTAAACACACAATTATAAAATGCATATGGTAAGCATTATTGTACGCTATATTTAAATTTACTGAATAATAATAATATTCGACTTAGAAGTAAAAAAGAAGTTGGAAAAAAAAATTCTGACCCTGGTTTATTTTTCAATGTCTCAGTCATAAAATATACCCTTGTTTTTGTTTAACTTATTTATATTAGACACCGTATATTACAATTTAATAAAACTACCTAGGTGAATGGTATCTTTAATATTATATATCAATTGTTTACTTTTCTGCTGATTAAATAAAATAATGAACTGTCTACCTTTACCTTCGTGACTTATTTATAGTAATGAACTTGATCAAATTTATACGTGATGATATGTTTGTTTATTATAAACGCAAAAAATAGAAAAATAGTATTCTGTATGGTTTGTGCTAACTTAATCTAAAATTTACTATCGCAATAAAGGTAAACTATACTTAAAATTATACATAAAAAACATTCAAACCAACAAACTTTGGGTATACCCTCTTTCATACTAACACACTGACACAACACAAAACACACATTTACATACCAAACACCTAGTTATGAAAACAAATTTTTAAAACTTTACAAAAAAAAATACTTTTCCAGAGAAAATAAGAAAAAGTCTTACCATCCTTTATGTACATAATGGTTGGATTCCCAAAATATTTTATCCATTGGAGGTCCTTTATATAGTTTAAAAAATTAAATAGATTATATTCTTGCTTATAATTCGTAAGTCCCATTTTAAAACAAAAAGTGCATTTAGCCCAGATTACATGAAAAAAAAAAGTCCATGTATAAAATAATACCCCTTTCTTTCATTTCTCAAAAGAGTACTAGCCCCATTTTTTTTCACAGGCGGCTTTTAGGACTTTTGGAGAAAAAAAACATTATTTTATTTTTTCGAAGGTCGGTCCTTTAAAATAAAAAATAGATTAGTCATTTAGAAAAAGAGTAAAAATGAGCATCTTCCTAAAAACAGGTATAAAATTTTGTATTTGCTGCTACGGGACCTCGTTACCGGAGGTGGCGGCTGCTCACTAAACATCAGAGGCGAAATTTAAGTACTTATGTTAAGTATCAAACCTAAAAATGGTAATGAAAATGTAAATAACTCTGTGGCATCTTATCAAAAATGGCGATAAAAAGGGCAGTACAAATATACATATGTATATGGTAATAAAAATAATTAAAAGAAAATATTTAGGAAAATAGGAAATCTTTATATTTGAATGGCGCCTAGATATATTATGTAAATATGTTTATAAAAATAACGATACTATTTGCATAACACTTTGTTAATAATATTATAATAATAGCATGTTCAACTTTAATTGATAACATACCAAGTACGCGAACCTTGTGTATTTAATTTCAAAATACACTTTAAGTTCCTGAGCGACGACCTCAATGTCATTAAAACAAAATATTATATTTCATTGTCGCCAAATAAATTTAAGAATTTCCTTTTTAATCTCAGGGCCCTTAATTGTTGCTCGTTTGAAATAAAAATTTTTACGGGTAGTGTATTTGGTAAACCTAACGATGTGCCGTTATTAACAACCCTCAACTTCTCTTGCCTTTTTCGTTCTCTTTGAATCTTGTTCAGCTTCCTACGGGCCATAAAAATTAAATAAAAGGGATAACAGGAATAAAAGTGTTGAGGGCAGTTTAGTGATTAACCCCAATATATAATAATTCTAGCCTCGCCAGCGTTAACGGGCACGAGGTGGAACTACTTCTATATTTAGCAGTCCATGTAATCTAGTCTCGCCAGCGTTAACGGGCACAAGACAGGAAAACAGTAGACGCTTTGAGGTGGGATTTATAGTAAACCTAGCCTCGCTAGCGTTAACGGGCACGAGGTGGGTTTTCCTATAGGTTCTGTTTGGATAATTTTAATCTCGCCAGCGTTAACGGGCACAAGATAAAATTATGTCAAACGTATGAGGGATAAGAATGGGTAGGGAAATTATATAGACGTAAAAAGCACTGTAAAAATTCCCCTTAAAACCACTGTAAAATAAATACCCTTTAAAACCCAATGTAAAAAAATACCCTGAAAGAAAACACTGTAAAAACGCCCTAAAAAAAATCACTGTAAAAAATAATTTTGATAAAAAATGCACTATAACGCCCTGAAAAAAAAACACTTTAAAAATGCACTGAAAAACACTAAAATGACCTGAAAGAGATAGTAAAAATTATAAAACACAAAAGGCCCTTGGCAAGTTAGGAAGAACTTACCAACGAGAACGAACCAGGCGCCTCCACCAAATGTCGCGCTAGGGGTCGTCGGGGTTGATAAATTAGGCTGCGGTTTACCAAAACACTTGTATGATTTATTCAGGTACACAATTCACTTACGTTGCTAGGTTGGGTAGCGTAGGGGGCAGCTTCTATCGGAGTACTCAGTCAGCCTAAAGGGCTGGCGCTAATTGTACTGTTCGTGCGGCACCACAGTGACGCCTCCTATCGGGACGCGACAGTAGCGCGCTCCCAGTCGGGACACGACGCCTTCCTTTGCATCTCGCTGGTACGCTTTTTATATGAACCCCTCAAGAACAGTTTATACAAACAGTACAACTGGTCAGGGTTCATAAAATAAAGGCGAGGCCAGCGATATGCAATCGCAGGACGTAGAGTGGTTTCCGAAATGTTAAATAAATAATATGAAAAATGTATAGAAATTTGGAAAAAATGATGAATATCTGGGGAAATATGACAATATTAAACGGCTTTAACTTTTGTTAATATTTAACGGCTTTCACTTTTTCTTTCGCAAATTAAGAAATAAATAGCAAAAATATGGATCAATATGGATCCATACCCAGCTGACGATGACGCGTGAGTTCGGTTCGGTCAATCGGAATCACTCTAGCGGTCTGAATGGGGTCAACCCTTTAGCTTGGCTTCGGGTACATCCACCACCTGCTTTACTGCTTAGGCAAGTATATAAACACGCGTGCATATTTCAATATATTTCACGATCATTATTACTGGCAGTATTTCACACAACAGTAACACTGTCAGTATTATAAAAATATTAAAATATTCGAAAAATCTGCAATAATTTGCTTGAATTTGCTTACACGATCAATATTACTGAAAATATTTTTTAATACTGACAGTAATTAGGATTAAAGCTTTGCAAACGTGGGTTATTCAAGGGACGGCTTTAACCTTCCTGGAAATAAAATTAGGATCCGATTTGAAAATAAAATACAAATATTTATGTACCCGCATTGTGTTATTTGAATATGCGAAATACGAAAACACTTCGGTTACAGTGATATACCATACAGGGTGTCTGAAAAGTCTTAGCATGGGCAAATATATTTACTATTAATAAAGATAGAGACACCAAATTTTAATTGTATCTTATTGGTTAATAAATCTACTTTTTTATGTAATTTGACTTTTTCAACCCCCTTGGGGGGTTATGCTGGGGAGTCAAAAATTTTAAATGCAACCCTATGCCGTGTGGTACCTCATTTTAAAGGTATTTTCGAGAATGGCAGATGTTACTTGGCCGAGTTCCAAAATGGACTTTATTACTGGCAAGACGTTCGTGGTGGTCATTCTAAACAACTTTTAACGTAATAAGTAAGGAAGGCACTGTTGGTCTGTTACCAGAGGTGTCGATTCCGAAAATAAGTACGTACGTATATTGTATTTGACAGAAATATTTTAATTCATGGGCGTTGCCGTGATTGTGTGAAATAAAAAAAAACGGTTGAGTGCGAGTTCGACTCGCGCATAGAGGGTTCCGTGCCACATACAATATTGTGAATTTCTCACAGGACGCAAAAGTCTCAATAACTATGGCAAGGCTAACCCTTGAATAAATAACAAGAGGCGGCCATGTCGGAAATAAGTCAGTGCGTATAGGTTATATAACTGATTAGTAAGGCTGGCACGGTTGGTCTGTTCCCAATGGCGTCAATGCCGAAAATAAGTACGTACGTATACGGTATTTGACAAAAATAATTTTATTCATGGGCGTTGCTGTGATTGTGTGAAATAAAAAAAAGGTCAAGTGCGAGTTCGACTCGCGCACCGACCGTAAGATTCTGTTTATATATATTTTTAATACATTTGCTGATGTTTCATCCCATATTCTTTTTGTGCGGTGTCACATGGTTAAGAATGTTCAAAAAAGTAAGACATCATAAAATCGTAGAAATATGTTAAATAGGTAGTTGTAATTTTACTATTGGAGATATATTCTTGAAAGTGGGTAGGTTTGAATGTAGACACCGAAGTACATCCCCTGAAATTTCGTGCGCATGTCTAGCCCTCTTGGTTTGCGCGTGGTACGTATTTCGGTCTACTGCGTAGATGTCAAAAAACGAAAAATAAAGAAGTCGAAAAAAATTGGGAAAAAAGGTATAAAGTTAAATACTTAGTGGTACCTTTACTATTGGAGATATATTCTTAAAAGTGAATGGGTTCAAATGTAGACACCATAGTACATCGCCTGAAATTCCATGCGCATGTCTAGCACGCTCGGTTTGCGCGTGGTACGCATTTTGGTCTACTGCGCAGATGTCAAAAAACGAAAAATATAAAAAACGACAAATGAAGTCGACAAAGTTGGAAAAAAGTTAGAAAAAAGTGCCCCATAAATAAAAAATAGATGTGCGCGCCGACTGGTACTATATGGCATAAGAGGTTGACTAACGGTCGACTGATGCCGATTATACGATTTACGATTTATAATTTTTATAGGCTTACCATTTAAAAATGAATTAAAATACGGGGTTTGCGGTAAAATGTTTCTTTTTTGAAGACTTTTAAAAAAAGGGACCACACGGCATAGGTTTGCATTCAAAATTTTTGACCTCAACTCCCTAGCGTCACCCCCCAAGGGGGTTGAAAAAGTCAAATTACATAAAAAAGTAGATTTATAAACCAGTAATATACAACAAAAATTTGGTGTCTCTATCTTTATTAATAGCAAAGATACTTACCCATACTAATACTTTTTAGACACCCTGTTTGTTACATTACTTTTACCGAAGTATTTTCGTATTTCGCATATTCAAATTACACAATGTGAGTAAATAAATATTCGTATTTTATTTTCAAATCGGATCCTAATTTTATTTCCATCTAGGTTATTGCGGTCCCTGGAATTACCCTGCCAAGCTTTAATAATGATCGTGTAGGGTCTGCTTTAACTAGAAGGTAGTTTTAAATAATAATGTACCTAGGTAGTTTCCAAGGGTACTAAACTAGTTCCTTTTTGTTTTGCTGCCTAGAAAAATAATGCTCTTCGTCGATCCGATGTTAACTAAAATGTTGGATATTTTTATTTAGTTTGTGCTTTGATTAGTGCTTCTTAAATTAGTCTGATAGGGTTGAAAACTAAATTAAATTTAGCACTAATAATATTTACGTATTAAGTAACGTTTGGGGGTGCAAGAAAGCGATACCTACATCTCGACTTTAGAAAAACTCATGTAGAGGATCTCTTCAAAAGAAATCGGTAAGTTAACGATAATTTTATTGGCAAAAGAGCTCCAACTTTCTGAACGTGCTGTGTAAAACAGAATAATGTTTTTTTTTTGACAAATGCTGTAATGAAATAATTTTGGTTATAATTTTAAAATGCGGTGTAGTTGTGCTCAGTTAGTATTTTTCGTTTTGATTTTTAAACTTTTTTTAGCAGACAGTTTAAGCTAGTAGGAATAATTCTTATCTCATTAATAATGTAATATAGGTTCAGACATAATTCGCTGTGTTGCTCGTTCTGGTTAGGTACAATTAGGTATATATGTATATATATATATATATATATATATATATATATATATATATATATATATATATATATATATATATATATATATATATATATATATATATATACATATATATATATATATATATAATAAATGTAAATGCGAAGATTTACTTCTTCGCATATATATATACATATATATATATATATATATATATATATATATATATATATATATATATATATATACAGGGTGTTATGAAATTCACTGCATATATTGGGATGGGTGACTCCTGGGGTAGTCTACAGACATATCCAATACTTTTTTTTTATTAAATCGAACATTTTTCAAATTTTCAAAAATGCCTTAAAATCCGTCGATATTCGCCGCACCTGGCTGAACGTACACAAGGCGCTTGACGGAAATTTGCGCGCGAAAAACTTTAAACAATTGAATTGTTGAAACGTTGCCAGACATATAAATCTTTAAGGAGAATTTATTTTCTGTTTTTAAGCGTAATTTAAGACATTAAGAATTTTTTTTAACCTCTTCCTACGAAGAAACTAAAAAAAAAATAGTAAAAAGGCACTGCGAAATCAATCCTTTTTGTCAGTAGCCTTAGTTTTAAGTAATATTTAAGACACCCTATATTACGTTATTAATGATATAAGAGTTATTCCTACTAGCTTAAACTTTCTGCCAAGGAAAAGTTAAAAATCAAAACAAAAATACTAATTGAGCACAACTACATAGTACCTACTTCAAAAGTATAACCAGATCCGCTACCATCCGTTACCATAATACGTAAATATTATTAGTGTTTTAAATTAAATTTAGTTTTCAACCCTATTACGCTACTCACTCAAAGACAAACTAGATAAAACTGATCAAAATATTAGTTAACAATGGATCGACGAAGACCATTTTCTAGGTAGTGAAAAGAAATTACATTATTTAAAACTTTAAACGAAATTTTTTTTTAAAACTTTCAGTGTGTGGTTTTTATGGCTGTTGAAAAACTTAAATATGGCGCACGGCTCTTTGATGAAAATAATCACGTACCTGGTAAACGCCAAATGAGTAATGTGTCAAAAGTCAACTGTCTGCTAAAAATAGGTAAAAATCAAAGCAAAAAATACTAACTGAGCACAACTACACCGTATTTTAAAATAACCAAAATTATTTCATTACAGCATTTGTCAAAACAAACAACATTATTCTGTTTTAAACAGCACACAGCACGTTCAGAAAGTTGTAGCTCTTTTGCCAATAATAAAATGATCGAAGGTAACTTACCGATTTCTTTTGAAGAGATCCTCTAAATGAGTTTTTCTAAAGTCAAGATGTAGGTATCTACATAAATCGCTTGCTTGCACCCCCAAACGTTACATAATACGTAAATATTATTAGTGGTAAATTTAATTTAGTTTTCAACCCTCTCAGACTAATTTAAGAACCAAAGCACAAACTAAATAAAAATAAGCAATATATTGAACATATTAATTAACATCGGTTGGACGAAGAGCGTCATTTTTCTAGGCAGCAAAACAAAAAGAAACTAGTTTAGTACCCTTGGAATCTACCTAGGTACATTATTATTTAAAACTACCTTCTAATTAAAGCAGACCCTACACGATCATTATTAAAGCTTTGCAGGACCGCTCTAACCTACTTGGAAATTAAATTAGGATCCGATTTGAAAATAAAATACAGATATTTATTTCCTAACATTGTGTATCAAATCAAATCAAATCAAATATGAATATATTACTAATAATATGTATTGTACATTACATTTATCAGCTCGTCAAACATAACATGTAAAAAAAGATTTTTAAAAGTAAACTGTAAAGAACATACCGAATTTAGACAAACAGAAAAGCAGTTAACTGGGTCTACTCACTCAAGAACTCCGTAGTATGCTGCATTTATAAGGAGGTTTTTTAGCTTATTCTTAAATATATTTATTGACTGACTAGCCTTTATCTCAGGACTAAGTTTGTTATAAATCTTGATACCCATTGACATGGGTCCGTCCTGTGACAGCTTGAGACGGTTATAAGGGACTGTTAAAACAGACAAATTTGGCGTTTCATAGTTGTGAAAGTCTGAATTCTTTTTTAAATTAGAGAGGTTTTCCCTGGTATATAGAGCAAGGTGGTAAATATATAGACAGGGTAGTGTTAGAAGTCTTAGTGCACGAAAAGCCGGTCTACAGTGGTCTTTGAAGAAGAGACCCGCCATAATCCGAACTATCTTTTTTTGAATTATAAACACGTCGTCAAAACCACTTGCCGCGCCCCAGAAGACGAGGCCATACGACAGGCTAGCTTGTACGAGACTATAGTATGCGAGTTTAAGCACATCTATTGTGACAGTATACTTTAATTGTCTAATTAAATACGAGCTTAATTTACTTCTTAGATGGCCTAGGTGTACTTGTCAAGTAAGTTTACTGTTAGTGTATAGTCCTAGAACTTTTGTACAGTTGACCTGAGCAATAGAGGCCTGGTTAAGTTTTAAAAGCCAGCTTTGATCAACTATGGTATTCTTTGTACAGAAATCTACAAAATTTGCCTTTTGCCCATTGAGCTGTAGGCCATTTTTATCACACCAAAGATTTATTTCGTTTATTGCTGCTTGACTTAGTTCTAGTTGTCTGTTTCTAGTCAAGGCACTGACTAGTAGGGTGGTATCATCGTGTAGAATGATCGAATGAAGTAAATTCAAGCAAATTATTGCAGATTATTCGAATATTTTAATATTTTTATAATACTACAGTATTACTGCTGTGTGAAATACTGACAGTAATACTAATAATGATCGTGTAGGGATTGCTTTAGAAAAATATATTAAAATATGCTCGCGTGTTTGTATAGTTGCCTAAGCAGTAAGTAAAGCTTTGGAAACGTGGGATAGTCCAGGGACGGCTCTAATCTAGTTGGAAATAAAATTACGATCCGATTTGAAAATAAAATACAAATATTTATTTACCCACATTGTGTTATTTGAAAATGCGATATACGAAAATACTTCGGTTACAGTGATATATAGAGCTCGGCGAAATTTTGTCCATGCAGTGGCGGGACACTGTGTTGCCAAGAGTGCTCTTGCACTGTGATTACACATAGCGTAAAATTCGTAAAAACCCTGAAAATAGCTATCAATCAGTTTAAAAAGTATAAAGAGTTCCGTCAATTATACGGCTTTGTAATTTGCATTTAAAATTGTAAAATAATTTCGCACTTTAATGTCAGCGGTTGGGCGGTTTCCTCAGACTTAATAGGAAAAATTGAGCAAGCGGCAACACAGCGCCAAGCCTCGCGGCATACAGCTGGTGGCTATGGTGCTTTCCGTTCTGGTTTCAGAGAAGCAAGAGTAATTCCCTTCTCGTTGAGTATGTGTCAAAAGAAGAAGAGGGATAGATCCTCGACCTACCACTGAATTGAACCGGAGGTTGTTTAGTACTACGCCAATTACGACGTAATTTAGATAGATAGATAGATAGATAGATAGATAGATAGATAGATAGAATCGTCTTTATTTTAAACTCGGCGAAGGTCAGCATTGCTGTTTGCTTAACCGAGCATGCATAATAAGTTTACAAAATATGATAATTATTACAACAAAAAAAAACCTATTCTAAGTTACATTAAGTTAAAATAAATGCGAAAACAAAAATGAATGCAGAATTTATCAAACCTCTAACAAAAAAGGGAATACTTATTTTATCTCAAAATGAATTCTTATGTATATCTGCTCAGCAAAAACTTTCGGTAATTAGATCTAAACGAATGCATACTTAAGCCATCAAACCTATTGCACAAGTCCATATTATAAATTTTAGGAGCCATATAAGAGAAACTTCGTTGAAACAAGGCTGTTCGGTGTTTGGGTAAATTTAAATAATTGTTATAACGAGTGTTTCGACAGTGCGTCGAATGTCGAAAATTAAGCTTTTCGCGAAGATATAGGGGAACACCTCGCAGAAGTAATCGATATAAAAAACACGCAAAATGAAATTTTTCTCTGTCCGCCATTGTAAGCCATTTTAACTCCGGCAATTTATATCTAACATGGTCTCTTGCACGCAATCCGTAAATAAAACGAATACATGAGTTCTGAACCCTTTGTAATCGCTTTTTACATATAACATCTAAACATGGTCCATAAACATAATTACAGTAGTTAGCTTGAGAGAGAACGAGTGCAGCACACAGTGATTTTTTCAGTTCAGGGCGTAATATCTGTTTATTTTTATATAGATTTCTCAAAGAGAGAAAGGACTTTTGGATGACTTTTCCCACCTGGCTTCTGAATCGCAATTTGCTGTCGAAAATAACACCCAGATTTTTACACTCCCTCACAACCGGAATTACGGTACCAGCCATAACCAAGTCCAGGCTCTCTGCTGCCCACTCACTGTCAGGTCCAAAACAAATCGCTAGCGATTTATTAGGATTTAATCTTAAGCCATTACTATGAGAATAATCATAAACTGAATTTAAACACTGTGTGAGCTTATCTCTTGCCTCAATAGCACTGTGCTTATTAAAACTGATTCGTAGTTGAGTGTCATCAGCATATCTCTGCATGTCGCAATCCTTGACAAAACGGCTCATATCTATTGTGTAGATTACAAATAACAACGGCCCCAGAATTGAACCCTGCGGCACTCCCATTCCTATAGTTTTACTGCTAGAACGATTGTTTTCTATGTGTACAAATTGAGACCGATCTGCTAAATAATCTTTAAAGAAATTCACCGAGGATTCATCGAAGCCAAAAGAGCGAAGCTTGGCACATAACAGCCTATGGTCAAGCGTATCAAATGCCTTGCTATAATCGAGCAGTAGGGGTAGGGGAACTCTAGGTACTGTAGCGGCGTTTGGTAATTTAACTTTTTCCATCGGTTTGCTCGGAATTTTTGACAGGCACGTGGTCAGGCGTACTGATTACAACAATGAGGCATGTGCCTGTCAAAAATTCCGATCAAAAAGATGAAAAATATTGAATTGCCGAACGCCGCTTGTGTGTCGCGCAGAGGATTATCCTTTTTTAACACAGCATTGGCATTAAAAGTTGTGAAAGGTTTTCAAACATTTTAGACAAAAATACCGATTTAGCTATATTACAGGGCATTTGCGTACGATATCAGATAAATGAAGCCTTAAACAAATGGCAGAAAAGTTTCCTGTTTGCTAACCTTACACCAAATACTACAAGTGTTTTCGCGGAATAATCCTAAATATCTGTAGGGTAAGTATAATGTTGTGTATAAGTATTGACGTATTATCGCCTATCTCACGAACTGTCGGATCGCATGTTTTTGTAATTTAAGACAGGCCTAGAATTTAATGTTTTCCATGCACTTTAATCTCATAAAGTGTCTGGCTCATCGCGCCTTCAGTAAAATTGACAAACCTGAGGTCCATCAAGTCCGGCGATAGGGGACGCTTTACTGACATTCCAAACGTAGATCTCGCGCTTTCGGTAAAATTGTTAAACATGGGGTACAACAGTTTGTGAGACAGGCGACAAAGTGCCCATACTGAACGCTACACAACCCACTCTTTACCCTCACGAAGTGGCATATCTCAATATCTGGGGATGTAGCATGTAGCAGATATACAATTTCACTAAGGTACAACGAATTTGGAAATCCTTAATACAGGGGGCGAGGCAATATCAAAATTTACACTTGTATAAGCTTGTCCATGCATGTATGCATGTCCCACCTATCTGATGTACCGGTCACACTGTCATTTATTCTACCAGCGCCATAACCAGATGTAAAGATAAAGTCGGTTACACACTCACAATCGTAAAATCGCTTTCCTAGCAAATTAAGCCGGAAGGTGTTAATTTGAATGTCATATGATGACGCTTAAGTGGCCATACGGCTCATTTCATATTCATAGTAGACGACTTTTTTTTTACCTAGGCGTGGAAACTTCAAACGTGCCTACTTTGACAAGCCTTATCCGCTCTGTTTAGAGCGCTTAACTATAGTTAACCATAAGAATAGCTAGCATTATCGCCAGTGCTATTTTTTATTTTATTTGCACATTTGTATGTGGTTCGTACCCTACTTCCCCTACTTTCCCTAACTTTTCCATTTGCTCCGCAGCTGACATTGCAGGATTTTGAACTGCTTTAGTGATATACCATACAGGGTGTCTGAAAAGTCTTAGCATGGGCTAAGACTTACTATTAATAAAGATAGATACTCCAAATTTTAGTTGTATCTTATTGGTTAATAAATCTACTTTTTTATGTAATCTGACTTTTTCAACCCCCTTGGGGGTTTACGCTAGGGAGTTGAGGTCAAAAATTTTAAATGCAACACTATGCCGTGTGGTACCTTATTTTAAAGGTCTTTTAGAGAATGGCAGATGTTACTTCTTGGCAGAGTTCCAAAGTGGACTTTATTACTGGCAAGAAGTTCATTCTCTAAACAACTTTTAACGTAATAAGTAAGGCAGGCACTGCTGGTCTGTTACCAGAGGCGTCGATACCGAAAATAAGTACGTACGTATACGGTATTCGACAAAAATAATTTTATTCATGGGCGTTGCTGTGATTGTGTAAAATAAAAAACGGTTAAGTGCGAGTTCGACTCGCGCATATAGGGTTCCGTACCACCGTAAGATTGTGTTTATATATTTTTAATAAATTTGCTGATGTTTCATCCCATATTATTGTTGTGCGGTGTCACAATGTCACATAATTAAGAATGTTCAGAAAAGTAAGACGTCATAAAATCGTAGAAATATGTTAAATACGTAATTGTAGTTTTACTGTTGGAGATATATTCTTGAAAGTGGGTAGTTTTGAATATAGACACCAAAGTCCATCCCCTGAGAAAACCAATTTGCGTAATTGACTCTTGCAGGATAATCAGCGGGAGACATGGCATGTACCTTTTGGACGTGATACGGATGTAGCAGTTGTTCTCGAAGGGTCTCATGAACAACCCACTTTGTCGCATGAACTTGAACCGACAACTTTCTTACACTATTAGAGGGATTTTCAGCAATCTCATCCAGAATTTCCTCCTCTAACTGAGAGTGTCTTGCTCTTCTTGGAGACCCTTCTCCACCACGGCGCGGCAAAAAACTTCCTAAAATTGATTAGCAAAAGACTCGCTATTTTTAGCATTTTTTTTTTATTTCACTTGACTTTTTACCTGTTTCTCTTAAGCTACGATCGACCCTGTCAAAAGTTCTTCGGTGCGGTAAACGTCGATTTGGAAATGTACCAGAATAAATCCTTCTTGCCTCCACACAATTGCATGTCAGCATATTCGCTATAGGAATAATGCTCCATTACTTAATTCGTGTATAATCAGTCAGACAATTTTGAAAAGTGTTGTCAATAACACATTGTTAACGAAATAAAAACGACTGGCGTTTTATTGTAGTATTCTGATAAAATTATTTCAATAACGTGTTTTACAAAACCTTAATTTTTTCGAAAGCGGCTAATTTTATCGAAACAAATGTAGAGTACCTTTTTTAAACAGGAATGACCAAAGTATTTAAAAAATCAGTTTCGAGCTCTGTAAAATGATACCTGTCAAAAATTTGGCCCAACGAGTGTGGTGGACGATGTCAAACATCTACTTTTTATGAGTCTTTATGGCCAACATAAAATATTAAAATTTCATTAAATTATACAAGTCGGTTCAAAAGTTAGAGCCAAAAAAGTAAATCGTTAAGTACCCCTTTGGGGCTCTGTATCTCGCTAACGAAACACTTTTGGATATAGGTAAGTTGGGTTAAATCGTCTTATTTTAGTCTCACGAATACGTGGTAGCATTTTGTACAGACCTTTTCCAGACACCCTGTATATATATATATATATAGATATATATATATATATATATATATATATATATATATATATATATATATATATATATATATATATATATATATATAAACAAGAGTATATTTTGGGGTAACAGCCAGAGGTATTAGGGCTCAATGAATAAGAAGAACTCTTATTTACTACGCTAAGCTTTCGGAAGCCTTTATTCCTTTTTCAAAGCTACAAATATGGAGTACATTAGATATATTATGTCTTATATCATTATTACTTATTATTACCTGGATGTAAGTGAGTTTCAATAAAATGAAAAAAAGCAACTCATCTTCACAATAATCTTAATGCAGGAGTTATTGACTAAATTGTCATAAGATTCTGTTGAGAAGGAGAGTTTTTTACAATGGTGGATTATTTAAATATTACAGGTTGCTAATTCAAAGTAGTAGATAGGTTGCAGTGTGTGTTTATGGTGAGATAATTGTTACTTATTGCATAATTTAGTATACATTTTAAAAGAGGAAAAATGATAAAAATAATATTGAATTTTTATATATATAATGGTTGTGTACCAGGAGAAATGAAATTGTGCATATTGTTATTCAACATCTGTAATACTAAGAGAGTTATTAGGATTTTGTTTTTTTAAAGTTATTAAATTTGCGTAAATTATGCTAAGATCTGTCACATCTTTATTTTTGTTAAGTGTATTTGTTTGAGTATATATCTCTGTCATTTCGAGAAAGATTCTTTTTTTAATATTTTTTTCTTGGTGTAATATTTTTGTAGATTCAAACGCAGGGATGTGTCCTTTATCGATATTATGTTCAGCCAATGCACAAGAACGCTTTCCTAGTCTACAATCACTTTTATGAGATGTAATCCTGTCTTTAAGGACCCTAGAGCTTTGCCCTATATACAATTTTTCACATTCGGAACAAGGAATACTATATACTACAGCTGCCTTCTTCAAGGCTTCGCCTGTGTCTTTTACTTTTGAAAAAAGAGTGCCTATATTTTTTTGAAATTTTTGGGTTTGATTGGGTTATCTTGATGAAAGGTTCGTATTTAATTATAATTATTAAATTATTATTAATTATTTAATTTATATTACTGGATGATTGCATTCCAAAATTACCTTTCGATTTACCGTTCATCAAAAAATATGTAGATGGGCTGATTCTGTCTGTACCGTTTGATGGAATGGACTTAGTTCTACAAACCTTTAACAACCACAATCCCAATATACAATTCACGATTGAAAATGAAACCACCATGAGTGTACCTTTTTTGGGCACCAAACTGATAAGAGCAAATGATAACAAAATCATACTTGACTGGTACATAAAGCCCACCAGTTCAGGTAGATACATCAATTATAACTCTTATCACACAGAAAAGATGAAAATTAATCTTGTGTTGGGGTTGAAATCAAGGATTGTCAGAATCAGCCACCCTACTTTAAGACAGAAAAACCTGAATTTACTTTACAATATTCTTTTGGAGAACTCTTATCCAGAACGTCTATTAAAAAAACTTATTTTTAACACATCTATTACACCCATCCTACAAAGGAATAATATCCAGATTGGTACTCCTGAAATCAGTGCCTTTTTAACAAACAACCAACCAACATATTATTTCTCTGTACCTGCAATTCAATCAATAACTAATAAAATCACAAAAGTTTTTAGATACGAACCTTTCATCAAGATAACCCAAAAATTTCAAAAAAATATAGGCACTCTTTTTTCAAAAGTAAAAGACACAGACGAAGCCTTGAAGAAGGCAGCTGTAGTATATAGTATTCCTTGTTCCGAATGTGAAAAATTGTATATAGGTCAAAGCTCTAGGGTCCTTAAAGACAGGATTACATCTCATAAAAGTGATTGTAGACTAGGAAAGCGTTCTTGTGCATTGGCCGAACATAATATCGATACAGGACACATCCCTGCGTTTGAATCTACAAAAATATTACACCAAGAAAAAAATGTTAAAAAAAGAATCTTTCTCGAAATGACAGAGATATATACTCAAACAAATACACTTAACAAAAATAAAGATGTGACAGATCTTAGCATAATTTACGCAAATTTAATAACTTTAAAAAAACAAAATCCTAATAACTCTCTTAGTATTACAGATGTTGAATAACAATATGCACAATTTCATTTCTCCTGGTACACAACCATTATACATATAAAAATTCAATATTATTTTTATCATTTTTCCTCTTTTAAAATGTATACCTACTAAATTATGTAATAAGTAACAATTATCTCACCATAAACACACACTGCAACCTATCTACTACTTTGAATTAGCAACCTGTAATATTTAAATAATCCACCATTGTAAAAAAACTCTCCTTCTCAACAGAATCTTATGACAATTGACAATTGTCACTTTGAAGTTTTCAACAAGATTTTGTAGTATCATTGCACAATTTAGTCAATAATTCCTGCATTAAGATTACTGTGAAGATGAGTTGCTTTTTTTCATTTTATTGAAACTCACTTACACCCAGGTAATAATGAGTAATAATGTTATTAGACATAATATATCTAATGTACTCCATATTTGTAGCTTTGAAAAAGGAATAAATGCTTCCGAAAGCTTAGCGTAGTAAATAAGAGTTCTTCTTATTCATTGAGCCCTAATACCTCTGGCTGTTACCCCAAAATATAGTCTTGTTTATCAACTAGTCAGCCAAGACTACCCACCGCTTATATATATATATATATATATATATATATATATATATATATATATATATATATATATATATATATATATATATATATATATATATATATATATATATATATGATATAATGGCCTATATATGGCCCATCTTATGCAACCTTTGAAAAATTGTGCTGCCACCCCTCAAAAAGGTTCCATTTGATGAAAAAACATCCCCACTAAAATTTTTGACCGGATACCAGGAAGTGGTGCCGCATGCAAAAATTAATTATTACCTAATTTTGCAAATATGTTGTATTTGTAAAGTCGAAATGTATTACAAAACAATATTTTGTTATCCTAAAAGCACATTTAGAGCAAGAAATATATTCTCTATTAAAACAATAATAATTATGCTTAATGGAAATGGGTAAAATAACACTACATGTATACTTTTTCAAGTTTGGAGTGATATATTTATAAAAAAATATCTGAACAACAATTAAGTCATTTTACACTACTCTACAAGTTTACTTAAGACTGTTCTAAGACCTGCAACATTGTCTCTTGTGTAACATCTGGAAAACGTGTTTTTTAATCCTTAACAACTTGAAGTAAAAATTGCTTTGACTCTTCGTCCTTAGTTAATATTTTGTTATACTCAGTAATTATTAGCTTGATACCTCTCAGCTGTGTCATTTACTACTTTAAGATTGTTGATAATTTTACAACACTTGCTGTAATTTTCGTTTTTATTTCAAGTTGCTGGATCGCTTTCCAAAAATTCTGTAGGAAAATTCAATTTTTGAAAAAAAAATTAAGATGTAACTGATATAAAGTCGTAAATTTCTTTGTTTTCTATTTGATCTAATTCCCCTACTATTACCCGTTTGATGCCCTCTTCATGTGACGCTGGCCTGTTTAGAGTCCTTACCACTTCCTTCTTAACATCAATCAAAATAGTTTCATCGAAGAATGATAAGGAAGTATTTTCAGGATTTAAATACCACAAATGTTTTTTTATTTTACCACATGCAGCTTTAGATATGCTGTCGTCTATGTTTTTATATTTTATTAATTCTTTGCAAAACTGGAGGTCGTGAAATGGGACCTTTTTTGCCGAAGGTGCTGTGAACCAGGCTTTTATGTAAATATTTACGAGAAACAAGCATATGTCGTTAAAAGCTGATTTCTCTTTTTGTGTTAGTTTAAACTGATCTTGAAAGAAAAATATTTTTAAGCAATAAATGGCTTTAGACATCCTGCGTGCGTGATGAAATGCACCAGGACGATAAAATGTCACGTTTGACGGTTGTTCTTCAAAAAACAATTTGGAAGGTAATAAAAATTCTTTATAATCATCTCGGGGGTGTATTGCTAGGAATGAATTTATAAAATCGACAATTTCACATTTTCGAGGCTGCAAAATTTGCTTAATTATTTCGACTTGAAAACCGGTTTTAAAATTAGTTTGGTCTATTTTAGGCCAATATTCTTTAAAACGTTTAAATAAAGCAACATCAGGACCAGATGAAGAGGGCATTATTACATCAAATACACTTCGCAAAACTATTTAGAAAATATGATGTCGACAAGGAAAATATAAAATGCCTCTTTCTAATTGTTGTTGCAGTATTGAAGCTGCACCATTTAAATACCCTAGATTAGAGGCTGTGGTGTCACAACATAAACCAATAATCTTATTTTCTAAATTCCAATCAATTAGAGTTTCATAAACTTTCAAGGATTGTTCTTTACCCGTTGAATGCTGCAAAGGAGGCACTCCAAGCAACTGCTCCACTTCTCCACTAGTAACTAGTACAGCACGTTTGTCCACATTCTCCATCCCCGTCACAGAAGGCAGGAGTTTGGATTATTGGTGCCAAAAGATCGGATTCTTTAAAAGTTGCTTTTAATTTTGCGGCCCTTTCTTTTCGCTTACGTTGCCTACTTCGTCGAAGAGTTGTTCTACTTATAGACAGAGACGAAACATCATGTCCTAGTGCTTCTGCTACTGCGGTCAAAATACGAACTCCATATCTATCGCTTATCCTACAGGCATCAAATGCAGCTACTATTTTTGGTGTTACAATGTTAGTTGTTCCGTAAAATGTTCTTCTTTTTGGCTGTGACTGATGGACCAGGCTCTTCTAGGGCTAGCGCTACTTCCTCTTGGGATTCTAGCCTCTCTTCTATTTTACTTTCAATTTCAACAGAGGAACTGCTTCCCGAGGATGAAGCTGTCACGGTTTCCATTAGTTGAGATTTTTCTTGAAGACTTCGTTGACATTGCTCCGACATTTTTTTATGTTTTTCTTCAGCTACTTTTTCTCGAGCAGCTAGCTGGTAGTCGATGCCATACATAAACCCCGGACGGCCTTTTTGCTTTTGACTGATTAAAACCTGTTTGTCCTCTTCAGTTGGTATTAGCTCAAGGGCGTTTGCATGGGATATATCAAATAAATCACCACAAATATTTGTTCTTTTTGTTTTGCACTTTCAGTCTTTCTCTCAGCTGACTTTTGTAACGCTCTCCACTCGGCGTAAAGTTTTTCCAGTTTTTCAATACAGTGGTTTTCTTTTCGTATTGGTATGCGAGCTTTCTCCCACAAAATACAAGTTTCTTTAATAGTTAGCGCGGCACTTTCACGCAACCTTAGTTTCACTTCACGCATGTTAATTAATAAAATATGCAAAACTTGTTTATTAGAAGGCAATTTATTACCAACAATTTGGGGTGTATAATGTCCAATTAAGTACACGATAGTATCTTTCCGTAAAGTTCGAGTCTCGGACATTATCACGTTTGTTTTTTAATTTCACAAAGAAAATACACAGACAACCTTAATTTATCTCTAAGGAGGTCTGTTGCATACTAATATAAGTAAAAAATTATTACTAGGGGGGTGACTGGCTTAGCCGCTGTAAATACACAAAAATTCCCAGACACCAACTACCTGTAAAGGGTCAGGTATATTTTTAATCTTGGAAGTCACCAATTAGAAATAAATATTTTAATTACAGGCAAGAAAACAGTCTGACACCGATCTACCCCGCAATAGCTAATAAAATGAGGATTATTAATATAATATTGTATGTACCAGGTACCTACCTGTTGTAATATGAGGATGAAACGCCCTGTAGGTAACATTGGTAATAGTTAAGAGAATCAAATAGCAAGTAAGCACAACGGGTTTATGTAGGTTAACAACAAAGCATAACAAATTACTGTAACTCGTCATGAACCCTTTTTGGGGCATGCATTCACTTTTTGATGACAGTGATATAGATAATATACGGAGACGTTAGTAAGACTACGATGGTTTCATTTATTATTCACGACTTCATCTAACAACGATATTAAAGTATTACATGGCGATCATGCCAGGATATTAACTATATGGAAAAAAAAAACGAATAGGAAAATTATTTTAATGGATGGATGGTGCTAAATTTATACAAAGGAAAAAATGGGCAATGCCAAGACAAAAGAGGAGATAGTAATTAACCAGGCCTCAAACGGTGATGCAAGAAGCGAGATTTCCAAAAACAGTGGGCTAAGTTTATCCGAGTGGCTCCTGATAGGTTTGGTAGCCTCAGCACTTATGCTTTTAGTTGGTTGGGCCCTAAAGCAAGTAAGAAAAAGTTTAACACGGACCATCCGGCGGGAAATATATAAAAATGAGCTGCACAAATCCAGGGCAGAGCTAGACGAGGAGGAGAAACTATAATTTTAAAGTTCTTTTGTAGGGTTTTTTTTTAGGACAAAGAAGAACAAATAAACGAAATGGAGGTATACGTGTAATATGGACAGATTAGTAGAAAATGAGTAATAAAAATAGTAGTATATAGAAATATTTAAAGATTGTGCATGTAAGTTTTAAATGTAAAATTATGGTTTATATAATAAATTTATGGGAGTTCTAAAATATGGGCCCAGTTGTCAAATTTTGGAGTAGCTATTTCGGATACAATATTAATGGGAGATAAAATTCGCGAGATTTGTAGCTCTTTATTAAATATTAGAACTAACCTGGTAAAATTAAGTCACGAGAGACGAAGAGCGCCTATAGTTCAAACCAAAATAAAAGAGGCAAAACTCTGTTATGCCCAACTAAGTAATGAACTTTCTGTTGTAAACGAAAGAATAAGTAAGGCTCAGTTAGGGGATTCTGATATTAGGTACATTAAAGAGACGGTAAATAATATTAAAAAACTTTACACCGAAATTCTGAGTTTTGACAAACAAAGTGCCGAAACCGAAATGGCTTCTTTTGATATCAAAGTTGCTACGAATCTATTACCAGTGATGAATGACTCGGAAGACACTACCATTCGGTTAATAGAGGCCATAGAATTTTATGAGTCTATGCTTAAAGACGAGGATAAACCCACGTTAATTAAATTTATTTTAAAAACTCGTCTTTCAAATAGCGCTAAGCTACGATTAAAATCAACGTATGCTTCTATTACCACATTGGTGAGCGATATAAGAACGCATCTTTTAACTAAAAGGCCGGACACTGCCCTCCAGGTAAAATTGCTTTCTGCTAAGCAAGGGGAAAATAGTATTGAGGATTTTGGTAAGCAATTAGAAGATATTTTTGTGAACCTAACCATTGCGCAAGCGGATGGCATGGCGGACGCTTTTGATACGCTAAGGCCAATAAACGAAAAAATGGCAATAAAAAGGTTTGCAAGTGGCCTTAGAAATCAAAAGCTAAGCACAATTATATCTTCAAGAAATTTTGTAGCCTTGAAGGATGCCATTAGGGCAGCCCAAGACGAAGAGACTTCCTTCCAAAATAATACCCAAATTTTTACCTTTTCACACAGAGGAAGGGGGTATTTCAGACCGTTTTCTAGGAATTTTACTAGGGCAGGAAGGCAGGGAAGATTTATTAACGATTATAACCGCAGAGCGTCTTACAATAATGCTAATTTTCAACGAAATAGTATTCAACAAAACAATCATATTCCAGTATATTTCAATCAGCGTAATCAGCGTTTTCCGAGGTATCATAGAGGTCGGTCATTCACTCACGGTAATACTAATAATAATAATATTATAAGAGGGTCTCGGGCACTAGGTCACAGAATGAATTTCGCTGAGCAAACTGAAAATAACCGTCGCGAAAATACTACGAATACAAGTACTTCAGGCGATCAGCAAAGCTCAAATTTTTTTCGTGCCTAAAAATGATAAATGTAATAAAATTTTTACTTATTCCGAAAAATGTTCAAACTTCGTTTCTTTTTTTGTAAATAATAGAAAGGTGGATTTTTTGGTCGATACAGGGGCATCATTGTGTGCGCTTAAATTAAAATGTTTAGATCCAAAAATTCCCTTGCATAAAGAAATTATCGAAATTAAGGGAATTGGGGGTAACATAGTGTCAGTGGGATACGTATACTTAAATCTTAGTATAGGAAATACGGTATTTAGAGAAAAGTTTTACATTTTTGATACTTTGGCGTGTAATATGGACGGTATAATCGGCGAAAATTTTTTGAACAAATATAAGGCCAATTTAAATTACGAAGACCATACCTTAACTGTTTTGAATAACAAAGATACAATAATTTTAGATTTAAACACATATAATGATTTTATCCTAGTAATTCCTCCTAGGTGTGAAGTGATTCAGTATGTAGCTACGGGCTTACATGAGGGATGTGTGATAATGCCAGATGAGTTATGCCAGGGTGTGTTTGTGGCAGGTATAATGGCGCAGCCTAAACAAGGCAAAGTACCTGTCAAAATTCTAAATACGCGTGAAAGTGAAGTACGTTTGAGAAATTTTCTACCGAAAACTGAAACGATAAATAACTATAAATGCTGTCAATTTACCCCTCAGAAAAATGATGCTTCACGAGTGAAAGAATTATTTAAGCTACTGAAGCTCAGTTATCTGAATAAGGAAGAACAAGATTCTATAGAACAAATTTGTGCCAAATTTTCGGATGTTTTTCATATGCCCGGGGATAAGTTAACTGTTACAAATCTGTATAAACAATCAATTCAAGTTAAACCAAATACTCAGCCAATTTATAGAAAACCGTATAGACTTCCGCAAGTATATAAGGAAGAAATAAATAGGCAAATTTCTCAAATGTGCGAACATGGTATAATTGAGGAAGCGCAGAGTGAATGGTCGTCGCCAGTTTTACTGGTACCGAAAAAGAGTGACGCATCCGGGGAGAAACGTGCTAGATTAGTTTTGGATTATAGATTTTTGAATCAAAATTTGGTAGACGTCAAATTTCCTATCGCGAATGTAGTCGATATATTGGATTCTCTCGCAGGAGCTCTTTATTTTTCGCATCTAGATCTCAGTCAAGGGTATTACCAAGTAGAACTAGAGGAACAAAGCAGGAAGTATACGGCTTTTACCACCGATCGCGGTCAATGGCAGATGAGGAGGCTCCCAATGGGGCTGAAAATTAGCCCTTGTGCTTTCTCAAGGCTAATGACCGTGGCAATGGCAGGTTTAAATTATGAAAAATGCTTGGTGTACCTTGATGACCTTATAGTTTTTGGCAGAAGTCTGAACCAACATAACAAAAATCTCCTTGATGTTTTTTCCAGGCTCCGTAAAGTGAATTTAAAACTGAACCCTTCTAAATGCGAATTTTTAAGAAAGGAAATACTTTATTTGGGTCATGTGGTAAGTTCCGAAGGGGTATCTCCCGATCCGGACAAAATTAAAGCATTAAAACAATACCCAGAGCCGAAAACCGCTGATGAGGTAAAGCGCTTCGTGGCTTTTGCAAATTATTACCGGAAATTTATCCCAAGTTTTTCGGAAATTACCGTACCCCTTAATAAATTGTGTCGGAAATATGCGAGATTTGAGTGGACGAGTGAATGTGAAAAAGCTTTTATATCTCTTAAAAATGCTCTTATTGAATATCCAGTTCTGGATTACCCAGATTTTTCAAATCAAAATGAATTTATTGTACAAACGGACGCATCAAACTTTGCTATCGGGGCGGTAATATCAAATAAAAATAATAAACCAGTGGCATATGCCAGTAGAAGTTTGAATAAAGCCGAAATCAACTATCCAACCATACACAAAGAACTTTTAGCTATCTTCTGGGCTGTAAGATATTTTCGCCCATATTTGTATGGTCGGCGCTTTAAAATATTAACTGATCATAAACCGCTTATATATCTTTTTAGTCAAACCGACCCCGGCAGTAGATTAACAAAATTCCGTTTGTGCTTGGAAGAGTACGACTTTTATATTGAGTATATAAAAGGGAATGAAAATGTTACGGCGGATGCATTATCTAGAATAGTTTTATCTTCAGAAGACTTGAGAAAGATGAACGAAAGTATGATTGCAGTTATGACTAGGGGGCAATGTAAGCGTGAAGAGGTGCAGAAGGAGGCGGACGATAAGGATAATGCTAACAATGTTTGGCTTGATCACCCAAATATTGCGGAAATCCTTAAGCAACCCAAAAACGGCACCGAACTACGTTTGACGTCATCGGCACAAATAAACTCTTTATCAGAACATGTTACCGAACGCGTGGGAAATTTATATTACGTTCCATTAAAACTTACCTTATATCTAGACCAAAACACTCGATCAACATTGGCGCGAGACGAAATGTTGAGAGATTTGGTTGAGATATGTAGAAAAGCTAACATAATTGAATTATATATAATAAAAAATAAAGATAATATAGAATTTATCAAATGGATAGGTAAACAAATAAAAAATAAAGCAATTTGGGGGGGCCCCCGTATAAATATTGTACAAGGTGTTAGCAAAATAATGGACAATGATGAAAGACGGGTTATATTGAATGATTTCCATTTACTCCCAACTAGCGGGCACGCGGGTGTCAACAGAATGACAAATAATATTAAAAATTTTTATTTTTGGCCGGGGCTGGATAATGATGTTCGAAATTTTGTTAAAAGGTGTGAAATTTGCCAGAGACAAAAACATTCGAATCATTATACCAAAGAACCAATGGTTATCACCTCTACAGCCACTTCAGCTTTTCAGAAAGTATATTTGGACATCGTAGGACCACTTCCGGCTGACATAAATGGATTTGTTTATATACTGACGCTGCAGTGTGAGTTAACTAAATATGTTGAGGCTTATCCGCTAAAAAACAAAGATGCCGTGTCTGTGGCGAGGTCTTTTGTAGATAACTTTATCTTACGATATGGTTTTCCTCTGGAGACAGCAACAGACAGGGGTTCTGAATTTATTTCCTCCACAATGAGCGAAACGTGTAAACTTCTAGAAATAAAACAAATTCTCTCAACGGCCTATCACCACGAGAGTATCGGTGCTCTAGAGAATTCGCACAAGGTTCTAGGTGCATATCTTAGAATCCAAACACAAAACCATGAGGCGGCTTGGAGCACTTGGCTGCCTTATTGGTGTTTTTCATATAATACTACTGTACACACCGAGACTAAATATTCTCCTTTTGAGTTGGTTTTTGGCAAAAAATGTCGGATTCCAAGTAACTTAATTAGTGAGGTGGAGCCTATCTACAATTTTGAGAACTATCCTCTTGAGTTAAAGTATAGATTACAAAAGGCTCAGGAAGATGCTAGGGCCAACTTGTTAATGTCTAAAACTAAAAGAAAGCAGCATTTTGATGATAAAAGTAACCCGGTCCAGTATAAAAAGGGCGATATGATCTTAATAAAGAACGAAAAGGGTGATAAAATTTCAAATCCTTGCTTTCTGGGCCCATATTTAGTGGAAGAGGATGTACCACCAAATGTAACAATTTTGAAAGACAATAAGCACGAATTAATCCATAAAAATAGAACTAAGTTATTTTATCAGTAAGTTAGCGAGTAAGTTAGCAAGTAATTATGGATAGAAGGGCCCTACAACTCTATTCTTCTAATTCTCTACTTTTATACACCTTTCCTTGTTTTCACTATTTCTCTATGCCTTCCATGCTAGTTTAAGGATTTATTATTTTATTGTACTGTAAGGACATTCTACTTTTAGAAAAGTAGGAGGTTTAGCTATATAGAAATACTATTTTGTGTTTATTAATAAAAATTTTCTTGATTGTTATAGCACACACCTAGTATGGGGTTATAGCTATGAATCTCTCAGGGTAATATTTACGTTCATATTATACTCTTCGGGAATTTCTATTTCTGAAGGAAATATAAATTCTTTAAATTGCCGGGGAGGTGTAATATGAGGATGAAACGCCCTGTAGGTAACATTGGTAATAGTTAAGAGAATCAAATAGCAAGTAAGCACAACGGGTTTATGTAGGTTAACAACAAAGCATAACAAATTATTGTAACTCGTCATGAACCCTTTTTGGGGCATGCATTCACTTTTTGATGACAGTGATATAGATAATATACGGAGACGTTAGTAAGACTACGATGGTTTCATTTATTATTCACGACTTCATCTAACAACGATATTAAAGTATTACACTGTACCTAATATTTTGACCTGCTTGCGGCAAGTGTTCCTCTTGTCGGATTGAGTTGAATTTTTGGTGGTTTTATTTTTTAATATAAAGGAACATTTTCACAGGGTGGCATACATATGGCCCATCTGTCTAGGGGTGGAAAAAATTTTGTAAGGTTTTTACCGGGCCACCCTGTGAAAATGTTCCTTTATATTAAAAAATAAAACCACCAAAAATTCAACTCAATCCGACAAGAGGAACACGTGCCGCAAGAAGGTCAAAATATTAGGTACATCAGGTAGGTACCTGGTACATACAATATTATATTAATAATCCTCATTTTATTAGCAATTGCGGGGTAGATCGGTGTCAGACTGTTTTCTTGCCTGTAATTAAAATATTTATTTCTAAATTGGTCACTTAATGGAAATGTGTTTGCACCGTTCGAAATAGGTACTTTTTCCGTTATTAGTCCGTTTTGTTACACGTTTGCATTTTGTATTTGTATGCTATTTAAATAATACTCAAATAAATTAATCGTCTGTTGTATTATTTATACTTTAACTAATGGAAAGTGAAACCGCAACAAAAAGTAACGAAGCCGACACCTTTGACGCAGCAATGCCGATAAGGTCCAGCCATAGGCGTCCCAAAATATTCTAACCAACTTAAGATGGGACACAATAAAAAGTTTTAACATTTTAACCAAATATTATTTATAAGTATATCAAAACCTAACTGAATCTGCAAAAACGATGTTTAACCATAGAAATAATTGTATTCATGGGCGTACCGTCGACCGATATTTAAGACTTTAAATTAATGGCATAAATACGTTGTTATTTTTATGATCGTTTTGTAGTAAGTGTAACTATATTATATTTACACCGTCGTCCGGTCCCCAGGCGCGCACGTATGGGCGTACCTTTACGACGCGCGGTTTGTCATGATCGAGATCAGCTATTCAACTGAGAACCAAGGACACACATAATGGCTCGGATGCGTTATGCATGTCATTTTCTTGTCGTTATTAGCCAGGACCACGCCTCTTGACTATAATTATTTTTCCTAGGTTTTTTCCTGGAATTATAACTTAGACCACTATCGGTCTAATAAACCATTTTTACCGTTTCGTGAATACTGTTCTGGTCCCTCTAGTCGGTGCAAGACTCCCTTAACCAAGAACGTTGATTTATCCCAAATTAACAAGTACCAAGTCTTTCATGCGTTTCACTCAATCGTAACGACAACCGCGGAGACCGCCACACTGAATTTAATTACTAAGGCGGAAGACTTTCGTCCTCTTTCCTGTATATAGACTCTATTCATGGATTGTCCTGCCAGGCACTCAGCAAAAAACCCGCCGCTCGGCCCAATTCGCTTAATTGTCCGATTAAAGTTGTCCATTTCTCAGCAGCATTTTGGAATAACTTTCCTCCTTTAAACCATCTTCCCCAAGACATGTATCCAGGTTGAATCTCCTTACGGGTTACAGCTAGCAAGGTAAAGCTATTCGGCCTGTCCCTTTACTCGTGTCGGAGGGATCAAGTGCGTCCCGTCCCAAGACGCGAATTTTATAAACAAAGGTATTTTACATCACAGGACCAAGCGCTCAAACCAAATCAAGTTTGAAATTCAAATCGATATATGGATGATATCAATGAAGAAAATCAGGCTCAAAATGTTTGAAGACACGCGAGCTCTTGGTCTATTTATTTTCTCGCTTCATACCTGAAGTCTTGAAGATGGGTGACCGCGGTCGACCAGTGCTGCGGATGCTGCGGTCTTACTGTATATTAAATCTCGAGGTTCCCGGGAATCTTGAAATTCTTGGAGTTTCTTACGTGACCATGGCCATCGTAATACTGTCTAATTTTTTTTTTTTTGGTAAGAGGAGGTAAATATTCCAAAGATATCCACATGCGACATTCGTTGGTTATGTCACGATTTTTACTGACTAAACGCCCCCCTCAAAAAGAGTAGTTGGTTTCGGACCGGAGTCTATAAACCAAGTATCTCTCGATAGATTATACGCTCGCATGACCCGTTCTCATGCCTAACTTTTATAACCCTCCCATATTTTCCCATACAAATATGGGGGTTTATCTCTGTCCTGAAAGGAAAATTTTTACAATATTGCCTTAAGGTAACAAAAGTCCTACTTAAGATAATATTTGTCTCTAGCCTTAAGATATTTGTATGTTACATACGGTGTTAAGTAACTAAGTGTGCATGACATGCTATTTACCTAAGTAATCTTAAGATGTGGGAACTTAGATATTTGACTTAAGTATTGGTATTCAGGCCCGCTCGCACTAGCACTTGCGCTCGCGTTCGCACTCACACTATCGCTAGCATTTGCACTACACTCGCACTAGCACTTCACTTTTGCCTTTTCAACACTCTATTTGATTCCTTGGTCTTCTTTTGTATCACCTATTTTGCCTCGTTCTTCCGGCTATTTATAGATTTTCTCTATTTCCAAAAGCCACCAATGTCACTCCAGATCACGAATCTAGTGAAAAGGGGCGGGGCTTGTTAGGGTAGTTGAAGTTTACTTTTCATATCCTGACGCAATCGAGACCGTCAGTAGACGCAATGTTGCTGTAAAAACTCAATAAACGTCTTTTCTTGAAAACTTTCGAAGTTTTCATAAGATATTTGTCTTCCAAAAGTATATTTATTCGCTTTTGAAAGAATTTCGTTCAAAACTTGAATTTCTATCAAGGTTTCTCTGTATTTTCTGGAAGAGCATTGTGAAAAGCGGTTTTCACAACAAATGCTATATATTTTAGAAACCTGTCAAATCCATTATCAAAAATAAGACAAAAATATCTACATGCTGTTGGAATCGTCAGAAGATTCGGAACTAGAATCATTCGCATTTTGAATCACAAGTGGCGCTACTGGCGGTAAAATAAGATATTCATCTTGTTTTTTTATAACGTTTGCTACACAGTTTCTCCAAATATCACGGCTCAATTCACTTATTTCTCGTCGAATATTATCCAGTACCACTGCACTTAATGTTGGTGACTGAATACATTTACGAAGACGTTTTTTTATAGTGCCCCAAATCATTTCAATTGGATTAAATATGCAATAATAAGGAGGTAACCGCAACAGAGTATGGCCGTGTCTAGTGCAAAGATTATCAATTACATATTCATTTTTAAAATTTCGACTCTATCATTTTTATCAGCTCTTTTTTTACCGGGACCTCTTCAGGAATTTCCATATTTTTATGCCTCATAAAATTTAAAATGTCTTCCTTTTTAGTATTATTATTCGGTATTTTGTTTAATATACGCGAATGACATGGTGCATTGTCCATGATGATTACCGAGTTTGGCGGAATGTTCGGTAAAAGCTGATCACCAAACCACTTTTCAAATAAATCCCCAGTCATGTCCTCATGATAATCGGCAGAAGATTGGTTTATGTTTTTGGCCGACAAAAGCAGTGCATTGGGCACGAAACCATTTTCACCTCCGGCATGAAGTATTATCACGCGCTTTCCTCTTGAACACGGTGCATTTAAACTGCAATTTTCAGTTTCATCTACCCAACCGTACTGAACAACATCATGAGTATCAAACCATGTCTCATCTAGAAACACTCTAAACCTATTTGATTCCCAGTGTTCTTTTATTTTACGCAAATATTCTTGACGATGTTCAACAAGACGGCGCGATTCCATTATAACCATCCGATTATCAATTTTTTTGTGTTTAAATCCGCAATTTAATAAAATTCCTCGAAGAGTTTCCAATGACTGGTAATTGTAATCAGGGTAATCGCGTAACTTATCCCAGATCATTTCTAATGTTGGCACCGTATTTTCCTTATATACAGGGTGATTCAGGAGGAAATGTCAATATTTTAGGTACGTATTCGGGGACCCAAAATAAACATAAAATTTCCTATAAACATGGGTCCAATTCCCGGCCGTTATCGAAATACAGGGGTAAACAATATTGAAATTAAAATTTTTATTAAAATAATTTATAACAAGTAGGCTACGTTTTATAGTTTTCAAAAATGCCACCGTTTACTTCTAAACACAAGTCAGCTCTCTGATGAATAGCTCGGGTCGCTCTATGAATGGATGCGGGTATGTTTCTTATAGTTGCTGCTGCATTTATTAATCGATCGAGTAACGCATCTCTAGTGTATACTTTACTTGAATATACCAATGAATTAAACCACCCCCAAAGACAATAATCCAGAGGATTAAGGTCTGGCGATCTAGCTGGCCAATTATGCGAACCACCTCGACCAATCCACGGGTTTGGAAAGTTATTGTTTAAAAAATTTCGTACTTGTAAACTGTAGGGTGCAGGGGCTCCATCATTTTGGGTTGGGTTTTGTTTGAATATTGTTTACCCCTGTATTTCGGTAACGGCCGGGGTTAGGACCCATGTTTATAGGAACTTTTATGTTTATTTTGGGTCCCCCAATACGTACCTAAAATATTGACATTTCCTCCTGAATCACCCTGTAGATTGTACACAATTCGTCTGACATCTTTTGCTGCATCGTCAACTTTCTGAAACTTTTGATTATTTTTCTTTCGCTTTACCGAATGATCTGTAACATCTCTTGTTTTAATTACGCGATAAATTGTAGATATCGAAAGTTGTGTTAATTCGTTAACTCTTTTTATAATGGCTTTATCTGACTGTGCCGGATTTTCTTTTTTAAACAGCCGTAAATATTTAGAATTATTCGTTGACTTTGAACATGTAAATCTTTATTAAACTCCGGACATGTTTCGACTGGCGATGCCACGGTCGGTACCGAAGGTAATTCAATATGTAATAATTCGCTTTCATCTACCTCAAAAGGTCGCCAAAAAGCCATTATTATAATAAAAATTCACTTACATAAACCAAGTATCTAAAATCAAAAACACTTATAATACACACTTCACTGGTCAAACCCTAAAACTTAACTGTTTCACATAAATCATGTTCTAAACGGGCATCTATCTAGACGTAACGTCTTAATTAAATGGAAGTGACTCCGTCCTCTGCATGCGATAATATAATATTACCCTTAGTGGAAGAGACAAAACGCATCGTCGCTGCAGGTGTCCCTTCACGAGACAGACAGCTGCTGTTTGCATTGTATACCGAAGTTATCACTAATAAATCTGCATGAAATGTGGGTTAGTTGCTATGCGGTATCGAGCGATCCCGGTATAAGCGGCAGGCCTTTGTCTGGCTTTTTATACCAATTAAATCTTAAGAATTTAGATTTATGAGATTCAGTTTCCACTAGCAAAACTATACTTTTCTAACGACGGCGTCAATGTTGTCCACAAATTTCTGATTATCCGAGTATTCTGTTATCCGAGGTTCTTTCGGCCCACATTACCTCGAATAAACGGGACTCTACTGTATAAGAGAATAACATTAATAACACATGCAGCATTTGTGTTCTATAAAATCTAGAAAGAAAAAGACTTAATTAATGTACTCAGCTCAGCTCGTTCTCTATATACTAAACAACGATAAAATAATAAAACGAAGGCCATGCCGGCCTTCATAAAGTGGAAGGTTGTAAGTTTTGGGGGTGCTAATTACAGTTTTGGGGGTGCTAAGCACCCCATGCGCGCCTATCCTTTCAGGCAGGGCCGAGCCAAGCTTTTGAAACGCCATCGTGCAAACTTAGTCTATAAGGACTGAAATCCTGGGCGCCCATAAGGAGGAGGCAAGGGGGGCAGTTGCCCCCCCCCCCGGTGTTGGGAAACAGACTTAAATTAAATTAAGTTCACATCCCGGAACGTACGGCCGAGGCACAGCCGGGGTTGAGGAGCGGAACAATCAACTATAACTATGCGCAGGTATTTATTTCCCGCATGACTCTCAAGACCATCAGGAATTTATTTTAGTGTTCTCGAAAAATTGTATTTGGGAAAGTAATTTATATAACAGATTTACTTATATTTTCGCTGAAAAAATAAAGCAAAAAAACAACTTAATCATTTCTTAATCAAAAGAGCTTGGTAGCAATATTCAGCTAGGTAATTTTAATTGTATTAAATAATTTTGTAGCTTAGGCCTTAGATTTTTGTAGAAACAAGTCACGGTACGGAAATTGTAATTTTTGTCTTTATTAGAGCTTAAGTTTTTAAGGGAAGTTCTAACGATTGTAGAGAGTCGCTGCATAGGGGTAAATATATTAGGCAACTAAACGTGTAGACTACCTGCCTGGGAAAGCGTTGTTTGCATATATCTTTAAATTTACATTTGTAGTTTTTATTTGGGTTTGGTTTTAAGACATTACGAAAATTCTGAATGTAATTACCTTATTACGAACTTACCTATAACTTTTTAGTAAAGATGCTTATTATAAAAAGAGGTAACGTTTTGTGTAGCAGCATAGTCAAGCGGAAGTTCTAAATGCGGCAAAAATGATTGGGGAGGAACACATGATATTATAGTAGGCCTTGAGGATTTCTCGGATTTCATGGAGTATCTTAAATGATAATTTTATAAAAAATGAAAAAAGTCCCAAACTTAAAAGATCATTTTTTAGTCGCGCATGATTTATAACTGAAATAATTTTTTACTTGTTAGCATTCGAACAGTGAAGACGTGCTCAAAAATCGCTCGGAAAATCAAAACAAAAAGTGGTGTCATCATCGCGAGTGATACCGGCGGCACGATTGTCGTAAGCTATCGCGAAATCTATGTCAAGTTCAAACGTTCGTCGTTTCACATTGACTATCGATAAAGTTGCAAAGTTGCAAAATACGGACAATGCGCTCCAATTAAAAAAAAATAATAAAAACATAGGATTAGGGTTGGAATCCAGCATGAAAGACGGCGGAGGACCATCTGTTTCGCCTCAAAATGAAGAGTCTGCAAAAATTAAAACCTTAGAATCTCAGCTCAATGCAGCACTTAATGAGATTAAGGAGCTTAGAGAAACAATCGTTTCTTTGCAGCCCAAAAAAACTTATTTCCCAGTCAATTCGGACGAGGAAGAAGAAGTAGTAGCCCAGGAGACAGCATGGCTACCCAAAAATAAGAGAAGAAAAAGAAAAGCCACTAGCTCGCCAGAAAAAGAGGATAATGTTTCCGAACCTAAATTAGCCACACCCAAAAATAACTTAGTTGCCCCAAAAACACAAAAACCACCACCTGTTATTTTAAGCAATGTGAAAAGCTATAAAAATATAAACCAGACACTCGAGTCAAAGAATCTTAAATTTAAAGCAAATTTAATGAATAATAACCAGCTAAAAATCAATGTTGACACCGAAATTGAATATAGAGACCTCACTGCCTTCATGAATACCACCGACATGGAATGGCATACATTTGAAAGCAAGCAGACTAGACCGCTAAGGGTGATGGCGAGAAACCTACACCCTTCATGTGATCCACAAGACATCAAGGATGATTTACTGAGCAGAGGCTTTAAGATCCTTGAAGTGGTAAACAAAATAAAAAAGACAAAAGTTAAGGACGAAGTTAAAATATTCCCCCTACCCATATTTATGCTAACCTTCCAAAATTCGGAAGATGTCAAAAAAATATACGAAATTCAGTATATATGCCATATGAAAGTTCAAATTGAAGCGATAAGGAGCAATAAATTGATACCTCAGTGCAAAAAATGCCAACGATTTGAGCATACACAAGAATTCTGCAAACACGCAGTCACTTGTGTCAAATGCGCTAGGAATCACCTGACCTCCGAGTGCACCAATCCAAGGGAAACACCACCTAAATGTTCAAACTGCGGAGAGGCACATCCTGCAAACTACCGTGGATGCGTGGTAGCAAAAGAACTACAGAAAAGACTAAACAATGCAAACAATGCAAGAAAAACACAAAATGGACAACCAAAAAATTTCACATCTAAAAATACTACCAAAGAGGTATCCTATGCACAGGGCCCTAAATCTCAACTTGCACCAGCCCCGAATGAGCAGCAGTCCATGATGCTAATGTTACAGAATATGATGAACCTTATGAACAAACTTTCAGAAAGGTTAGACAGACTGGAAACCAAAAACACAGGAGCTCGTGGAAAACACTAATGCATCAACAAGATCTAAGAATAGCAACTTGGAATGCTAATGGCATCCAAAACATAATGCAAGAAATCGAAATATTTCTCAACACACAAAGTATTAATGTATGTCTGGTCTCAGAAACGCATTCAACAAATGAGACCTACCTAAAAATAAAGGGTTACCAAGTATACCAAACGATTCATCCCGGCAATCAGGCACGTGGGGGAACTGCTGTCATAATAAAGAATAGCATTAATCATTATGAACAATGCCCTATTAGGAGTGCAGAAGTTCAGTTAACAGCAACTGGAATTAAAACAAGTAACACAACCAAACAGAAACTGAGTGTCGCTGCAATGTACTGTCCACCAAGGTATAACCTCAAAAAAACGGATTATAAAAACTTTCTACAGCATATGGGCGACAGATTCATCGTGGGAGGTGACTACAATTCGAAACATGGATTGGGGATCCAGACTAACAACTACAAAAGGTAAAGAACTTAGGGAAGCCATAAGGGAAACCGGATGCAACTTTCACACTACTGGTAAACCAACATACTGGCCTACAGATACTAATAAAATCCCAGATCTACTAGATTTTTTTATATCAAGAAAAGTGTCACCCAATTTTATTGATATTCAAGATAATTTTGACCTAGACTCCGATCACTCTGCTGTGATCTTAACTTTGAGCGAGACAATAATTAGAAAAGAAAATAGGCCAACTTTGGTTAATAAAACTACTGGTTGGGAAAGCTTTAGAATTGAACTGGAAAATCCAATTAAGAACCAAAGAACAATTAGAAGTAGCAGCTGAAAAGTTCAACAACATCATACAAAAAATAGCCTGGGACAACACAAAGGCGTACACTCAAAAAACAGTAGGAAACAACTATCCAATGGAAATAAGAGAACTTGTCAAAGAAACGAGAAGAGCGAGAAGGAGATGGCAACACACTGGGGATCCATCGTACAAAAATATTCTTAACAACAAAACTCAACATCTTAAATGAGAAATGCAAAAACTTAGAGAAGAATCTATAAACAGCTATCTAGAAAATCTATCAGCTGATGAAGAAAAGGATTTCTCCCTATGGAAGACAACGAAAAACTCAAAAGGCCAATCACCCAAATGCCACCCATCAAACTAAGGGATGGTACTTGGGCAAGATAATAAAGAAAAGGCTGAAGCATTTGCAGAACATTAGCCGAAATTTTTCAGCCAAATGATATCCAATCCAATGTCAATATGGAAGAGTCTGTGAATATCCAAGAGAATGAAATAGCGCTAGTCACTCCTAAAGAAGTAGCGAACGAAATCAAAAACAATTTAAGCGCTAAAAAAGCCCCTGGGTTTGACCTTATAACAGGAGAGATTTTAAAACAACTACCAAAAAAGGGTATAATCATGCTGACTTACCTAATTAATGCAGCGTTTAGATTAAAACACGTCCCTAGCGTCTGGAAAGTGGCTGAAGTCATTATGCTACCAAAACCAGGCAAACCACCGAATGAAGCCAAATCTTACAGGCTCATATCACTACTACCAATTATTTCAAAATTATTTGAAAAGCTTCTCTTAAAACGACTTCAAATTATAATTGAGAACAGTAACCTAATCCTAATCATCAGTTTGGCTTTAGATGCAAGCACTCCACGATAGACCAAGTCCATCGAATAACAGACATCATAGAAAAGGCACTAGAAGAAAAGTTAATCTGCTCAACTATCTTCCTTGACGTAGCTCAAGATTTTGATAAAGTTTGGCACAAAGGGCTAATTAACAAATTAAACAGAATGTTACCAAAACAATATGTAGAGTTGCTAACCTTCTACATTACAGATAGAGTGTTCAGAATTAAACAGGAGGATGAATACTCCAAACTGAAAAAAGTTAAAGCAGGTGTGCCTCAAGGAAGCGTCTTGGGTCCCGTCCTTTATTTACTGTACACTTGTGATCTCCCACAAACAGAAAATGTAACTGTGGCTACATTCGCTGATGACACTTCTGTATTAGCAGTAGGAACAGACCTAGATGCAGTAACCAGACAACTCCAACAAGCTACCGACCAATTGGTCCACAGATTGGAAGATTAAGCTTAATGAACAAAAATCTATTTGTGTCAACTTTACCAACAAAAGAATAGGCAATCATCAACCAGTCAACATAAATTGTATCATAGTTCCCTATGAAGATACTGCCAAATACCTGGGGATGACCTTAGATGCGAAACTAAGATGGAAGGAACACATCAGAACTAAACGTACTGAACTAGGGCTCAAATATAGACAGTTGTATTGGCTCTTGGGACGAAAATCTAAGCTGTCAGTACACTGTAAAATCATGATATACAACCAGATTTTAAAACCAGTCTGGGTTTATGGCATCCAGTTATGGGGCTGTGCCAAGGAGAGCCACATCAAACGCATCCAAACCTTCCAAAATAAAGTACTACGGAACATAGTTAAAGCACCGTGGTACATACGTAATAGTGATTTACATCGCGATCTTGGTATCCCGTATGTCGCTAGTGAAATTAGAAGATTTGCCATTAAGCACGAGTGTCGACTCCATCAACACGTTAACGTCGAAACCATCAGGCTTCTTGACAACCAGAACCTAGTTAGAAGGCTGAAGAGGACCAAGCCCTTTGAACTGGTGTAGATTTTTGAAAACAGAGTACAGTGCGCAAGTGTGTGAGTGATAAGTGTCATGGCCATGATTCACAACAGATAAACCTTTAGGACTTCATTGGGTGAACTTTAGTATATAAGGATTTTAGTTTTTAAGAATTTAGAGAAAAATTAATGGTTGGTCTTGCAGACCAGTTTTAATAATAGTAAACGCCGCAGGCTTTATCAATAAAAAAAAAGTAATTTTTTTTGTTTTACATGAATTTTTTGTTGCTGGTTGATCAAAAAATATGTTAGTTTTAAAATAGTTCAACCTTAGTTTGTTTGAGGCACCACGGCCTATAAGTATTTATTTAAGGGTGTAAAAGCCGTGTAAACAAATGAAGGAAAGTAAATTTAAGAAAAAAAAATAATTTGAAAAGAATTATATCTAGAAATACGAAAAGAAATTCTCGAAAATGAATTAGCAACACAAAAGAGCAGTGATTAAAATAAGTTACGTTCGCGTTTGAAGAATGTTTAAAATATTTATTGAGACAGGAAAATAATAGAGAAAAAAGAAAATAATCGGGAATTAATAGTTGGGATAAAAATTTATTAAAGAACTTGAAATATTAGGGAAGGGTTAAAAGTTATTTGAAAATAATTCATTTGAAAAATATTCAAACACTTAAGCGGCCAGATAATTGATTAATAAAAATGATTTAAATAATTTATAAAATAATTATACAAGTTAACTCACATAATTAGAAAAATTAATCCTTTATTGTAACGAAAAGTTTCACTTGTGTAAGAAAATATTTCACTTAACTTCGCCACTTAATTCGGCCGATCATTTCAAGAAGTTCTAGCAAACTGACCGGCTGCATTGATACTGTCAACGAGGAAGATTCACCCCGTCCGAAAAGACACCTCCCTAATTACCCTATTATAACGATAAAAACGCGTTGTCTTATTTGATTGGTCCAATAAAAGAAAGCCCCGCGATGACATTTGAACAGATGTAATTGGAAAAAACAAGGGTTATTAAATATAGCAAAATCATAAAATCCAAGTTTATAGCCTTGTTATGAGGGCGCGCACTAATAAATGTCCCTAGATAAAGCAGTAAGCAATAAAAACGTCGTGAATAACCGATAAATACCGCTCTTTTCCTTCATTTGCCGGCTAAAACAGGGTCGCCCACGTAGAATTTCCCGGAAAGCGCAGGTGAAGACACGATTTATTGTGTTGTAAATAGCATGTTGTCACATTAATTCCGCGAAAAAGTTGTAAACGGGGGAATATTCATGGGAATTTTCCCTATATAAGCGGGAAAGCTCCGGCTAGAAGGCAGTATAGTTGTACGTACTCGAGATGTAAGTTGTTACTCTGCCCAAATTCGGTCTGATATTACTGTACACGGGAAAGTTCAAAAGTCTGGAATCAATAGTACGGAGTTAGTCGGAAGTTTTGGAACCCGCCGAATTTTCTTGATTAAAATTGCGATAAATTAAAAAGAGAACAAGTAAGTGCGTTGGGACCCAAGAGATTGTCTTGGAGTATTGAAAAGTTTGTGAAACTTGAAGAAATTGTGAAATGTGTAATTTTGGGTGGCTCCCAACCGTAATTTGTGGAAATAAAGTGTAATTGATCCAGAATTTTGTGTTTTTCTGTTGGGGAACAGGGAAACCATAGTAAATAAGTAGAATATTAAGTTAATAGTCAAAACCATAGAAAAATTGAAGTTAGTGTACAAAACCTCTGCAGTAAGTACCATAATATTTGGTAGTAAATTGCAAGGCTAGAAAAAGTGTTAGTTTAAGTTGAGGGTTACAAGCAGTAGGCACAAGGGACTTCCGGCCCTACGCAAAAGGTTTTTCTTGTCACCACCAGCTGTATTCCTGGGTTACCGCTCATCCGCCAACCAAATAAGGAAAAGAGAGGTAGGAATCAGTGGTGGGTGTTACATGTTGTCTATTCATGTTTATTTCTGGTTTGTTATTTATTCAAAGACCTGTTGTGTAAACATAGAAAAAATATATTTATTTACAAGGAAACAAATGTTTATGTTTTAATACACGTTAATTTCACTTGTCTTAAATATACGTTTGTTAACCCTCAACTGGTATCGTTCCTTAAGCAATCGCAAGTGGTATCGTCGGGTCAATTTGGACCCGATACTTAATTTCAGTAAATAAAGAGACTAAATTAAACTTAATATGTAGGTATTTATTTATTGTTATATCCTTATGTGAGAACATTTTTAAAATTAACAGTTTACTGCAAAAATTTAACAGAAAAATATTTGGAACAGATGAACAGATGTACACAAACGGCGTGGTCTCAAGTCTGTAATAATATAATAAAATAAAAAAATTATGATTCAAAAAAGTTTAATTTTGTTTTTAAACACAGAAAATGGTGAGCCTTTAAAAAAATTCAAAAGTGATTATTGCTTAACCAAAACAAAAAATGTGCAAGGACCTCTACAGCTCAGATTCGACCCTGAATAATAGAACCATTCACTAGGAATGCTAACAATAATATCCAACACCAGGAACATAATAGGGTTTGAGAAAGGCCGCAACGGTGTATTCCCGGCGAAACACGAGCCATCTTTGAACCTCCCGCATGCTAACTCTGTTGCCCAACCCATAAATTTTCTACTATACCGACTGTTGGTGCGGGAAAATTTTAAATTAAAATAAGTTTTTTTGGAACATTACAATAATTACATTAAATAAAATTTACTTTTTTTAATAACTTTATGCTGAAATGGCAACATTACACAATATTAAATGTAAAATAGCTTTATATTAAAGTATATTTTGCCTTTAAAAGTAAATGTGGCCCATTCTTGATTATTGTTATTAAAAAAAGTACATTTTATAAAATACAATTAATGCAATGTTAGAAACAAAACCAACATAGGTTTATTTCCAACAGTAGTTTTTTTATCACCTTGAATTACCTTGAATGTCATCTTTACATAATAATAAAATATTTACAATTAATATTTTAATAAAACAAAAAATTTGTAATAAAAAAACATTTACTGTTCAAAAACCACTACATATAAATCAATAGCAAAATCGATTGTAAAACACACAGACGTTAAAAAATGCTGACTTCTCATATCAGCAATGGGGCCTTCTTGTGGTATACTGTAAAAAAAGAAAAAGCAGTATCTTTTGCTCATAAAAACAAAATACTATTTACAATTAACAAAAACGGGTTCTTTTTACCATAAAGAATTACATTTAAAACATTTTTACTAACCATACTAGGTTTTTGATGTTTCTGACATTTTCTACTTTTAGACATTATACCAAATATATATATATATATATATATATATATATATATATATATATATATATATATATATATATATATATATATATATATATATATATATATATATATATATATATATATACTTTGTTACTTTTCTTGAACCATTTATAATATATATTTTTTATTGTTTGTTTCTTGGGATTAGGTTCATTATAAAAACATTCCTTCTTTTATTATGTTTTATTAAAAGTCCATTGACGTTTCGACCCCTTTTCGGGTCATTTTCAAAATGTTTTTTTTTATTTGGTTTGTTAAAAGACCTTGAAAACTATAAGGTCTTAGAAGGACTCTAAGACCTTATAGTTTTCAAGGTCTTTTAACAAACCAAATAAAAAAAAAACATTTTGAAAATGACCCGAAAAGGGGTCGAAAAGTCAATGGACTTTTAATAAAAAATAATAAAAGAAGGAATGTTTTTATTAAGGAACCTACTCCCAAGAAACAAACAATAAAAAAAAATATATATATATATATATAATGTGCGACTGACGAGTGCTAATAAGCACGAAACACGTGTCGAGCACTACCATACATACAGCTTCCCCGATATTTTCTTCATTTATATATATATATATATATATATATATATATATATATATATATATATATATATACAGGGTGATTGATGGTGAGTGGCCTATTAGAAGTTCTGGCGAACTAGTCAACGGATCACTTTGAAAATTTGGTAGTTTACATAAGTGGACATGACCTTTCTTTTAAAATTATTTTTGGCCTTGCGGTGTTGCCGCTTCTACTGAAAAGTATTAGCACCTATGATAATTTAAATGGAACACCCGGTATATTATATTTTTTTTAGAATCCCTGTTGGTTTGTTAATAAGTTTCGTTAACATATTCCTATGTCTATCTAGTATCGTTGTCGAGATAATAATTATTTTCTTCTTTTTTTCTCGGAAAACATGGTAGTCAATAAGGGCTGATATTTTTGAACTCATGACAGATAGGACACTAGAATTTGGTGGAGAGCTAGGTAATACCACGAGGCTATTCACTCGGTGTCCAAATCGTAGTTATATTTGTACAGGGTGTTTCAAAAATAAACATATTTTGATGGTTTGGAAAAATGATTAAAAGTACATTTTTTTAAATGGAACACCCTGTATTTTAACCGCGGTCCTAAAAGCTCTGTAAATTTCCTATCTTTCAATATATCATGTCCCTATACCTATCTCGAATAGTTTTTGACTTATTAGCATTTATTTGGACAATTTAACTATTACAGATAACATTCACGAGTTTTTAGGAAAATTTGAAAAGTAGCCTTTGGAAACTGTTGTTTTTAAATGGATGACACTTTTCTATTATTTATTCCGTTTCGTTGTCAGTTGGTTGCCGTACTTGAAAATTCTAATTTAAGGTTTTAAGAGAAATGGAAGAAAACAATAATTATTCAAATACAGTACTTATGAATTTATTTGTTTTACATGGTCAGTGTGATAAGATCATTAGTCGTACTTGTAGAAAATTCAATGAAATGTATCCAAATTTGCCATCAATGAACAATAAGAAATTTAGACAAATTTTAAACAATTAGTAAATTCTTAAATGCTTAAAATTACTTAATCATATTTAAGTTGTAGTGTACATAATAATATTTTTTTGACTTCTAACAAAATTACCAAGAAAAAAGTAAAAAACATTTAATTAGTTTTTAATAAATGTTCAAAACGTTGGCCGTTGACATCTAAGCATTTTAAAATTCGCTTGTTTACACCATGTCCAGTAGCAAGTCTAAGTTCACCAGCATCCAAATTTTGAAATGCCCGATTCACCCGATCTTCTAACTCTTCCCTTGAATTTACCGGTGTCTTGTAAATAATATTCTTGAGAGTGCCCCAAAGGTAAAAATCCAGAGGTGTTAAATCTGGGGACCTTGCAGGCCAATTCCAAGGTCCCAAACGCCTGAACCAACGATCTTCAAACATTCTCTGTATTTCCGCACTAACTTCGTCAGTGCAGTGAGCGGGAGCCCCGTCCAATTGGTACCAGCAGCTGCGATACTGGGCGAGAGGAAGGTTGTCCACGAAATTTTCGACAAATGTAGTTAAAATTTCTAAGTATTTTCTGGAAGTTAAATTTTCATCATATATCAAATATTTGAATTTTGTTGTCCATCATTACACAAAAAACATTAAATCGAAAATTTTCTTGAAATCCAGTATCTCTCGTTACATGAGGATTTTCCTTCGCCCAATAATGAATATTTTTCCTATTAAAAATTCCTTCGCGAGAAAATTTTGATTCATCAGTCAAATGATTTTCCTTAAAAATTGTGGATCTTCCTGAATATGAACTAACAAGTTTTCGCAAAATAAAACTCTTTGTGGACAGTCCTCAGGCTTAAGACATTGAACTTTGGTATACTTATAATCATGCATATTATGTTTAGCCAATATTTTTTGCACGCAGAAATAGGTTAAGCCAAATCTTCTTTGGCACATCTTATTGAATCCTGCGGATAGGCATGAAAATAAGCCAAAACGTTAATTTCGTTGTCCTCACTAGATGTTACAGGTCTGGGTAAATTTCTGGGAACTTTCAAGGAAGAACCAAAATTTTTGAAATTGCTTTGAATTCGTCTAAATTTCTTATTGTTCATTGATGGCAAATTTGGATACATTTCATTGAATTTTCTACCAGTACGACTAATGATCTTATCACACTGACCATGTAAAACAAATAAATTCATAAGTACTGTATTTGAATAATTATTGTTTTCTTCCATTTCTCTTAAAACCTTAAATTAGAATTTTCAAGTACGGCAACCAACTGACAACGAAACGGAATAAATAATAGAAAAGTGTCATCCATTTAAAAACAACAGTTTCCAAAGGCTACTTTTCAAATTTTCCTAAAAACTCGTGAATGTTATCTGTAATAGTTAAATTGTCCAAATAAATGCTAATAAGTCAAAAACTATTCGAGATAGGTATAGGGACATGATATATTGAAAGATAGGAAATTTACAGAGCTTTTAGGACCGCGGTTAAAATACAGGGTGTTCCATTTAAAAAAATGTACTTTTAATCATTTTTCCAAACCATCAAAATATGTTTATTTTTGAAACACCCTGTACAAATATAACTACGATTTGGACACCGAGTGAATAGCCTCGTGGTATTACCTAGCTCTCCACCAAATTCTAGTGTCCTATCTGTCATGAGTTCAAAAATATCAGCCCTTATTGACTACCATGTTTTCCGAGAAAAAAAGAAGAAAATAATTATTATCTCGACAACGATACTAGATAGACATAGGAATATGTTAACGAAACTTATTAACAAACCAACAGGGATTCTAAAAAAAATATAATATACCGGGTGTTCCATTTAAATTATCATAGGTGCTAATACTTTTCAGTAGAAGCGGCAACACCGCAAGGCCAAAAATAATTTTAAAAGAAAGGTCATGTCCACTTATGTAAACTACCAAATTTTCAAAGTGATCCGTTGACTAGTTCGCCAGAACTTCTAATAGGCCACTCACCATCAATCACCCTGTATATATATATATATAAATGAAGAAAATATCGGGGAAGCTGTATGTATGGTAGTGCTCGACACGTGTTTCGTGCTTATTAGCACTCGTCAGTCGCACATAACCAAGTTATTAGATGGGAAACTTGGAAGTTGAAAAAACACAAAGAGTTCACAGACCAGGGACCTGCTAGCACATTTGCGGTTGTTTTTTGTCAGGAGACAAAGGTGCTATTGCAGCCTCCGTGGTGATGTTGGGTGTTGTCCGGAAATCCCTGGGTCTCCTGACAAAAACAACCGCAAATGTGCTAGCAGGTCCCTGGTCTGTGAACTCTTTGTGTTTTTTCAACTTCCAAGTTTCCCATCTAATAACTTGGTTATGTGCGACTGATGAGTGCTAATAAGCATGAAACACGTGTCGAGCACTGCCATACAGACAGCTTCTCCGATATTTTGTTCACTTTTTTATAAATTTTCCTGTCGTTATTTCTTTATTTCTTTATATTGTTATAATCCTTTGGGTTAGAGGTTTCACGCAGGTGCTATTGCAGCCTCCGTGGTGATGTTGGGTGTTGCCCGGAAATCCCTGGGTCTTCTGACAAAATACAACCGCAAATGTGCTAGCAGGTCCCTGGTCTGTGAACTCTTTGTGTTTTTTCAACTTCCAAGTTTCCCATCTAATACCTTGGTTATGTGCGACTGATGAGTGCCAATAAGCACGAAACACGTGTCGAGCACTACCATACATACAGCTTCCCCGATATTTTCTTCACTTTTTTTATACATTTTCCTGTCGTTATTTCTTTATTTATTTATATTGTTACATATATATATATATATATATATATATATATATATATATATATATATATATATATATATATATATATATATATATATATATATACATATATGTATATATATATATATATATATATATATATATATATATATATATATATATATATAATACTAATAATAATATTGCTTTATTTCCAATTACATTAATTCATACAAAAAAATGTACAAACAAACATGAAAAGAAATGACGTCAATAAACACAAAACAAGACATTACTCAATCAAACAATCTCTTAAATTTGCCCTAAAAAAAATCACAAAAAGATGCTCTACTAACAAAAACCAACTTACATGTTTAAAAAAAAAATCATCAATACTATATGGTTCCAACTCTAACAGTAATTTTTTTAACTTTCTCTTAAATATTTTTTCTATATGAATATTTTTGATTTCATTACGTAGCCTATTGTACAGTTTGATTCCCATATAATAAGGGCTCTTTTCAGATAAAGTCAATCGATGGATTGGATAACTTACTTCATTAGTTCGGGTATTGTAGGTTTGTTGACTTTGTAAATCAAAAACTTCTCTATTTTTGTAGGAAAACACAATTGTATCAAAAATATACAACGCATATACTGTTAAAATTCTTTTTGATTTAAAAACTCCTCTGCAAGATTCCAGATATGACATTCCATGCAATATTCTTAATACACGCTTCTGAATAACAAAAATTTTCTTTGCATTTGAATTTGCCGCCCAAAAAATAACTCCAAATCTAGCTGTCGATTCGAAATTTTTTTTTTTTTTTCCTTGGGCTCCGTCCGAGACCGGAAGCACTGCGGCCACTAGAGGCCTATTGTGCCTACCCAATAGCTTTTGTTACACCCACTCTGTTATCCCAGTTTCCTGCACAAGCCTGTACAGGTCCACAAGGTGATCAATTCCTCCGGTTCTAACTTTGGTTGCCCGAACAGTTGGTGGCGCTTGCGATCTAGTGACTCGCAATTATATATAATGTGCTGAACTGTTTCCCTGTCCCTACCGCATAGTCTGCAGCTAAGGTCTCCCTGGTACAGTTTCATTTTGTTGAGAAGGTCCTTTACAGCCATGTGTCCTGTTAGTACCCCTACGATTGTCCTCAACTGGATCCTGCTCAGATTTAGCAGTTGCCTGGTGAGTCTAGGATTGGGATTTCCTATAGCGGCCTTGCTGTGGTTCAGTCCCTGTACTCCGTTCCAGTGGACTTTGTGTTGTTGTTTGATCCATCTGTTTACCGCCTCTCGTGCCGTGCACTTTGGCACCCCGAGAGATGGTTCTGGGCCAATGTATGGTGTAGCCGATCCCTGTCTAGCAAGTTCGTCGGCTTTTTCGTTACCAGTGATGCCCTTGTGTCCCGGTACCCACATGAGCTTCACTGAGTTTCTGGCAGCTAGCGCGCCAAGATCGTTTATGCACTCCCATACCAGTCCCGAAGTGACTCTGTGGCATGAGAGTGCCCTCAAAGCGGCCTGACTGTCTGAACAGATATAGATCCGCTTATTTGAATAAGCCCTCCTATTGTTTTCCAGCGCACATTGTAAGATGGCGTAGGTTTCTGCTTGGAATACCGTGGGGTACTTCCCCAAGGAAAAGGACATGTCCCTCCTTGGTCCGACCCCATGTACTCCTGCTCCGGTTCCCGCTTCGGTTTTTGATCCGTCGGTGTACCATATGATTGCCCCCGGAGGAAACTCTGGGTTTGTCGAAGTCCATTCCCTGCGATCCGCTATTACTACCTCGTAGGGGATGTTGTATTGGAATTTTGGAGTCATGTAGTCCGATCTCATTTCTAAATCGGGCCCTCCAATCTTCTCTCTTATGAGTTCATGTCCCGCCCTTTTCCGTAATGAAGAGGGCAGAGTGTTTTGCAGTCGATAGAGACCCATCCTCGCCTCTCCCTGGATGACCAGGTGCAAGGGAGGAAGGTCTAGGAGATTCTCCATCGCTGAGGTAGGGGTCGATCTCATTGCCCCTGTAATGCCGAGACAGGCTAGTCTTTGCAGACTGCTGAGCCTGAGCATTATTGTTTTCTGCGTTGCCTTGGTCCCCCAGACCAAGGCTGCATAAGTTATTGCGGGTTTCACCACTCTGGTGTACAGCCAGTGCACCATCTTTGGTGAGAGACCCCATGTTTTCCCATACGTTCGTCTGACCACCGCAAGAGTGATTTCCGCTTTTCGTATGGTTTTATCCACATGCTTGTTCCAGGTAAGTTTTGAGTCCAGTGTTACCCCCAAATACTTTACCTCTTCCTGCAGTGGAATTGTGACTCCTCGCAGGGTTAGAGGACCGAGCCCCTCCTTTTTCCTGCGGTTAGTGAACGGGACGATGACAGTCTTGTTTGGGCTTACATTAAGCCCTTCCTGTCCTACCCATTTTTCCACTACGGCGAGGGCGCTCCTCATGCAGTCCCTCACGGTTGTGTTGAATTTTCCTTGAGTCGTTATGACCAGGTCGTCTGCGTAGCCCAGGATCGAATAACCCATTTGGCTTAGTTCTTTTAGAAGCCCGTCCATTACCAGGTTCCAGAGGAGGGGAGAAAGAACCCCCCCCCCCTGAGGGCATCCCCCTGCCACCCGGGCTGCCAAAGTTTCACCGAGTAGATCTGTATAAATTACCCGGCTTTTAAGCATGCTTTCTACCCATCTGCAGCAGGTCTCATCTAGCCCGATGCCCCTGATTGCTCTGGATATAGATGTGAAGGATGTGTTGTCAAACGCTCCTTCAATGTCCAGAAATGCTCCGAGAAGCACTTCTCCGTTACCTATCGCGTTCTCCACTCTGCTAACTAGCTGGTGGAGTGCTGATTCGGTCGATCTTCCTGTTCTGTAGGCATGCTGGTCTTGATGAAATGGTCCGTCCCCCATTATAGCATCCCTTATATGCCTATCTAACAGTTTTTCTAGTGTTTTTACAACAAAGGACATTAGACTGATGGGTCTGAATGCCTTGGCGACCGAGTAGTTGGGACGTCCATGTTTCGGTATGAATACCACTTTGGTCAGTCTCCAGATCCTCGGTATGTGACCTAGGGCCAGACTGGCCCTTAGTATGTGGCAAAGCTTGCTGACAAGCAGGTCTGATCCCTGCTGTAGCAACGCTGGACAAACTCCGTCTGGACCCGGAGATTTGTAGGGTTCAAATGAGTTTATAGCCCATTTTATTTTTTCAGGGGATATCACCTTCTTAGCAGCCTGCCAGTTGTCCCTATGAGCTCTGTTAGGAGCTTCATTAGGTCCTCCAAATCTCCAGGCTTCAGGTATTTCCTTTATGATTTTGGACCCAGGGAAGTGAACCCGAAACAGTTCGGTCATTGTTTCCTTCCCCGTTAATGTTTGCTCTCCATTCTCAGTGACAAGAGAGTTGATTGCAGGCTGAGTGTCCTTTGACAGTATCTTTGCGAGTCTGGCACATTCTGGAGTGCTTTCAATAGCCTCGCAGTGCCTTCTCCAGGGTGCTCTCTTGGCCTTTCTCAGCGCTATGTTGTATTCAGTAAGGGTAGCCCTATACGCTTCCCAGTTGCCTGATCGTTTTGCCTGATTCCAGTTCTTTCTTACTTGTCCTCTTTTGGCCTCCAGGTCTGGTCCCCACCAGGGGACCTTCCGGGAGGAATTTGATGTAGTTTGAGGACAATTTGCTTCGAATGCCGAAATGGCCGCGTCCGTCAATTGATCCGCTACCAGTTCGAGGTCCGTCACGTTATTTATTACCTCTTTAAGCCCCTCCAGGTTACGTTCTAGGTCTACCCGATAGTTACCCCAGTTCGTTCTGCGAGGGTCGCGATAAGAGTTAGATTCTCGTTTTATACACGTTATTTCGAACCACATATGTCTGTGGTCCGAGCAACTCTCTTCCTCAGACACATGCCAGTTTTTAATATAATTGCCGACGTAAGCCGTTGATATAGTTATATCTAAAACCTCCTGCCTTTGCCCCGTTACAAAAGTCGGATTATTACCTCTATTCATAATGTCTAAGTTATTTGCCATTAGGAATTGAAAGATGTGCTCACCTCTTTGATTGGTGTTAGTGCTGCCCCAGATGCTGTGGTGTGCGTTTGCATCACACCCGATGATCAGCTGCGATCCACTTCCTCCGCAGTCTCTCACCAGTTCCTCCACAGCGCTGGGTGGTGGCGCTTCCGGGTCATCGTATGGGAAATAAGCCGATCCAATAGTGATATTCTTCGGCCCACCTCCCTCCGTGGTTGCTAGTCTTACTGCCACGAGATCCCTAAGACAGAACTTAGCCAGTGGCAGCATCCTTATATTCTTTTTAATTAAAATGCAGGTTCTCGGTCGGTCGGTGGTTCTATTGTAAACCAATTCACCACCTACTCCCGAGAGACCTTTTATTTTACCTTGGTTGACCCAAGGTTCTTGAATGAGGGCGATGTCGCAGTTCTCCATCACCCTACACAGGACCGCCGAGGCTGCCCTGCTGTGGTGAAGGTTAACCTGCACGACCCTCACTTTGACTGTAATTTTTCTTTTCTACTCCTGTCCATTCTTGTTCCCACGAGTCTGGGGGAAAGGGTGGTCCGCACCGGCAGCGCCCCCGTGCCGGGATGTCGCCTGGTGTCCCGGAGGCTCCGTTTCAAACGCCTGATTACGGCTCAGGCGCCATTCGTCCCGTTGGCACGGGTCGCGTCACACCGTGGGATTAAGCCGCATGTGTTAGATGTAGGTGAAGTGTAGGTGTTGTAGTGTGCTCACCGCTGTACCCCGCCGCTCCGCGCAGGGCGGCCGCAGCAGGACAGGCAGTGAGCTGGTGTTAAATGTGTAGTGTGGGCACCACTGTGCAGTTGTATCCTTCTTAGTCTGGCTTCTAACCTCAGAGACCTTCCCAGCATGGTTGAACCTAGCTGGCCTAGCCCTCCGAGTCAATGAAGCTCGCAAGCCCCGCCGGTACGTCAAACCGAGGATACGATGGGGGGTTCATATAACTCCAAATCTAGCTGTCGATTCGAAATTTGCAAAATACAGTGTACGTCTAGCTGTTTCATTCAAATACTTTGATGTGATACTAAAACAGTAACATATTCGGTTTAACTTACCACTAAGATAGTCAATATGAGATGACCAGTCTAAGAACTCATCTATAAAAATTCCAAGAAATTTACGTCCAGATTCACTAAGAAAGTTTAAGATTTAGTACTGGTTTAAATTAAGATCTTATAGTTGATCAGTTATGTTTTGACAAGTTTTTGTCCTGTCTTTGTTAATAAAACGTCATTGAAAATTTATGAATTATTCGGATACTTCAACGATTTGCTTGGTTTTCAAATGATTTTCATCTTGGAACGGTTTGCTAGAGTGAATTTAGTTCTATTATTGTCGAAAGTGCGTACTAAAATTGCTCTTTTCTTTATAAATTTGCGAAAAAGCTCCGAAATAAATCCATAGTATAATATTTAGTTGTCTTATTCTTACAGTTGTCAGTTTAAAACTTTTGATTGTCAAATTAGACCGGACTAGCGTTGGAGAATCTGGCTGTTAGTGTTTTTTTGCACAGAAACAATATTTTCTTTCATCTGGATTGACTCAGGTTTCTCCTTTCTACAGAGTTTTGTTCTAAATAAAATTGTATTTGTTTTTTCTTTATTAAGAAGAAGTTTATATCGTTCAAACCAATTTGTACATTGTAAAAAAATTTCTGTTGAATTTTGTACTATATCACGAATTTCCCTTCCTTCAGTTAATAGATTGGTATCATCTGCATATGTTGTAATTTCAGAATGAATGTTATTAACTTCAAAATTTAAATCATTAATATAAATTATGAATAGAATTGGCCCTAGTATACTTCCCTGCGGGACTCCTACTGTATTCTGTAATAATTCCGATTTACAGCATAAGTTGTCTTTCTGTATTATGACTCTTTGAGTTCTATTGTCCAAATAAGACATAAACCAGCGTAGGGCATTTCCCCTTATACCATACAAATCTAATTTTTTTAACAGCACATCTCTATCTAAACAATCATATGCTTTCGATAAATCTAAAAATATTCCCAATGCCATTTTGTCATTTTCGAGGTGTTTCAAAATTGTTCGCACAAACTGGAAAACAGCTGTTTGAGTAGATTTCCCTTCACGATATTCATGTTGGTTATCTGAAAGAAGCTCATTGTTCTTCATAAACTCCATTACTTGGTCCTGCATAACTAGTTCGAACAATTTTGAAAAACCCGGAAGCAAGCTTATGGGCCTATAATTGTCCAAATCCTCTACATCTCCCTTGTTTTTGTATATGGGTTTAATTAGCGCTAATTTTAACTGGTTAGGAAAAATGCCCTCCTGTAATGAGTTATTTATTATATAGCAAAGAACATGGACAGTTACCGGAATACTGAGTTTAACTAGGCTTGTAGGTATCTCATCATCTCCACTACTGTATTTATTTTTAATCTTTTGACATATCTTGAATATCTGGTCAGTTGTGACAGGTTTCAACACTAAGTTGTTGTTAGTTCTTGGGATATTACATTGCCATTCAACATGTTTTATATTACTTAAAAGTTTTGGAACTGTTACTTGTAAAAAGCTATTATAATGATTTGAGATGTTCTCAGCATTCCCCGAAACCATTATGTCAGATGTTCTTGGCTTACCCACGATATCATTATAAATTGACCACATACATTTGTTTTTATTATCAGATTTTTTTATTCTATTTTCATAATTTTTAGATCTACTTTCAGCTAATAAATTATCATATTCCTTTTTAACATCTTTGTACATTTCTGTATATTGTTTATTTGTATTTTTTAAAGTTAAAAGGAGATCTAATCTGTTTTTCACGTTCACAATCTCTTTCACATTTTTGTACATAAAATCATTCCTATTTTTTCTAGTTATTAATTTTTTTGGAAAACTCTCATTAAAAATAGGTATACAAGAATTCATGAAAAGCGACCATTGTTTGTTTACATCAGATTTATCTGCACTGTAAACATCAACCCAATTTTGTTATTTTAGATTATTAACAAACATATCTTTACTATTTTCAGAAAAAAATCTTTTGTGGTATGGCATAAATTTTTGTATGTCTTTACATTTAAAAATAACTTTTTGAGCTGTATGATCTGATATAAAAGTTTGTAGTACATAGCTGTCGGTCTCACATCTCGGGATATTACAAAAAATATTGTCTATGCCAATTTTAAATGTTGACCTAATACGAGTGTTCTCAAATATTGTAGGTAACATTTGAAATGAATTCATAATTGATAGAAACTCTATTTTGTTATTACTAATTTCTAATAATTCTATATTGAAATCACCTGCTATAAATACCTTTTTGCTTTCACCTACTATATGTACAAGTACATTTTCTATTTGCCAACAAAATACTTTTACGTCACCATTAGGAGGTCTGTATATTACTATAATGATAAACTGTTCACCCTGAAGATCACACTCAATGCTTGCACACTCAAAGTCTCCTTTAACTGAAAGTAAATTCAATTTTTTTCGATTTCTAGTTTTAATGTCTTTTTGCACATAATATATTGCTGCTCCACCATAACCTTCCTCTCTGCAAAAGTACAAAGCTAACTTAAAATTGTCTAGTGCAAACATTTGGAGTTGTTCAGCATTTTTCCAGTGCTCTGTTACACAAAAAATCTTACCTTCAGGGTGTTCTTGTAGCATGTGGTTTAACCGATCAATACAGTTACCAATAGACTGCACATTTTGGTGAATTATACTACAATGTTTCTTTTCTGGTTTTTTGCTTGTTTTGCATTTACTGTAGCTTATTGTTATTTCTTGACGGACTGCCTCTGTCTCACTTATAAAAAATTAGTATTAGTACCAAAATTTATATTTTGCCGATGCTTTTCGATTCTTTGTAGATAAGCTGGGCATTTGGGGTCTCTGGCAGTATGTATCCTGTCTTTTAAATTAAGTCGTCTGCAGTTTGGGCAGTTTAATATGGTATTCATAGGACACTGATGACCATCATGCTTTCCTCCACATTTATAACCGCATACACCATTACAATATTTGGAAATATGGCCAAACAAACAACATCTATAACACATTGCCAAACTAGTATATTCCGTAACATATGCCCTTGTTAGATCAAAACTCAGAGTCTTATTCTTAATTAGCCACCTAAAGACTTCCGGGGTCGTTTGGAATATCCAATTTTCTTTGTTTTTGTTTCTACACTCCTTCTTGGTTATAAATTTTAATTCGTTACCTACATTTTCGCCACAATCTTCTTTTATTTTTTGAATTGTCCGTCACTAGTTCTGCAATAAAAGTTTCCGAATCGTAACCTTTTTCTATTCCTGTTATCATCAGCATTGGATCAGTGTTTTGCATATCCTTGATTTGCAGGTCATCATTGTTTTTTAAGGTATTCTGTAAGTGTTTTTGTTGGGACTCACTGTGACATTCAACTATTACCGCACCACTTTGTAACTTTTTACCATTTTTAAAGGTTTCGATTACCTCTCCTTGTTTATTAAGGTTTTGTTTTATCTGCTTTAGGACCTTTTTTGTGTCACCTTCTTGATTTTTCAGTTTAATTAGCATTTCATGTTTTTTCCGTTGCGGTGGAGTTACCCAATTTGCATCGTCCGTGACTTGCTTTTCATTTAATTTAGTGACCGTGCTGTAAGTTTTTTCTATTCTTTTGGGATATTCTGTTTGGTCATTGCTCGAACCTGCTGTATCCAATCGTTTAGTCGGTAAAAGTGGAAATAGTACACCATCCAAATTCTTATTATTTTTAACTTTTTGGAAGCGAATATCGTTTTCCTTTTCTAAACTTCCCACTTTATAAGCTAATGTAGTCACCATTGTGTGAACTTTAAATGTTGCTTTTCGCATTGCTGCCAGATCATCCTTACAAAATTTATCATTTTCCGAAATTGTATAAAGAGTCTCTAATGCTTGCAAAATATTCTGAATCATAATGATAGTTTTTTCTTCGATTACATCTTGTAATTCTTCTATCTGTTTTTTTTTTTCATCGTGTTATATTGTTCCAAATTGCTCGTGATCTGGCCATTCTGATAATTTCTATGTTTTCGTATTATTTGTCTATCTTCTACTCCGACAGGGCTCGATTCTGATCGTTGTCTTTTTTGTGTGTAACTCTCAGATGAATTTTCGATTTTAGTAGGGGTTCGCTTGCAATTGCTATATATATATATATAGGGTGTCTGTAAAAGGTCTGTACAAAAAGCTTAGACTAAAATAAGATGATTTAACCCAACTTACCTATATCCAAAAGTGTTTCGTTAAGGCGCTAACGAACATCATCGATTTTATTTTAAAAATTATTATTTTTAATAAAAAAATATTGCCTTTAGCAATTTGGATGAAATTTGGAATGCTAGTCTTTACTTGAAATAGTGTATTTTTGAAAGATTTTTTTCCTCGTGAGTGTTACGTAAGTCGTCAAAAGTTAATCATTGACATGCAAAAAAGGTAATATTTTTTTACCTGTTTGGCCAATACCTTTAAAACTCTTTTAACAGATACACATGCTTATTTGAAACATTTTTTGTCTCCTGTTTGATTTCGCTATCTGTCATGGTTTAAGCAGAAAATTTTTTTTGATTTTATGCGCCTTAACCCTTTCACTGCGGGAAGCCGATATAGACGCAAAAAAAATTCGTGCTGACCGTGCGGGTGACTGATATTTACGCAAGGAGGTAGGGTTTACTGCGGGAAACGACCGCGAACTCAAATCAAAATCCGTTATTTAGGACCTTAAAAATCGGTTGTTTTCGGCGGCTGTCATTTAAATAAGATGGGGAGACCGCAGGGTGTGTCAGGTGTTTGAGGACTATTGTGTACGTGTGTACGTCTATAATATTTAATTCTAAACAACATTTCTTAATAAAAAATTTGGATATCTTTTCATTTAAGGTCATTTTTGCTGTATAATTTTTGATTTTTTTAAATTTCCCGCCAAACCCCTAAAGACGAACGCCACTGTTTAATGTTTTTTGGGGTTTCCAATGATGCAGAAACGATTGCCAACATCGGTATCTGTTAAAATCTAACAATAAAAATTGTGTTGTTTTAATAACTAAATAAATAAATGAACAAACAATAAATAAAGTTTATTCAGTTAGCTGCGGGAAGCGGCCGCAGACGCACGGGTCTCCCGCTGCAGCACAGTAAGCACAACTTTTGAAAACCGGTTCAGCAGTGAAAGGGTTAAGTAATCATTGCAACCATGATTTAAAGGTTTTGTCGATAAAATTCCGACGATGATTGACAAATGAACGTCTCACTTCAAAACAATTTTTTGTTCCGATAAAGTCAATCAGAACTCAAAGCAGGTAAGACTTTTATTGACTGTGAGTGCTTCGTTGTTAGCGCCCTAACGAAACACTTTTGGATATAGGTAAGTTGGGTTAAATCGTCTTATTTTAGTCTCACGAAGTCGTGGTAGCGTATATATATATATATATATATATATATATATATATATATATATATATATATATATATATATATATATATATATATATATATATATATATATATACAGTCAACTTCGGATATAACGAACCACCAAGGGAATCTTTAAACAGTTCGTTATAGCAGGGCGTTCGTTATATCCGAAATGCAGAGAATAAAACAAATATGTACTATGTACTGTATGGTACTTTTTATGAGTCGTTTATTATAATCAATACATAATAGTATTTTTAAATTATGTACTTATTAAACATACATATTTGTATAATGTATACAAAATCAGTAATTTTAAATTTTTTCTTTTTTCTAGTACATGTTTTTCAATTTTAATTTGTAAGTAATCACCAGACTCAATCAACACTCTTGTTGTCAAAATTATTATTATTAAAATTTACGAATATTAATAGTCTTTGACTTTTGTAACTGATAGTCCCTACAGATTTAGGCATTTACAACCCCATTTTGCAGTTTTGTAATTATGTCAACTTTTTCTGCTTTTTCGCTTGCTGAATTTTGGCGCGCTCTGCTCCATGCTAGAACAATATTCCCTCGCCTATTGCCGAAATTAAACTACAAATTGAAATGGCGCCTGACAGGTCGCTACTCGACCCGTTATGCGAGAATACCAACCATAGAGAAGCGACAAAACGTGTCGGTGCCTTTGATATTTAGGGAACCAGTTTTGCTGACCTTGGGCAGACACGTATCCACAATATTGAACGGAGAAAGATATTTCGTCACACTAATGATGCGGTATAGACAGAAGTCCACATTATCATCGCACATGCCCTGTGAAATCTTGTATTGTCTTTGTCGCTTCTCTATGGTTGCAATTCTCGGCCGTTACTTTACGAATATGGAAGTGATACGTACATGAAATTTCGACAGTTCGTTATAACCGAACTTCCACAAGCAAAATCTAATCAAAATAGGGTTCGCTATAGCCGATAGTTCGTTATAGCCGGGTTCGTTATAAACGAACAAAAAATACATACATTCTTATGGCGTTTTGGCCGGACCATAATTTTTGCTCGTAATAACCGGTGGTTCGTTATATGCGGGGGTCGTTATATCCGAAGTTGACTGTATATATATATATATATATATATATATATATATATATATATATATATATATATATATATATATATATATATATATATATATATATATATATATATATATATATATATATATATATATATATATATATATATATATATATATATATATATATATATATATATATATATATATATATATATATATATAGGGTGTTTCAAAAAACATGTGCCATCGCTTAAAGGGAGATTCCTTGTAAGAAACTAAGGCAAAAAGTTCATATAAACATGGGTCCGCAGATGCTTCGTTTCAAAGATACAGGGTGTTAAATTTTTAAATTTTTTTCAGTTTTTCCAAAATATTTTCAAAATGGCTTCATCAATTTTGATGAAATTTACGTTGTGTAAAGTACTTATATTAAGCATAATTCTGACCATGAAAAGACTTTGACAGGTCCTCCAGGGGCGTACATATGAGAAGACGGTACAATATTTTTCCAGTAAAAACATGTACGCCACTGATTTCTTCACATTCTCGTATATCGGTCAAATAGTATGTTAAATTCTTAAGAAAACTTGTCTCTTCATATTTTTTCAATTTTCACTTCGTTTAGGAGATAAATGCAATTTTATTAACCGTCTGGTTTAGTTTTCCCAACCATCGGTTTTAACATGTAAAGACCATTTAAAAATTGAACGTCCTGTATCTTTGAAACAAAGCATCTGCGCACCCATGTTCGTAAGAACTTTTTGCCTTAATTTCTTTCAAAGAATCTCCCTTTAAGCGATGGCACATGTTTTTTGAAACACCCTGTATATATATATATATATATATATATATATATATATATATATATATATATATATATATATATATACTAGGGTGCTTTTTTTCGACTATTTTTTTCCCATCGTGAAATTTTGTTGGAAATAACAAAAACAAAATTGCCTGACCGTTTGAGCCCTTAGTATTAATATTCAGTCCTAGACCAAGGCGTGTAAAGATTTCCCATTGAAAATACACGAAAACTCTGATTTTTTATCTTTAAATTTCTATAGCTCAGCGGCATTTTATGGCATCGCTTTGACCATAGACAATTATTTCTCAGAATTGAACGCTCTACAAAAATGCTCATTGCGGCAAAGTCGTAACTCACACCGGCGAGGTAGTACGGGCCACTAAACCTGATTTTTCGCTTTTATCTCGCAAACGACAAGAGATACAGAAAAAAATGTATAAAACAAACTTGTAGGAAATTCAATTTTCTACAAAAAAGGTCCTTGGTACTGAGTCGCTTGATGGATAAATGATGGTCGAGTGATGGATAATGAAAGAACGATATTTTTATAATGTAACGTGATTTTCGATAAAAATTTGAAATTACAAAAACTTTATAGATAGTTATCTCCAGAATATTGATGTTAGCGACTCAGTACTAAGGACCTTTTTCGTAGAAAATTGAATTTCCTACAAGTTTGTTTTATACATTTTTTTCTGTATCTCTTGTCGTTTGCGAGATAAAAGCGAAAAATCAGGTTTAGTGGCCCGTACTAGCTCGCCGGTGTGAGTTACGACTTTGCCGCAATGGACCTTTTTGTAGAGCGTTCAATTCTGAGAAATACTTGTCTATGGTCAAACCGATGCCATAAAATGCCGCTGAGCTATAGAAATTTAAAGATAAAAAATTAGAGTTTTCGTGTATTTTCAATGGGAAATCTTTACACGCCTTGGTCTAGGGCTTAATATTAATATTAAGGGCTCACACGTTCAGGCAATTTTGTTTTTGGTATTTCCAACAAAATTTCACGATGGGACCGAAAAAAAAATAGTCGAAAAAAAAAAGCACCCTAATATATATATGTATATATATATATATATATATATATATATATATATATATATATATATATATATATATATATATATATATATATATATATATATATATATATATATATGTATATATATATATATATATATATATATATATATATATATATATATATATATATATATATATATGTATATATATATATATATATATATATATATATATATATATATATATATATATATATATATATATATATATATATATATGTATATATATATATATATATATATATATATATATATATATATATATATATATATATATATATATATATATATATATATATATCTCTTTTACAACACCCTTTTCCCTTTTTTATATTCACATCACATTTTATTTTTGCATTTTAGTCTTAGCTAGAACATATTGTTTGGCTTTTACGCAAAAATTACATATTGAATGCATTTTTTTTAGAAACCATGTCAGCAGTTCAAATAAGGAAAACATTTACGGCCAGATTCTCCAACGCTAGTCCAGTTTAATCCGACAACCAAAAGTTTTAAACTGACAAATGTAAGAATAATACAACTAAGTTTTATAGGTACCAGAAATTTGTTTCTGAGTTTTTTCGCAAAATTTATAAAGAAAAGGGCAATATTAGTACATTCTTTCGACAATAATTGAACTAAAATCATTCTAGCAACCCGTTCCAAGATGAAAATCAGTTGGAAACCAAGCAAATCTCTAAAATATCAGAATAATTCATACGTTTTTAATGACGACTTATTAACAACGACGACAAAAAATCTTGTCAAAACATAACTGATCAACTAGAATATCTTAATTTAAAACAGTACTAAATCTTAAACCTTCTTAGTGAATCTGAATGATAGTGTTTAATTAACACTTAATACCCTTTACAATGAGGCTAAATCAATCAAGATGGCCCTTTCTATTCAAACTGATCACTAGTTTCTAAAAAATCATTCGATTACAAATGTTTACAAAAGAATAACAAAAAAATTGCCATTTTCTTATGATTATAATATTTTTGTGCCAATCTGATATAACACCTAGCAAAAATGTTCAAGCTATTACTTTATGCAAGGCTAGATTTATTAAGATTTATCTTATGATTTACAAATGAAGAAAAAATAAGATGCTAAACATGCACAAATGAAAAATAAGTTTTATAGCTAGGTATATATGTAATTAGTTTGTATATACTTACCTCAGAATATTATGGCTATGTTGCATAGGTCAAGTTCTTTAATTTATCTAGGCATAGATTTCATTTCTCGTCCACTATTTTTTTTATTAATGCTATCCCCACACTAAATATAATCAATCAATGACTCCACCCGTTAATAAAGACTGAATAATTGGGCACTACAGAGAGCTTAGTATTTCATTTAAAGTTTTCAGTAAACAGCAGGCACATTTTATTGAAGGGCTTTAAAATAAAATGATAAAATTTCTTGCATACTTACAATACCTGTTTAAAGAACACAAATTTACAAAATCACCTCGTGGTCAGCTAAACAACTTTGAAATAAAGCGAAAAATGTCTTTTACTCCGATTAAATCTATTTATTGAATGGTAATTTCACTATCCAAGGCAAAAACACCATAATAACGCTAAAAACTACGTTTAAATTACAGGATTAAATAAACAATGTAAATCAAAGCACTTAACAATCTCCATCGAAATTAATGGTCTGTAAGATGTGTCTGTCTGGCAGTGTAGCCAACACCAACACAAACTATTTGAATTTTTTGTAAGAAGTTAAAGAAAATTACCAAATTGTATGTGGCAGAATTACATTAGAATACAAATAAAATATTTTTATAATAATAATACTTTAAAAATATGTTATAACAAAGAAGGATTATTCATATATCTGAAATTTGAAAAATAAAAGTCCCTAGGTATGTCAAACCCCCTGCCCCAACCAACCCGACGAACTGTAGAGACAAATTTGGTGCTGCGATTGGCTCAACTAAGCTGACACGCCCCTGATCCAACATGGTAATGTGCCCGCTTGTGACGGAATAACTCACGGAAGCGAGATTAAAGGTAGGCGCATACTATTCACACTGCACGGAAAGGACGGAACGGATGGATCGCATTTTTGTTTGCCGTCCTACGTAAAGCCGCGTACAGACCAAGTCCCAATCCAAACCAACGCCAACTGCAACGAATGTGCCAGCTGGCGTTGGGATTGGAAACGATTGGAAAGCATTTTCCGTTGTCGTCCACACCGCGTTGGAAGTTTCGAATTGGATACCGTTGGATACGGTTCGGTCATTTTCTGCGGAAAGAAGTATTTTAATATGTCATCAAGTGATGATGATTGATGAGTCATTATGTGAAAGTGCCGCATTTTTAATTGTAAATTCTTTACTTAACAATAAAAAAAGAAACGTCGGTCAAGACGCTGGTGGATGACAACACCATATAAAAACAGAAAAGTATTAATTACGCAAGGAAGTTGCTGGAGGAATTTCGGAGTGAACACAGTGATCATTTCAGAATCTTCTCTCTATTTTTTTCATTATTTCAGCAACCTTGCACCTAAATTCATTAGCAGTGGTTTGCCAAATATCATCTTTTTGGAGAGTTTATAATTTATATTGCTAGGATTCCATAATATAGGGTTATTCCGGTATAGTTCAATTAGTTTAAGATATAAATCAACTGTCCATTTCATATCAAAAGGCGAAATAAACAAAATATTTGTCAAAAATAAAACGCACAGACCTGGCGAATACTTGCCAACGACTGAAAACATTCAAATCTCGTCCACACCAAATCAAACATCTCTTTGAAGTACCGCTCAACGACCGAACGCGAGCCAAAGCCAATGGTCGCATTGGGAACCGTTGGAATGCGTTGGCTTCTGTTCGCCAACGCCGTACACACCAATTTAAATGCTTCCGAATTTCTAGTCACATGTGCCTTGGTGTGCGTTGGAACTTCGGTCTGTACGCATCTTAATAATATACGGTATCGCATACTATTCTCACCGGAAGGATCACATCGGCGGAATTGCGAAAGAACATCGTCAATAGACCAACAAATCCGTCCGAATCGGTGTGTGTTGATGACTGATTTGCATTTCCGCACACTATGCGACCAACACGCAAAGCCCCTGCTAAGTTTTGAGTCCTAATTTTGAATGTAATTTTCATTTTTATTTATCAAGCAGCTTAGTACTTAGTTATTAATATTTATTAGCAAAATGGACGATGTTATCCTAATTTCTGTCATACAGCATTATGAAGAATTATACAATCTAAAACATCCTCATTATCCTCATTCTGTAGAGTCAAACTTAAATTATCTAGTAAATAACAGAACTTTTCATAGGTCATTCTAAAATACTTAAAAACTTCGCATCATCTTCAACAAGCTGATTAAATAAGGTATGAATTTCACCATGTAACTGTCTACCCATATTTATAGGATGGACAGAAAAACGCCTTTTACGTTTTCTGAGCTGCTCTTCTCTTTCTTCTTCTTCCAGCAGAGCTGCTATTAAAAACAATTTTTCTTCTGAAGTCATTGCGATACTTAATTTTATTTACTAAAAAAACTGCGGATGCATTAACGTGATCGTGTGAATAGTTGGTTTCGTACTGAAATAAATCCGTTCCGGTACGAAATTTTGCGAATAGTATGCGATGTAGCCAAATAAAATCCGTTCCGTCCGCTCCGTGCGGTGTGAATAGTATGCGCCTACCTTAATTCGCGCGTATTTTCAAAAAATTAAACAAAAATTTACCTCTCGGGTCTAAATTGACCCGATTAAGTTAAGGATTTATGGTACGGTTTTTTATAAAAAAAAACATTCTCATCACGAAATTACCTATCACGAAATTAAATATTCTATTGTATCGAAATTACCATATAATTACGTTTTTTCTTAATGCTGGCTTCTTACCCAAAAAGTAGCATAAATCTGGCATAAATTCTACGAGAATGTGTTTATAAGATGTGGTTCCTTTTGGCCATTAATACGAAAGCTTTCCATAAACAAGAAGTTACACGGTATATCAAAAATTATTGAAATTATCACGATTATAATTAATTACGCTTACTTTAGTTTAGCCAGCCTACTACCCTTACAAATTATTGAGAACCGGTATTTTGTAGAAAGGTGGTATTATTATTATCTTAATTTATATTTTTAGCACTCATCTAAAGTATAAAATCAAACTTTAACATTATATTATACCAATCTGATGTTTCAATAAAAATCTGTTTGCGTGAGCCGACGACGTCGTCCATATTTAGCAAATATCAACACAAAGAATTCACTTAAAAGTGTTATTATTGCCACTGAGTTGTGAACAAGTGTAAAGAGAGTTTAGTTGTATTTTTTAGAATATTGGACGCTAGAAAAACTTGCGTAATTGAACTAGGTGATATAGTTTACCTAGTATAGTTACCTAAGTATTAAAATTAAATAATAAAATAAGGTTTATACACACACACAATGGTGAGTTATTTAAATTTGAATTAAATATGTATGTATTGCATTAGGTATTAGGTGTTGCTTGGATCTTGGATCGATGATTAGGTATACATTGTTTTTCTTATTCACAATCACAATAATAGCAATTTTAATAGCTTACTATATTATTCGATCCCCCCTATATATTCTAAACTTCATTGGAAGAGTTTGTAATAAAGTCACATGTCCTGCAAAAGGTGTATCACATGATCAACGTTCGTGATGCCAAAATCTGATTGATTAAATAAACGTTAAAACGAGCTCTTAGAATTTTTCATTTAATCCTCCGTAATTTGGACAACATTGTTGTTTGTAAATTTGTTTTAACATGTCTAGAGCCGAGTGAGTGGAACCTCAAACGTTCATATGAATACCAAATCACAAGAGACGTAATAAGTCATGTGACAGCAAATGATTCAAGGGCGTAATCAGAGCTGGGCGAAGCCCTCGACAAAAGGGCTTGAAGCCCCAAGCCACAAGCCCTGTTAAAAAAGGCTTGAAAGCCCAAAGCCACAATTTCCTTTTAAACATGACGGGCTTTGCAATTCCCAATTCATTTAAAAATGAATTGGACCGAAAATCACAAGCCCTTTTGCAAACGATTTGAAGCCCTTTATGGGCTAGAAGCTCTGCAAAAGAGGTTGAAACCCTTTAAAAGAGCTTGACGTATCACTGTTTAAATATGAAAATAAGAGAAAAAAACTCGACAACGAATATGAACCAATTTTATTTCCATGCAAATATATAATATAGAGCGTGTCCCATAAAGTCCTTCATGGGATTTTTTTATTACTAGACCTGGCGAAAAAAGTTCGGAGAAATCTTGTGCATGTTCCCAAACTAAAATATCACAAAAAAGATTTTAAAAAATCATTACCGTATATACAAGGGAAAGTGTAAAATTTAAATAGGGCTTTAAAATAAACTACCCTTATTGTCCACTTCTTGAAAAATTTAAGCAGAGCTTTTTTTAAATAAAAGTTTAGGTTGTTAACAAATTTTGAAACAATTTCATGTACAGGGTGACTCAAAAAGCTTTTTTAAAACTTATTTGAAATGTTTTTTTCTTGGGCGGATTTTGGGATGCATCATCATCAATATCACTACTATAACTTGACATTTTTAAAATAGAAAATATAATTACTTTGCTTACACCTATGCAATCTGCATAACATGTAACGTAAAAGCATTTGCGGGGAGCTATCGAAAAAAGTTCATCAAGGCGCCGTCGCAGTGCTATATGTTTACAGGCGTCCAACTTAAATAACTACATGTGCTACAATCGACCATTATATTTAAGTAATTCCGACAACAACAGTTTTTACATGATTTAATTTATATTTGAGACAATTTAAAATTCTAGAAATCATTCATGTTGCGTAATGCTTAAAAAATCGTTAAATCTTGTACTTATATCGTGAGATTCGATACCAGATCGTAAAATTTCACGATAAATCATGGGATCTGGCACCTCTGATTCTAAAGAACAAAACATAAAATAGCAAATAATATTACCGATTGTGTCAAAGGGACAACCGGGAATTCCGTGACTCTTTGCGTCTCGTGCGCTCGTCTATATATAAATAGAAGTGACTGCATTCAATAATTTAGAACGGTATAAATATAAATCTATGCAAGTATTCCAAGTATAGTTTTTCGGCATATTTATTATTTTGATTATTTTAGGTTTTATATTAATCAATTTAATTTTTGCAGATATGTTAAATTGACCTACTTAAAAGATCGTATTTTTAAGTACGATCGCACTGATGCTATCGTACATCGTACCGAGAGTTAAAAATCGTATAAATACGATTTAAATCGTACGGTTTGCAACACTGGCTTCTATAGCTTTGAAAGAGCTTTACAAGCCCTTTGATGGCTTGGAATTCCGAAGTTCTTTTATAAGGAGGAAGAAAGGAATTCAAGCCCCAAGCCCTCGTTTTAAAAAGGGCTTCAAGCCATGAAATTTAAATTTCTAAAAGAGCTTCAAGCCCTTTTTGAAGTCACACGCCCTGCCCAGCTCTGGGCGTAATTACCCAGTAAACCAACGGCAGTCGGGAAACAGTCGGCCGCCTATCGGCACTGGCGGGAAGTCGGCGGCTCTTTTTGCCATTTTCTGACTGCATACGGTACGCGCGTGTTTTTCCATGCGATGAATTGCCAGCCTTCCACCTAAAGCATCATGGACTCGGCACACCAGAAACGATACTTCAGTTTCAAATCGAACGCGGTCACGATTCTGGCAGCCCAGCTGCGAAAATCAGCTTTCGCACCGCATTCGGTTCTTAAGCGGCTGACCCTTCTTGTTGGAGAATGCCATGAGCATGGGTGATAGTAATTTCCGAGTTTACAGGACGGTGCGACTCAATAACAACGAATCGCCATTTTTCGGAAGCGTATAGACGTGTTTAGTGCTTTTTTGTGTATTGTTCAGTTTTTCGCCTATATATATTTTTTGGAATGTGTATTATAGCATTTTCAGTGATGATCTCGTTTTTATTGTAGTAGAGTGTTTGTGTGCGTTCTAGACCAATCCAAATCCAAATCCCCCCACTCTTTTACATGTACATATATGGAGATACTGCAGCCAATTCCAGGAAATGACACCACTTCCCCCCACTCATCACCCCACCCAAATCCCCCCACTCTTCACCCCACCAAACCCCCCACTCTTCACCCCACCAAATCCCCCACTCCTCTCCCCACTCCTCTCCCCTCTCCCCTCTCCTCTCCTCTCCTCTCCTCTCCTCTCCTCTCCTCTCCCCTCTCCTCTCCCCTCTCCTCTCCCCTCTCCTCTCCACTCTCCTCTCCTCGCCCCTCTCCTCTCCCCTCTCCTCCCCCCTCTTCTCTCCTCTCCTCTCCCCTCTCCTCTCAGGAGCTTCCAAAATGAGCTTTCAAAACCATTCCACAACACGCACTCTTCACACCACCAAATCCCACCACTCTTATATCAAATCCAGCTTTCAAATGAGCTTTCAAAACCATTCCTCCTACCAGCTTTTCCCCACACCACTTTTATTGCTATAAATTCTCAATATTTACAGTATTTAACACAATTCAGATCATGTCTGTAGCAGTCCCTATTGATCTATCCTGGAACGCAGAACATTGCGAAAGCTATAATCCACAAGAGTACATAGAAAACAATTTAATAATAACAAATCCACCTCCCAATCTATCTAAGAGTGCTAAAAAAAAGTTTCGAACTGAACAGATAAAGAAAGTTCAAGAATTGGAAGCAAAAAAGAAAAACTGTGTCTTGCCCAACAGCAAATGTAATGTTTAGTCATGTAAGCGGAAAGAAAACCTTGACAGATTTTACTACAGAAGAACTAGAAATATTACCTTTGGAATATCTAATTAATTATGCAGATCCTTTGGAACTCTTGGATTAATGGGGAAAATTACCAATGTCTTATAAATCAAGTTTTGATCTTCAAATTAAATTGCCATGTTTTATACATTACAATCGTCCTGACTGGAGCACGCACTTTGATGGCCCCCCTGTATCTCAGAAATCATGTTTCATGTGCAATAGAAACATAAAGTAGACTAATAGATAAACATTTACTTGTATTTTAATGTATTTTTTTTATAAATGTCAAACAAATAATTAGAAGTATTATTCATTAATCCGTGGATTTACAGCATCCCACCACTCATCACCCACCAAATCCCCCCACTCTAAATCGTTAAACATCATTACACAAAGCTTCACTCATAGTTAATTTCATCGTATTACAGCGCGTTACTTAAAAGGGTAAGTGCGGTTAAAACGCAAGTGTTGTACTAATGAATGATAACAATACACAGGTCAATACAGCAAGCTCCACCCATATGTAGAAAAAAGCGGTAGAAAGGACCCGCCCAAACAACAAATTTTTTATTTGTAGCTTCACTATTGGAGTTATATTCTTAAAAGCGGGTGGGTTGGAATGTATACACCAAAGTACATCCCCTAACACTCCGTGCGCATGTCTAGCACGCTCGGTGTGCGCGTGGTACGCATTTTGGTCTACTGCGCAGATAAAAAAAATGGCGTCTCAAAAAAAACTGGTGGCTCAAAAAAAAACTGGCGGCTCAAAAAAAAACAAAAAAAAAAAGTTTTTTTTATATTTTTCGTTTTTTTACATCTGCGCAATAGAGATGCGCATGGGCATGCTCCGCCCAGACGGATTCTCTTTATATTATCTTTTCGCTTCTCGTTCTTAAGTGTCTGCAGTCGCACCTTGAGCTACAGTTGTGGTTTCTCCTTGTTACCTATATATCCTCAGCGGTTAGTTAACTTAGCGTTGATATTATATTAATTGTTTAGTTTGCAAAAACCGTATTGTGCAAAGTGTTGTGAAACCAGATAAAATATCCCAAGAACTGTTGAATAAATATCAACCTTTTCTGCTTTTTTGTTCAGTTCTCAAGATGTATCAGTGCAGTGAATGCAACAAGAGTTTTACTCATCAATCGAACGTGCATAGACATAAAAGAGAATCGTGTGCCATGAGACCATCTTGTTCGCGAGAAAAAAGGAAGGCCAATACCCAGTTATGTGATGTACCCATTAAAAAATCTAAAATAGAAGATAGACCCCCAATACCTAAACTTACTTTATCACGATGTAAAGATTGTGATACTTGGTATATAAAAAATAAACTTGCTGCGCATTTGCGTTCAAACCTACATAAAAGTGCACTTAGAAGTGATGATAATGTAAAAATTTTAACTTCTGCGTTTAAAAACAGGATTGTGTCTTACATGTTGCTGCCATCGAAAAAGTACGTGGACATTGAAGAGTTTTTTGATGAAGCACAACAAAAGTTTGTAAGTTTACTTTCCGAACAGCTAGTTAATTATAGAAGTGTTAAGATTAATGTAGAACTATTTGGGCAATATCTCTTACAAACAAAAGAGACAATCGAAACTAAATCGTTTAATACGAAAAATAAGGTCATAACTTCAACAACAACAGATTTATCTGATATTTATAAACAGTTTTTGTCTGAAATAAAAGAAAAGATGTCAATATTTGCGGGGATGGTTCAGGTTGGGCGTTGGAAAAAATATTACATTTGGAGCTTAACATAAATAAATTTAATCCAATTAGAGCTTCACAGCTTGGGGGCACAAACATATAAGTATTTTGGAAGAGAAATCCAAGACTGATGATGAGATGGTTAATAATGTAATTGATATTCTAAAAGATTTAGTTCGTGATGAATATAAAACATAAGAACCCTGGAAAAATATTTGATTTTGAAAATGGCTCTGCTACCAGTAGGAGTTCTATTTCTATCAGCATTCGTTAACAATACTTTGTTCATACAAGTTGATCATAATGTTCGAGAAGCATTTATTTGTCTATCTGTTAATAATGTAAATAATGATAGTTGACCTTCAACATGGAAAAGAATGAATATAAATAATGGTTTATTTGCCGACAACATTGATGATAATATTATAAATGATTCTACCATTGTACAGTATAAGTTAAGATTATATTACTTCAATAAAACTTCAATACTGACACAGGAATGGAATCAGTTGTATAGAAAACCTTGTATAGAAGAATGTAATTCAAATGTGTGTGTATAGTATTATTAAGTATATTTTTATTATTGTTTATGTGTTCAATAGGATATATATTATTCAAAGTATATTTGTATTATAAATAAAATTCAATAATAAAAAAACATATATATAATAAAGGTTTTTATTCATAACAATGTCTATAATTATATAACAATTTTACGTTTGCTAATGCACAATGCCATGGATTCATATTTTTGTGAAAATAACATTCTGGAATTTTCTTAAATTTACTTAATTTTGGTTCTTGACCAATGGGAATAGCGTATATGAAATCTTCATCCAAAAACTTTTTTAAGAAGTTTATTTTTTCATTCCTTTTCACGTAAATTTTGGACGATTGGTAAACTTCTAACACATACTTTAAAATATCATCAATTTCATTAAGTTCTATATTTCCAAATTCCCATTTTAGACCATGATACTCTTCGGCCCATTTAACCATTTTGAGATCGAGAGCAGATAACATATTTTTTTGAAATGGCGATTTAAACAGATAATTTGAGCAATGAATCCCATCATAAATCGCAAATTCTTTTGGAATGTATCCAAAGGAACTGTTATATCCTTGAATGTCGATAAAAAGTTCTGTCTTACACTCATTCATGGTTAGTCGCTAAATGATGTTTAAATCTATAAGATTAGTGTTTAAATCCCCCCACCACTCTTGCTATCCCCCACCACTCTTGCTATCCCCACTACCACGCTTGCTTATTTAAGCACTCACCCACAGTTCTACAACCATTATTTTAAGCAAGCATCTGACAATGTATCAACCAACAAACTATATCCAAATATAATCAAAATGTGACTTTTAATGAAGATCAATGGATTTCCTTCCTAAGTAATCAAGGAATTATGTTAAGTTTCATTTATTCCAACAACACCGGGTGGCAACCCATGAAGGGAAATGGTTATGAGATTCACTTTGTGTTTATTGGGGATGCAAGAATAATTAAGATTACACAAGATGGTGGTAATGAAGTATTCCTAGCTGGTGATACTATAAATGATTTAGCGAACTTGACAAATTTAATCAAATATCGTTTTGATATCTAAAAAAACCAGGAATTTTCCAAATATTACAATATTTTAGTTAATGGAATCTCTATGAAAAATGGCGATTTTAAAAAAAATGTATATGATGTTATTTCACCTATGGAAAATAGTTTAAATGTTTGCTGTGTTTTAGAATTATTAAACTTTTACTCAGGTTGTGTTGTGGAGGATGTAGAAACATTTGCATGTAATGAATTTGTAAAAAGTTGTATTGAAAATAAAAATGTATAAGTATATATTTTTTTTTTATTCCTCCCACCTCCTAAATTAATATTTAAAGCTCTGAACTTATTTTAAGTCTGGACACTCTCCAACAAGATGTGGTTAGCAACCCAACCTAACAAGTGCTATAGAGAATCTATCACAACACTTTAGTAATTTAGAATTTGATGCTGCCCATGAAGCCGAGTATGGATTCGAAAGATTCTATACGTATGAGGAATGTATGGATATGGCAAGAAAGTATGAAAAAGCTGAAGAAGCCTGTAACATATATTTACATACTTCTGATTTAAAGTCTTTTCTGTACACGATGAAAGAAATGGGATTTGAGGAGCAATATTTTAGGTTTGCTAATGCGCAATGCCATGGATTCACATTTTTGTGAAAATAACATTCTGGAATTTTCTTAATTTTGGTTCATGACCAATGGGAATAGCGTAAATGAAATCTTCATCCAAAAACTTTTTTCAGAAGTTTATTTTTCATTCCCTGTCACCTAAATTTTGGGCGATTGGTAAACTTCTAACACATGCTTTAAAATATCATCAATTTCATTAAGTTCTATATTTCCAAAATTCCATTCCAATCCATGATACTCTTCGGCCCTTTTAACCATTTTGAGATCGAGAGCAGATAACATATTTTTTTTTGAAAAGGTGATTTAAACAGATAATTTGAGCAACGAATCCCATCATAAATCGCTAATTCTTTTGGAATGTATCCAAAGGAACTGTTATATCCTTGAATGTCGATAAAAAGTTATGTCTTACACTCCATGGTTAGTCGCTAAATGATGTTTAAATCTATAAGATTAGTGTTTAAATCCCCCCACCACTCTTACTATCCCCACTACCACGCTTACTATCCCCACTACCACGCTTGCTTATTTAAGCACTCATCCACAGTTCTACAACCATTATTTTAAGCAAGCATCTGACAATGTATCAACCAACAAACTATAACCAACAAGAGTTTAGTAAGAAGCGCAATGCAGCTCTCATCAATGAAACAATTTACTACATAAACAAATCCAAATCCAAATGGGTCAGCATTGGATTTTCCTTAGAGAGAAAATATATTCCTGTTGTTAAACTCTGTGGATACAAATATAATCCAAATGTGATTTTGAATGAATATCAATGGATTTCCTTCCTAAATAATCAAGGAATTATGTTAAGTTTCATTTATTCCAACAACACCGGGTGGCAACCCATGAAGGGAAATGGTTATGAGATTCACTTTGTGTTTATTGGGGATGCAAGAATAATTAAGATTACACAAGATGGCGGTAATGAAGTATTCCTAGCTGGTGATACTATAAATGAATTAGTGAACTTGACAAATTTAATCAAATATCGTTTTGATATCTTAAAAAACCGGGAATTTTCCAAATATTACAATATTTTAGTTAGTGGAATCTATGAAAAATGGTGATTTGTTAAAAAATGTATATGATGTTATTTCACCTATGGAAAATAGTTTAAATGTTTGCTGTGTTTTAGAATTATTAAACTTTTACTCAGATTGTGTTGTGGAGGATGTAGAAACATTTGCATCTAATGAATTTGTAAAAAGTTGTATTGAAAATAAAAATTTATAAGTATATTTTTCTTTTTATTCCTCCCACCTCCTAAATTAATATTTAAAGCTCTGAACTTATTTTAAGTCTGAACACTCTCCAACAAGATGTGGTTAGCATATGTTCGTGAACGAGTAGCATATAACCTAACAAGTGCTATAGAGAATCTATCACAATACTTTAGTAATTTAGAATTTGATGCTGAGCATGAAGCTGAGTATGGATTCGAAGAATCTTTCGAGATATCATAACACAGAGAGGTAGCATAGGAGAGCTAGTAAAAGAGAGGAGAGGTAGCATAAGAGAGAGAGGTCAGGTTTGCGCGTTTTAAGGCTAGCTCAGGTTGAGGCTCAACCTGAGCTAGCCCTAAAAGGCGCAAACCTGTTATGATACCTCCCCTGTTATGATGCCTCTCTCTGTTATGATATTTCCCTAACACCTCTCTGTTATGTTACTTTCTCACTCTCACAGCTGTTTTTAGCTGGTTTTTAGCTGTTTTTAGCTGGTTTTTAGCTGGTTTTATCTGTTTATGGGTGTTTTTTAGCTGTTTTTAGCTGGTTTTTAGCTGGTTTTTCGCTGTTTTTAGCTGGTTTTTAGCTGGTTTTTAACTGTTTATGGGTGTTTTTAGCTGTTTTTAGCTGGTTTTTAGCTGGTTTTTAGCTGTTTTTAGCTGGTTTTTAGCTGGTTTTTAACTGTTTTTAGGTGTTTTTAGCTGTTTAGACTTTGCTAAAAATAAATTAGCATCATTATATGAAATGTTTTCACAATTTCAAAAATCTTGCTATGGATTAACACCTGAACCCATTTTTTCTCCAAAGGAATTTAATACTTATGCTCCTATCGTACATATCGATTGTTCATATCAGACAGAAATAATTGAATCCGGACCTATTGTTATGAGAGTTGAGTTTGAATTACATGATGATCTTAAAGACGAAATATCTGCCTATTGTCTTATTATGCACGACAAAGTATTTAGCTACAAGCCATTAACCAAAAATGTTAGACAACTTTAAAGCGCATGTCTGACTATATAAAATCAATGCTCTACTATTCTTTCCTACCATTATGGGTGAAGAACTGGAACTTCGCTTATCCTACTCTTTAAAAGAACTGAAAAAATTAAAACAATTACAAGAATATTCTGACAAGAAATCTATGATTAAACAATTCTCATTTTTGAAATTATGAGGTTATTAATTGTCGATCTGCAAGGATTTAACATAGAAAATAAGAAGTTCATTCCCAAAGAGTTGGCCGCCTATGATGGACACAAAATATGCCACTATATCTTTAAATCACCATTTCATATAAAATACCTACCACCTGACATACATAAACAAGCTGTATGGTTAATGAAAAATCATCACTGTATTCCTTGGAATGAAGGATATACACCAATTCACAAATTTTCTGAAATAATCAAGAATCTAACAGAAAAGGCGGATCAAGTTTAAGTGAAAGGGAGAGAGAAATCCGAATGCATCCGAAAATATTCATTAAAACCAGTCATAGAACTTTATGAAAATCCGAAATTACAAGAAGGAGAAGCTCATTGTTTTTATCATTCTAAATCACCATGTATATGCACACTTACTAATGTATACAATTTATATAATAATTATTTAATGATTGAATAAAACACATAAATGAAACAAAGTTTCTTATTTGTTATAAATTAGGTTTCAAACACTTCTTGAATAATTTCAGCTGACAAAAACTTCTTTACTTCATCCAAATGCTCCTCAAATCCCATTTCTTTAATCGTGTACAGAAAAGACTTTAAATCAGAAGTATGTAAATATATGTTACAGGCTTCTGCCGCTTTTTCATATTTTCTTGCCATATCCAAACATTCCTCATACGTATAGAATCTTTCGAATCCATACTCGGCTTCATGCTCAGCATCAAATTCTAAATTACTAAAGTATTGTGATAGATTCTCTATAGCACTTGTTAGGTTATATGCTACTCGTTCACGAACATATGCTAACCACATCTTGTTGGAGAGTGTTCAGACTTAAAATAAGTTCAGAGCTTTAAATATTAATTTAGGAGGTGGGAGGAATAAAAAGAAAAATATACTTATAAATTTTTATTTTCAATACAACTTTTTACAAATTCATTACATGCAAATGTTTCTACATCCTCCACAACACAATCTGAGTAAAAGTTTAATAATTCTAAAACACAGCAAACATTTAAACTATTTTCCATAGGTGAAATAACATCATATACATTTTTTAACAAATCACCATTTTTCATAGAGATTCCACTAACTAAAATATTGTAATATTTGGAAAATTCCCGGTTTTTTAAGATATCAAAACGATATTTGATTAAATTTGTCAAGTTCACTAATTCATTTATAGTATCACCAGCTAGGAATACTTCATTACCGCCATCTTGTGTAATCTTAATTATTCTTGCATCCCCAATAAACACAAAGTGAATCTCGTAACCATTTCCCTTCATGGGTTGCCACCCGGTGTTGTTGGAATAAATGAAACTTAACATAATTCCTTGATTATTTAGGAAGGAAATCCATTGATCTTCATTAAAAATCACATTTTGATTATATTTGTATCCACAGAGTTTAACAACAGGAATATATTTTCTCTCTAAGGAAAATCCAATGCTGACCCATTTGGATTTGGATTTGTTTATGTAGTAAATTGTTTCATTGATGAGAGCTGCATTGCGCTTCTTACTAAACTCTTGTTGGTTATAGTTTGTTGGTTGATACATTGTCAGATGCTTGCTTAAAATAATGGTTGTAGAACTGTGGGTGAGTGCTTAAATAAGCAAGCGTGGTAGTGGGGATAGTAAGCGTGTTAGTGGGGATAGTAAGATCAAACCCAACCCAATCAAACCCAATCAAACCCAATCAAACACATGCTTTAAAATATCATCAATTTCATTAAGTTCTATATTTCCAAAATTCCATTCCAATCCATGATACTCTTCGGCCCTTTTAACCATTTTGAGATCGAGAGCAGATAACATATTTTTTTTTGAAAAGGTGATTTAAACAGATAATTTGAGCAACGAATCCCATCATAAATCGCTAATTCTTTTGGAATGTATCCAAAGGAACTGTTATATCCTTGAATGTCGATAAAAAGTTCTGTCTTACACTCCATGGTTAGTCGCTAAATGATGTTTAAATCTATAAGATTAGTGTTTAAATCCCCCCACCACTCTTACTATCCCCACTACCACGCTTACTATCCCCACTACCACGCTTGCTTATTTAAGCACTCATCCACAGTTCTACAACCATTATTTTAAGCAAGCATCTGACAATGTATCAACCAACAAACTATAACCAACAAGAGTTTAGTAAGAAGCGCAATGCAGCTCTCATCAATGAAACAATTTACTACATAAACAAATCCAAATCCAAATGGGTCAGCATTGGATTTTCCTTAGAGAGAAAATATATTCCTGTTGTTAAACTCTGTGGATACAAATATAATCCAAATGTGATTTTGAATGAATATCAATGGATTTCCTTCCTAAATAATCAAGGAATTATGTTAAGTTTCATTTATTCCAACAACACCGGGTGGCAACCCATGAAGGGAAATGGTTATGAGATTCACTTTGTGTTTATTGGGGATGCAAGAATAATTAAGATTACACAAGATGGCGGTAATGAAGTATTCCTAGCTGGTGATACTATAAATGAATTAGTGAACTTGACAAATTTAATCAAATATCGTTTTGATATCTTAAAAAACCGGGAATTTTCCAAATATTACAATATTTTAGTTAGTGGAATCTATGAAAAATGGTGATTTGTTAAAAAATGTATATGATGTTATTTCACCTATGGAAAATAGTTTAAATGTTTGCTGTGTTTTAGAATTATTAAACTTTTACTCAGATTGTGTTGTGGAGGATGTAGAAACATTTGCATCTAATGAATTTGTAAAAAGTTGTATTGAAAATAAAAATTTATAAGTATATTTTTCTTTTTATTCCTCCCACCTCCTAAATTAATATTTAAAGCTCTGAACTTATTTTAAGTCTGAACACTCTCCAACAAGATGTGGTTAGCATATGTTCGTGAACGAGTAGCATATAACCTAACAAGTGCTATAGAGAATCTATCACAATACTTTAGTAATTTAGAATTTGATGCTGAGCATGAAGCTGAGTATGGATTCGAAGAATCTTTCGAGATATCATAACACAGAGAGGTAGCATAGGAGAGCTAGTAAAAGAGAGGAGAGGTAGCATAAGAGAGAGAGGTCAGGTTTGCGCGTTTTAAGGCTAGCTCAGGTTGAGGCTCAACCTGAGCTAGCCCTAAAAGGCGCAAACCTGTTATGATACCTCCCCTGTTATGATGCCTCTCTCTGTTATGATATTTCCCTAACACCTCTCTGTTATGTTACTTTCTCACTCTCACAGCTGTTTTTAGCTGGTTTTTAGCTGTTTTTAGCTGGTTTTATCTGTTTATGGGTGTTTTTTAGCTGTTTTTAGCTGGTTTTTAGCAGGTTTTTCGCTGTTTTTAGCTGGTTTTTAGCTGGTTTTTAACTGTTTATGGGTGTTTTTAGCTGTTTTTAGCTGGTTTTTAGCTGGTTTTTAGCTGTTTTTAGCTGGTTTTTAGCTGGTTTTTAACTGTTTTTAGGTGTTTTTAGCTGTTTAGACTTTGCTAAAAATAAATTAGCATCATTATATGAAATGTTTTCACAATTTCAAAAATCTTGCTATGGATTAACACCTGAACCCATTTTTTCTCCAAAGGAATTTAATACTTATGCTCCTATCGTACATATCGATTGTTCATATCAGACAGAAATAATTGAATCCGGACCTATTGTTATGAGAGTTGAGTTTGAATTACATGATGATCTTAAAGACGAAATATCTGCCTATTGTCTTATTATGCACGACAAAGTATTTAGCTACAAGCCATTAACCAAAAATGTTAGACAACTTTAAAGCGCATGTCTGACTATATAAAATCAATGCTCTACTATTCTTTCCTACCATTATGGGTGAAGAACTGGAACTTCGCTTATCCTACTCTTTAAAAGAACTGAAAAAATTAAAACAATTACAAGAATATTCTGACAAGAAATCTATGATTAAACAATTCTCATTTTTGAAATTATGAGGTTATTAATTGTCGATCTGCAAGGATTTAACATAGAAAATAAGAAGTTCATTCCCAAAGAGTTGGCCGCCTATGATGGACACAAAATATGCCACTATATCTTTAAATCACCATTTCATATAAAATACCTACCACCTGACATACATAAACAAGCTGTATGGTTAATGAAAAATCATCACTGTATTCCTTGGAATGAAGGATATACACCAATTCACAAATTTTCTGAAATAATCAAGAATCTAACAGAAAAGGCGGATCAAGTTTAAGTGAAAGGGAGAGAGAAATCCGAATGCATCCGAAAATATTCATTAAAACCAGTCATAGAACTTTATGAAAATCCGAAATTACAAGAAGGAGAAGCTCATTGTTTTTATCATTCTAAATCACCATGTATATGCACACTTACTAATGTATACAATTTATATAATAATTATTTAATGATTGAATAAAACACATAAATGAAACAAAGTTTCTTATTTGTTATAAATTAGGTTTCAAACACTTCTTGAATAATTTCAGCTGACAAAAACTTCTTTACTTCATCCAAATGCTCCTCAAATCCCATTTCTTTAATCGTGTACAGAAAAGACTTTAAATCAGAAGTATGTAAATATATGTTACAGGCTTCTGCCGCTTTTTCATATTTTCTTGCCATATCCAAACATTCCTCATACGTATAGAATCTTTCGAATCCATACTCGGCTTCATGCTCAGCATCAAATTCTAAATTACTAAAGTATTGTGATAGATTCTCTATAGCACTTGTTAGGTTATATGCTACTCGTTCACGAACATATGCTAACCACATCTTGTTGGAGAGTGTTCAGACTTAAAATAAGTTCAGAGCTTTAAATATTAATTTAGGAGGTGGGAGGAATAAAAAGAAAAATATACTTATAAATTTTTATTTTCAATACAACTTTTTACAAATTCATTACATGCAAATGTTTCTACATCCTCCACAACACAATCTGAGTAAAAGTTTAATAATTCTAAAACACAGCAAACATTTAAACTATTTTCCATAGGTGAAATAACATCATATACATTTTTTAACAAATCACCATTTTTCATAGAGATTCCACTAACTAAAATATTGTAATATTTGGAAAATTCCCGGTTTTTTAAGATATCAAAACGATATTTGATTAAATTTGTCAAGTTCACTAATTCATTTATAGTATCACCAGCTAGGAATACTTCATTACCGCCATCTTGTGTAATCTTAATTATTCTTGCATCCCCAATAAACACAAAGTGAATCTCGTAACCATTTCCCTTCATGGGTTGCCACCCGGTGTTGTTGGAATAAATGAAACTTAACATAATTCCTTGATTATTTAGGAAGGAAATCCATTGATCTTCATTAAAAATCACATTTTGATTATATTTGTATCCACAGAGTTTAACAACAGGAATATATTTTCTCTCTAAGGAAAATCCAATGCTGACCCATTTGGATTTGGATTTGTTTATGTAGTAAATTGTTTCATTGATGAGAGCTGCATTGCGCTTCTTACTAAACTCTTGTTGGTTATAGTTTGTTGGTTGATACATTGTCAGATGCTTGCTTAAAATAATGGTTGTAGAACTGTGGGTGAGTGCTTAAATAAGCAAGCGTGGTAGTGGGGATAGTAAGCGTGTTAGTGGGGATAGTAAGAGTGGTGGGGGGATTTAAACACTAATCTTATAGATTTAAACATCATTTAGCGACTAACCATGGAGTGTAAGACAGCTTTTTATCGACATTCAAGGATATAACAGTTCCTTTGGATACATTCCAAAAGAATTAGCGATTTATGATGGGATTCGTTGCTCAAATTATCTGCTTAAATCACCGAAGGCCGAAGAGTATCATGGATTGGAATGGAATTTTGGAAATATAGAACTTAATGAAATTGATGATATTTTAAAGCATGTGTTAGAAGTTTACCAATCGCCCAAAATTTAGGTGAAAGGGAATGAAAAATAAACTTCTGAAAAAAGTTTTTGCCTGAAGATTTCATTTACGCTATTCCCATTGGTCATGAACCAAAATTAAGAAAATTCCAGAATGTTATTTTCACAAAAATGTGAATCCATGGCATTGCGCATTAGCAAACCTAAAATATTGCTCCTCAAATCCCATTTCTTTCATCGTGTACAGAAAAGACTTTAAATCAGAAGTATAGAATCTTTCGAATCCATACTCGGCTTCATGGGCAGAATCAAATTCTAAATTACTAAAGTGTTGTGATAGATTCTCTATAGCACTTGTTAGGTTGGGTTGCTAACCACATCTTGTTGGAGAGTGTCCAGACTTAAAATAAGTTCAGAGCTTTAAATATTAATTTAGGAGGTGGGAGGAATAAAAAGAAAAATATACTTATACATTTTTAGTTTCAATACAACTTTTTACAAATTCATTACATGCAAATGTTTCTACATCCTCCACAACACAATCTGAGTAAAAGTTTAATAATTCTAAAACACAGCAAACATTTAAACTATTTTCCATAGGTGAAATAACATCATATACATTTTTTAAAAAATCGCCATTTTTCATAGAGATTCCACTAACTAAAATATTGTAATATTTGGAAAATTCCTGGTTTCTTAAGATATCAAAACGATATTTGATTAAATTTGTCAAGTTCGCTAAATCATTTATAGTATCACCAGCTCGGAATACTTCATTACCACCATCTTGTGTAATTTTAATTATTCTTGCATCCCCAATAAACACAAAGTGAATCTCATAACCATTTCCCTTCATGGGTTGCCACCCGGTGTTGTTGGAATAAATGAAACTTAACATAATTCCTTGATTACTTAGGAAGGAAATCCATTGATCTTCATTAAAAATCACATTTTGATTATATTTGTATCCACAGAGTTTAACAACAGGAATATATTTTCTCTCTAAGGAAAATCCAATGCTGACCCATTTGGATTTGGATTTGTTTAAGTAGTAAATTGTTTCATTGATGAGAGCTGCATTGCGCTTCTTACTAAACTCTTGTTGGTTATAGTTTGTTGGTTGATACATTGTCAGATGCTTGCTTAAAATAATGGTTGTAGAACTGTGGGTGAGTGCTTAAATAAGCAAGCGTGGTAGTGGGGATAGCAAGAGTGGTGGGGGATAGCAAGAGTGGTGGGGGGATTTAAACACTAATCTTATAGATTTAAACATCATTTAGCGACTAACCATGAATGAGTGTAAGACAGAACTTTTTATCGACATTCAAGGATATAACAGTTCCTTTGGATACATTCCAAAAGAATTAGCGATTTATGATGGGATTCATTGCTCAAATTATCTGTTTAAATCGCCATTTCAAAAAAATATGTTATCTGCTCTCGATCTCAAAATGGTTAAATGGGCCGAAGAGTATCATGGTCTAAAATGGGAATTTGGAAATATAGAACTTAATGAAATTGATGATATTTTAAAGCATGTGTTAGAAGTTTACCAATCGTCCAAAATTTACGTGAAAGGGAATGAAAAAATAAACTTCTTAAAAAAGTTTTTGGATGAACATTTCATATTATACGCTATTCCCATTGGTCAAGAACCAAAATTAAGTAAATTTAAGAAAATTCCAGAATGTTATTTTCACAAAAATGTGAATCCATGGCATTGTGCATTAGCAAACGTAAAATTGTTATAGACAATAATTATAGACATTGTTATGAATAAAAACCTTTATTATATATATATATGATTTTTTATTATTGAATTTTATTTATAATACAAATATACTTTGAATAATATATATCCTATTGAACACATAAACAATAATAAAAATATACTTAATAATACTACACACATATTTGAATTACATTCTTCTATACAAGGTTTTCTATACAACTGATTCCATTCCTGTGTCAGTATTGAAGTTTTATTGAAGTAATATAATCTTAACTTATACTGTACAATGGTAGAATCATTTATAATATCATCTATGTTGTAGGCAAATAAACCATTATTTATATTCATTCTTTTCCATGTTGAAGGTCAACTATCATTATTTACATTATTAACAGATAGACAAATAAATGCTTCTCGAACATTATGATCAACTTGTATGAACAAAGTATTGTTAACGAATGTTGATAGAAATAGAACTCCTACTGGTAGCAGAGCCATTTTCAAAATCAAATATTTTTCCAGGGTTCTTATGTTTTATATTCATCACGAACTAAATCTTTTAGAATATCAATTACATTATTAACCATCTCATCATCAGTCTTGGATTTCTCTTCCAAAATACTTATATGTTTGTGCCCCCAAGCTGTGAAGCTCTAATTGGATTAAATTTATTTATGTTAAGCTCCAAATGTAATATTTTTTCCAACGCCCAACCTGAACCATTCCCGCAAATATTGACATCTTTTCTTTTATTTCAGACAAAAACTGTTTATAAATATCAGATAAATCTGTTGTTGTTGAAGTTATGACCTTATTTTTCGTATTAAACGATTTAGTTTCGATTGTCTCTTTTGTTTGTAAGAGATATTGCCTAAATAGTTCTACATTAATCTTAACACTTCTATAATTAACTAACTGTTCGGAAAGTAAACTTACAAACTTTTGTTGTATTTCATCAAAAAACTCTTCAATGTCCACATACTTTTTCGATGGCAGCAACATGTAAGACACAATCCTGTTTTTAAACGCAGAAGTTAAAATTTTTACATTATCTTCACTTTTAAGTGCACTTTTATGTAGGTTTGAACGCAAATGCGCAGCAAGTTTATTTTTTATATACCAAGTATCACAATCTTTACATCGTGATAAAGTAAGTTTAGGTATTGGGGTCTATCTTCTATTTGAGATTTTTTAATGGGTACATCACATAACTGGGTATTGGCCTTCCTTTTTTCTCGCGAACAAGATGGTCTCATGGCACACGATTCTCTTTTATGTCTATGCACGTTCGATTGATGAGTAAAACTCTTGTTGCATTCACTGCACTGATACATCTTGAGAACTGAACAAAAAAGCAGAAAAGGTTGATATTTATTCAACAGTTCTTGGGATATTTTATCTGGTTTCACAACACTTTGCACAATACTGTTTTTGCAAACTAAACAATTAATATAATATCAACGCTAAGTTAACTAACCGCTGAGGATATATAGGTAACAAGGAGAAACCACAACTGTAGCTCAAGGTGCGACTGCAGACACTTAAGAACGAGAAGCGAAAAGAGAATATAAAGAGAATCCGTCTGGGCGGAGCATGCCCATGCGCATCTCTATTGCGCAGATGTAAAAAAACGAAAAATATAAAAAACGTTTTTTTTTACGCCAGTTTTTTTTTGAGACGCCAGTTTGTTTTTGAGCCGCCAGTTTTTTTTTGAGTCGCCAGTTTTTTTTTGGGCCGCTATTTTTTTTATCTGCGCAGTAGACAAAAATGCGTACCACGCGCATACCGAGCGTGCTAGACATGCGCACGGAGTGTTAGGGGATGTACTTTGGTGTATACATTCCAACCCATCCGCTTTTAAGAATATAACTCCAATAGTGAAGCTACAAATAAAAAATTTGTTGTTTGGGCGGGTCCTTTCTACCGCTTTTTTCTACATATGGGTGGAGCTTGCTGTATTGACCTGTGTATTGTTATCATTCATTAGTACAATACTTGCGTTTTAACTGCACTTACCCTTTTAAGCAACGCGCTGTAATACGACGAAATTAACTATGAGTGAAGCTTTGTGTAATGATGTTTAACGATTTAGAGTGGGGGGATTTGGTGGGTGATGAGTGGTGGGATGCTGTAAATCCATGGATTAATGAATAATACTTCTAATTATTTGTTTGACATTTATAAAAAATACATTAAAAAACAAGTAAATGTTTATCTATTAGTCTACTTTATGTTTCTATTGCACATGAAACATGATTTCTGAGATACAGGGGGGCCATCAAAGTGCGTGCTCCAGTCAGGACGATTGTAATGTATAAAACATGGCAATTTAATTTGAAGATCAAAACTTGATTTATAAGACATTGGTAATTTTCCCCATTAATCCAAGAGTTCCAAAGGATCTGCATAATTAATTAGATATTCCAAAGGTAACATTTCTAGTTCTTCTGTAGTAAAATCTGTCAAGGTTTTCTTTCCGCTTACATGACTAAACATTACATTTGCTGTTGGGCAAGACATAGTTTTTCTTTTTTGCTTCCAATTCTTGAACTTTCTTTATCTGTTCAGTTCGAAACTTTTTTTTAGCACTTTTAGATAGATTGGGAGGTGGATTTGTTATTATTAAATTGTTTTCTATGTACTCTTGTGGATTATAGCTTTCGCAATGTTCTGCGTTCCAGGAGAGATCAATAGGGACTGCTACAGACATGATCTGAATTGTGTTAAATACTGTAAATATTGAGAATTTATAGCAATAAAAGTGGTGTGGGGAAAAGCTGGTAGGAGGAATGGTTTTGAAAGCTCATTTGAAAGCTGGATTTGATATAAGAGTGGTGGGATTTGGTGGTGTGAAGAGTGCGTGTTGTGGAATGGTTTTGAAAGCTCATTTTGGAAGCTCCTGAGAGGAGTGGGGAGAGGAGAGGAGGGGAGAGGGGAGGGGAGAGGAGAGGAGAGAGGTGAGGAGAGGAGAGGGGAGAGGAGTGGGGGGATTTGGTGGGGTGAAGAGGGGGGTTTGGTGGGGTGAAGAGTGGGGGTTTGGTGGGGTGAAGAGTGGGGTGAAGTGGTGGTGTGAAGAGTGGGGGGATTTGGTGGGGTATAGTTTAACTAGAAAAGTTATAAACTTGTTTAAAGTGATGAGATAAATTTACTATTTATACCTATCTCTTCCAACAAAAATGAGCAGGGTTTGTTAATCTGCAAATAAATACTGGGAGCAGAGATGTCCAGCACGTTTTTATAAAAAAACAAAATGAACTGTATATTCAGTGGGTTAACATTGGATATTCTATTCATTCATTTTTACAGAAAAAAAATTAGTTAAAATTTCCACAAATAATTGCAGTTTAGCCCGGCATAGGTACCACCAGTTTAGGGACAACTATTTTGAATTCATATTTAAAATGTCTTGTCTAGAATTGATATATCAGCAAGTGCAAATTAATTTTGTTAATTTCCAGTGACTATTTTGCTGTGAAAATATTTCTAAAATGTCCAATGCGGACCATCTTAAATTTGTATTAAAACCACGCATTACTGCACCTAGCCCGTCTAGCCGTGGGCGGGCCATCCACTGTACTTGGCTAATCCACCAGGGGACGGACGGGCAGCGGATCTCTAACGGTATTGCGCCCTGTACTGTAATGCCGCTCATGGACCATGGCCCATGAGCGGCATTACATTCCATGGGTCGCTGCGGGAAAGAGGACATGCCAGTAGTGTAACTATGAGAACTCTGTGTCTCCCCCCATCACCATTATGACGTCACATGACCTTGACCTTGACAGTAAAAGATTGTACCTGTTCTTTTGTGACGTCACATGACCTTGACAGCAAAAGACTGCAGCTGTTCTTTTGTGACGTCACTTGATCTTGGTCGCATAGGTGTTCTATTAGGACAATGGCCTTGATCGTGCACGTGTGTGGTTATTTGACCTTGACCTCGAACGAAAGTTTGGCCTTGAGAAATATCTTGACCTTGAAAAATAAGTTGGCCTTGAGCAAGATCTTGGCCTTGAACGCGAGCAGCTGTTTCTTTGTTTACTGATGACCAGGTGTACGACGCTTGTTTCTAGGTTACATTTGTGATGCATGTTTTCAAGGTCGTCGGATCCTTTTTGACACTGACCGTGAGAAAGAGTGCAGGTGTTTTGTGGACTTGTGTTATAAATAGGTAGGGGGAGATAAGCTGCTCATTCTGATTTTGGTATCTAAAGTGTAAGCTCGATTCTACATTATCGAAAATGAATAAATACGTATGTGAAAAGTGTGGTGCATCTTCTAGTCGTACTTACAATATGTCGCGACATCAAAAATAATCTTGTTTGGCTAGCTTCGATAATAATGTAGAAGCTAAGCGGCCAAGAGTTGATGGTGCAGCAACGTCTGCTATGCAAACTTGCATTGTGTGTGATGTAAACGTTCCCAAAAATCAGATGTTAGCTCATCAAAGAACATTGCAACACAAAAGTAAATCTTGTGTTAGAGTTTCCGATGGTGTTGAGCTAGTAGAAAGTGCCTTTAAAAATAGAATTGCATCATATCGCGTAAGCAGCGGTAATGAGCATGTGGACTACTCATTATTTTTTGAAGAAATCAGACCAAAGATAGTGTGTTTGATTAATGAGGTGCTACAAGTTAATCAATCGTTAAAAATAAACATGGTTGTTGTTGGACGGTATTTTTTACCATCGCAGGACACATTTAGTGATAAGTCTTTTAATACGGTCAACGAAATAGTCACCATTGGAAGTAATCTGGATGCTGTTTACGATACCTTTGCAGAGACAATGAAAGTTCAATCCACGGAATTTCAGGAGAAAGATTCAGGTATGATAAATTTTTTAAAAAATCATAGTGGGACAAACCTTACATTCATTTTAAAATGATATATTGAATAAGAAGTTTACAAAATATCTATTTTTGTTTTTCAGGTTGGGCTTTGGAAAGAATACTATATTTGGAAGTGAACATAAATAAGTATTCGCCCCTAGGTGGTTCCTCATATATTAAGTTGCCAAGGTTCATCGATCTGAAGAAAGCAGTTGTGAACGTGATGAACCAGGACGAGTGTTGTCTTGCTTGGGCCATAATGTCAGCATTGTTTCCAGCAGTCAATAAGCGCACACAAGTTACATCCTACCCCATTATTCAACCGTATTAAATTTAACAGGTATAAATTTCCCAGTTGAATTACGTGATATTTCAAAATTTGAGGAGTTAAGTAACATTTCGGTTAATGTGTATGGTTTAGAGTCAAGTTTTGAAAACAATCAAATTAAGTATGAAGTTGTCGGTCCGTTAAGATATGCTTCCAAAAAACTCCAAAAGCATGTAAATTTGTTGCTTATATCAAAAGATTGTAATATTAAAGATGACGATAATGATGATGGTAAACACATTTGTGGTGCAATTTGTAAAAAAATGCATTACTGTTGGATAAGTGATTTGTCCCGTTTAGTTTCCAGCCAAATTTCAAAACATCATGACAAATTATACTTTTGTGATGTTTGTCTTATCTATTTCCATTCACCGTCAGCTTTAATGTTACATCAGGAAAACGATTGTAAACATATATTTACGTTGACACCTTAACAGATATAAAAGTAGATAAATTTGGCAAAGGTGTGCCGGAAAATATTTTAAAATTTGAGTGTATCGAAAAGCAAATGAGAGTGCCTTTCGTGGTTTACGCCGATTTTGAATCTGTTCTAAAACCAGTCGAAACAGTAGACCCAAATCCCCAAAATTCTTACACACTTACAAGTATAAAACATGAGCCATACTCTTTCGCGTACCTAATAAAATCTTCGTTTAATGATTCAATTTCCAAATTTGAGCTATATCGTGGTAATAATGCAGCAAAAATTTTTGTTGATTGCATTGAGACCGATCTAAGACATCTCTATAATACATATTTAAAGATATCGTACCCATGGCTAAACTAACACCTGACGAGCAAAAAGATTTTAATAACGCTAAAATTTGCAGTATCTGCGAACGTCCTTTCGATGACTTAAAAGAGAAAGTAAAAGACCACTGCCACATAACGGGTAAAAAGGGACCGGGAGCCGTACATTCCATATGTAATTTAAATTATAAATTACCCAATTTTGTCCCCACAATATTTCATAATTTAAGCGGTTATGACAGCCATATGTTTATAAAAGAGTTATGTAGGTATGGGGATAAAATTGATGTTATAGCTCAAAGTAAAGAGAAATATATATCGTTTACAAAGAGCATTTACATGCATGATTATGTGGATCGGAAACGGGACAAATGAAAAGAAAAAAATTAAAGCTTCGATTTATTGATAGTTTTAAATTTTTATCAACATCGTTGGGAAATTTAGGCAACGGGATAGGTATAGACGAATTTAAGAAAACGCGGAAGCATTTTGTAAATGATGAGCAATATAATTTAATGCGCCAGAAAGGTGTTTTTCCATATAGTTATGTCGATTCTATGGAAAAAATGAATAACCCAAATCTTCCAACTAAAAATCAGTTTTATGATCAGTTACGTGAAGAACACATAAGCGATTCATGTTATGAAAGGGCTAAAGAGGTTTGGCGCGTGTTCAATAGGGAATATGCATGTAATCCAAAAAATCCTGATATATATTGTTTTTGTATTCTTTGCATATATTAAATGTTCATGGCAGTTGCTGTTTTCCATTTATTTTGGGTTTTATTAACAAAAAAAAAAGGTTTTATTTTGCAAATTTTCCTGCAAAATCCAACATCTCGTAAAACGGACTTCTTTTGTTTGTGACGTCACTTTTTTTTTATTAAGGAAACGTTTTGTAATGACTAGTGTAATGTAAATTTCAGTGTAAATCCATTTTCTTGAGTGTTTCCCAAAGACTAGGAGATTTAGTCCATAGAAAGCCTTTTATTTTATTAAATAGACAGGTTATAAATGACCAAAACGGCATTTGTGCAAAGAAAATCGGAAAATTGGCTGATGTTCTATGGCTACTTATTCGCCTTCACAATTTAGCTGGCAATTTAGTTACAAACACTTATTGTTTATTATACTATAAAAATAAATGTACAGCAACATTATGATTACTTGAATTTGGCGATACTGGCCTTTATAGATACCGCTTTATGTAAAATTTTTGATTAATTTTCCACTACCTATTTTCTTCCAACACCGGCTCTTTTGGACACGAGAAAATGAAGTTTTCGAAGCCATTCGCTATGGAAGTTTTATATACTGGGACAATGTAATATCTGTAGGGTGGTTTTTCAAAATATTTCCTACTGTTTAATAAAAAGGATTACTAACAAAATACGAATATAATCAAAGATAAACAATGTAAACAAACTTAAGGGCAAGAGCTGGCCAAATAAAGGGGCCGTCACACTGAAAAACCAACGTTGCCACCGCTGCAAACAGCTGATTTCAAATGGTAAAGAAGGGCTCACTTCAAAAATTTTAAGATCCCGAGGCGTGTTCGATTGACAAAAATTGGATCAATCAGGATCACTTTATGTCACTCCAATGCTATTTTATCTCTTTGCACTGCCATTCATGATTTAATTAATGTCAAGACAAGTAACACAGACAAAATAAACGTCCAAACGAGGGACGGAGAATGCTAGTGAACAATATTAAACTGTATTGTTTACTAGTCCTCTACGAAACGATAAACCCAAAGCCGGTAATCAAGTGAACTCCAAGACCAACGGATACCGGTTATCCTTTTTTATTTGCAACTCCTAGAGAAAGATAAGTTATCAGCTGATGTCAACGTAATTCGTGGGTTATAATCGAATCGTTTCGCCTAACAAACTTTTGTTCTGTGGTTTCGCTAGACACATGTCATTCATGTCATTTGCTATTTGCTTTCGCCGTTTTTTCATTGAGCTAAACAAACACACGTGTGTTTCTTTAGTTCAATGCGTTTTTTCACTTTTCAACACAGTACACGGAATTAAACTTTGTTAGCATATGCTTTTCAAGTGTTTTAAAACCTTCACATATCGTGTTCAATATGTGTTTCTGTTATATAATAATTATTAAATGTATAGTTTGTCCCAAATGCGACACAAAAGGTGGAGGACCATCATTTCAAGGTAAGTTTGGCGTTTCTTGCAAAAGGGAAGCTGGCGAAATACCAAACATAGTTTTCACCATGATTAAACATTTTTAAAAAGCTGTTGGTAGTGTTGGTTTCACCATTTGGAGGGATAGCTATTGCACTTTTTCCGATTTGCCACAATATATTTAGTTATACAACAAATATTACATTACGTTTTAGATAGACTAATAAGGAAAGCCGTTATTCATTCAGTCACTTAAAATAAAATGTGAAAATATAGACCAGTAGTCAGAGCATAGATTTTACCTGAAGAAAATCCGGAATAGGAATCCTGAAACTGCAGTTCCTGTTAAGCTGAAGTACGTATTTGTAAGTATTGTTCACGCCAAATATACACCTTTGTTTTATTTTTGCAAAATAGGGGCATTACTTGTTTGCTAAGTATGTATGTTTTTCACAATAATTTATGTATTGGGACAGTATATGACTCAACTGACTCCGTAGCCTTAGTAATGGAACCTGTAAGGGGGTAAATGCCAGTTATTGTAACCAATTTGTTATTATTTTTCTATAGCTTCAATGAAATATCCTGTTGGGTATGAAAAAAATAGCTAAAGAAATATTCAGTGAAGTGTCACTGACAAATTTATGCCAATATTTTTAACTAAATTTGATTGTTAAAAATTAATAGAGAAATGTTCAAGTTTCACTCGAGTATGTATTTAATAAGTAAAAACAGTATTTTACAGAATAATAATCTTTAAAACCAGAGCTAAGAACGTTGCATAATGATTGTAAAATTGACTGGAATTACAAAAGTGTGCAAACTATTTTCTAAACACTTCTAAGCACTGTTTTATATTTTCAAATTAATTACCGACATTAACAAAGAGAATCATTTTTTTTTTAATTTTTAGGCACTGATATCCATGACGGGTTATCCAGTAGGTACATTAACACCCACAAGTTTTCATAGCTACAGAGTTCACTCAGGTTTTTAGCAGTTCATATCCCAGCTGTGAAGAAAAAAAACCATCAAATTAATGAAATTAGAATGATCAATGATATATTTACGTATTTACATGTAGGACACAGGGTATGTAGGATGTAGTCATAAATAGAATATTTTTGAGGAGTGTTACACTAGGAATAATTTCTTCTTTGCAACTTATTTTACAATGTAAGTAAGAATATTTAAGGAACAAAGCCTTTTATAGCATCGAGAATTTCTTGGAGGGTGATTTTTCAGATCTCGTCTAAGTGTAAGAGGAGCATAAGACTGATATTTGGGTTGTTTAAATTCTTCAAAATTTTCTGAAATATGTTCTATGTTAGTCTTGCTTCGTTAAGCATTTCCGTTTGTACTTTATACTTAAATGTTTATTTGTAATTTTAATATTTTAATGAGCTATTTAGGAAATTTTAACATTGTCTCATTATTTAGTTGTAGCATAAAATCTTGACGTGTGAAAGTACTTTTGTATGCACTATCATTAATAAATATTTGTATTTGTATTTGTAACCAGTGATATGTAACAAAAGTGCCTACTGATAATAAACCATAGAAAATGTAACAAATTTAATTTATTTTTCTGTAACTACGACAGTTTTTTTTGTGACAATTATTTCTAATGTAAAGCCATATGACCACCTTAGTATAGTCATTTTTAGAAATAATGGAGTAATTTCTTTTTTTATGTATAGCTGCTTTCATTGACATTATACTCTAAGGAAGGGAGTAATTCTGTATTAAAATATGGGAAATTGGTCTAGAGGTGCTAATTTTAATCTATATAAATTTTATATTGCACATTAAGCTCTTGATGATCCCGGATATTTTTGTATCATTTTAAACTACACATATTCTTGAAAAATAAGCAAACACCATCACCTTTCCTATAATACTTTGTATAATTTATCCTAGGGCAGGTTGTGTAGACTATTTAAGGGGGTTTAAAGGCAAAATAAATATGTAATTGTGGAAAATTATAAAGGGTGTAGCAGGATAAGCATGACGAGTCGGCCCCCAAATGGCAACCTATATCGAAACTTATGTTATATCATAGGCTTGATGTACGAACACGATTTATATATGTTTCGCCGCCGGACTCCGCTTTGACCTTGAGATATGGACAAAAATGACCGCGCGCATGACTATCGTTCAAAGAGGCATATCTTGAAAACTAACTAAGCTAGAGAGGTAAAACCAACGCGAGGCCTCAGGTAACCTTACAGAGTATATATACTACATTTTTTTTAGATTTAACGAATAATTACGCATACTTTTAAAAAAATAAAGAAAAAAATTATTAATTTTTTTTTCGTGTTCCCTCTGACTTACAATCACTAAAATAATATATGTTGTAATCCTTTATATGCACTAGTACCCATAAAAATTGCGTTAGAAAAAACTTGGTGCAACACTTCCAAAAAAAAAAACATTCACCGCGCCCTACATAATATAAGGATACAAACGTGACATAGGACACATATAGACATTTTTATGAATTGAAATTATTGGTAAAAAAAGAAATAAAAAACCAGAGCCAATGTTTAATATTAGTTAATATTATTATTATTAACATTTCTGAATTAACTAAATTATAAGGAAAAAACAATCTTAATCATCATCGCTATTGTAATTAACTACAACTGGAATATTTTGAGTCACAAATATCTTTGTTAGTACATCAGCAGGTCGCAAGATTCTGGATAAATACCGTCCATATGATAAATAATAAATTACAGCTGCCGCATGAGAACAGCATCCCACTGTGCGGTTGCCGTTCAATGATGCATTTCAATATGTTTGCCATTCAAATGCATTTGAACTACTTGATTTTCTGCGTTCAAGCTCAAGATTCTATTCACAGGCTCTTATCACTTTTCACAGACTATCTTATTTGGCCGAATTATTGGACGATAAAACAATCTTTCAATACAATATGTAAAATCAGTACCTAATATGATTCAAGCAGAAGTCAAATCAAGACATACAAATAGCAAAGTCTATTTTCATTGATTACATTTCTGACGATACTGATCACAACAGCATTCATCGTTATTGCTGCGATTGTCCTAACGGCAACCGCACAGTGGGATGCTGTTCTCATGCGGCAGCTGTAATTTATTATTTATCACATGGACGGTATTTATCCAGAATCTTGCGACCTGCTGATGTACTAACAAAGATATTTGTGACTCAAAATATTCCAGTTGTAGTTAATTACAATAGCGATGATGATTTAGTTAATTACAATAGCGATGGCGATGATGATTAAGATTGTTTTTTCCTTATAATTTAATTAATTCAAAAATGTTAACAATAATAAGACTAACTAATTAATTGATTTCTGAGCTTTATATTTTTTGGAAAAAACACGCGGCTCGGAATTCTAAGTGGACTGTATATTTTGGAACGCTGGTGTGGAAATTTCTCCGCTTCTGAACTATTTCAGAATGCCCATTCTGGCTCTTGTCTCGTTATGCAAAATAGTAACGTAAAATTTATTGGGAAAACTTGGCAATATCTTGGTACTTACCAAAATCAGTAAAAGCAGGTCTGCAGGAAGGTTTATTCGGGGTATCTCAAGCACAATAGTAAGTTCATAGTCACCCCCGGGGTTTATTCGGTATGTACGGCACAGTTAATAAGTAGAAAAGGCATAAGTATAGCAGGTCGAAAATTTAGCATGAGCCACGCACTCTGTAGTAGTATCTTGTCGTGTCTGATTTCTTCGTTTCCTTTTCACCTTTTTTGGGTCCACTTTTTCTCGTACAGCAAAAAATGGTAAAACGAGACTAGGAATATTGGTTGAAAGGAATTTTAAGGAAGTGTATTTTGGGTTGCCAAGACATTATATATGTAAAATGTAAATTATTAAATGTTAAGAAAAATGAAATACCAGGGCAGTACGAAACTTAGCTACTGATAATCGTTTTGTAGGCAAGTAAAATGTAGATTACATTGATTAAACGTTGACTTAAATATATAAATAGCATGAAATTTAAACTAAATTATTCTCTAAGCTACTGATTTATATTATAATTAAAATTTAAAGGAAAAAAGTAAATTAAGGAAGTAGGGACGAAACACTAATATTAAACATTGGCTCTGGTTTTTTATTTATTTTTTTACTAATAATTTCAATTCATAAAAATGTCTATATGTGTCCTATGTCACGTTTGTATCCTTATATTATGTAGTGCGCGGTGAATTTATTTTTTTTTTCGAAGTGTTGCACCAAGTTTTTTCTAACGCCATTTTTATGGGTACTAGTGCATATAAAGGATTACAACATATATTACTTTAGTGATTGTAAGTCAGAGGGAACACGAAAATTAATAATTTTTTTCTTTATTTTTTTAAAAATATGCGTAATTATTCGTTAAATCTAAAAAAAATATAGTATATACTATGTAAGGTTACCTGGGGCCTCGCGTTGGTTTTACCTCTCTAGCTTAGTTAGTTTTCAAGATATGCCTCTTTGAACGATAGTCATGCGTACGGTAATTTTTGTCCATATCTCAAGGTCAAAGCGGAGTCCGGCGCGGCGGCGAAACAATAAATCGTGTTGGTACATCAAGCCGATGATATAACATAAGTTTCGATATAGGTTGCCATTTGGGGGCCGACTCGTCATGCTTATCCTGCTACACCCTTCGTCAGAGTGAGGAAGGGGCCAAAAATATCTCAAAAACGGCCCTAATCATAAGCTACTTGATAATATTTGTGTTGTTTACCAGAGTCACCGTACTTGTGTCTAGATCTCTTCGTTTTTTGTCTCGGTTAACCTCTATGTCGCCGCTGGTTTTCCAGATTTCTTAATGATAGAGAAATGTTGGGCATAACATAAATGATTTTAAAAAACTGGGTTAGTTTTTATCAAAAAAAGTTCACTTACCCAAGTGAGATTTGAACAACGATGAAAAATAACTTCAAGAAAATTAACCGTAAACCGCTCATTTTTCAGCAAGTTAATGATAAAGATAAATGATTTTCTTGTTTTGAACACAATCTATTTATTTTTTATTATTGAAAATTTTCAGGCTGCCACTGGCGCATATTTATAAACAACGTTGACTCCTTGCCCCATCTCCGGATTTTTCTTTATAGTATAGGACAAACAGTTCCTATGGTTTGGGTATTTGCGTTACGTATCTTAGTAATTAAGTCTTTCCTTACTGTGCTAAAAGAAATGGCATTAGTCAAACACCCTTTACACTTTTATTACCCTTGCCTAACCTTGTTTATTTTTGTGGAATCGTCTGTGTTTAGTTTTTGAGGCAAAAGGCAACCAGTTTTTAAAAATGTAACGCAGACATGTAATGTATCACTATGTAAATAGAAGCATAAGGGAGGCTACACCATGCAAACGCCGAAAAAAAATACTGGTAAAATTTGAGCTCTTAATATTAATTTTAAGGGGTGCCGCATCGCAAATTTCAATTTCACATTTGATTAACATGGGAAAATTTTGCTTTCAAACTTTGGAATTTTCTAGCTCGGTAACGGCTCGTCATATTTGTATGCCCATAACACATTTTTGTAGAGAATTTAATGCTCTACAAAAAAGGTCCTGAGCAAGTTTTTGATAAACTCACTCCTACAAGGTTATAGTTGAATTCATAATTTTTTACAATTTTTCAATTTTACGACAAAATTATCGACTTAATAACGTTTTTCGAAATGAGGATACTTTACTCCTGAACGATTTTTATATTTTTTGGCCTGCCCTGTATGCTGTTTGACTTGAAGCCATTCTAAGAGTCACACTGGACTCTCCACACAGGCCTAAGTATTCTACTAACGAATCGTGGGCGTCTGAAGAGAAGGAAAATGTAACCTATCGACACAGGATTTAAGGATTGGAGGGAAAGGGGAACATCTGCGGGCAATTTGTTCTATAATCTGGAGACCCTAGGTGTGAATGAGTGAGAGAAGTGGGATGTCATAGGTTTTTGTAGCTAGACAGTAAAGGGCTGCATAGGTAACGCAGTGTTGTTTTATTAGGAATAGTCAAGGGGGAAATGACAGAGTCTAGTTCTTTCGTGTCGAAGCTTTCTAAATGTGGAAGCAGTACTCTAGGTTAGGTCTTATTTGGGAAACATAAAAACTGTGCACGTTTAATATCGCTGCGGCCGCTAGCCGCTAGCTTCTGCTTCGTATTTATACTAATCGTATAAAGTAGAATAAAAACATTATTTTATCGCAAAATATTTTTATATTGTTGAACAGCTGTATAATGCATTTACAAAAATAAATGATTTGATGGAATTGAAGTATTTGGTTTTTTATAAAAACAGCATGTCTAAGAATATGCAAGAACCATACCTACATTAGAGAAAATGAGAGAATATGAGAAAAAGAAATAATAGGGATTATAAAAAAACAAAGTTATTAAGGTAAGTTAATCTTGTTAAAAAAAGTTTGGGGGGCTTTAAAGAATACATGGCAAATCAAATTTGGCATGTCCCCGATGCAAATAAACCTACTTATTTATAACTTTAACGATACAATAAGCAATTTAAATTAGTGGGAAGTATTCTTACCTTAGATAATTAGGGGATAAAATAAACCCAAAAAGATTCACTAAATAAGGAAAATAGTGTGGAACAATGTCGGTTAAAAATAGAATTTGTCGGGAAAAATCAAGAACATTCTGATTTTACCGCTTAAATACGCTCATGGATGACCCATTCGGTAAACATTTTAAAGTGTGATTATCCCTTTATAAGACAGTGTTGAAAAATTGGGAAAAAATTAGATCGGAAAAAATACAGAGTGATTCAAATGTACCGATGTCGAGGGCAAAAAAAAATCAAAAAATCGAAATTCAATCGGCGATTGCTCCCTTCCTATAAAGAATAGTTTCAGAGAAAATCGCCTGTGACAGACGGACGGGCACCGATATCATAAGTTTTACGTTTGGCACGGCACATTAAAAATGAGAAATCCACTTGGGTTTCAAATTCTTAAAATACTAGTTCATATAATATTATCCACATTTTACAAATAAAAAAATACTTGCGTCTAAAGCATATTATTTTTGTTTTAATAAAGGAACTTTCCACTCTAAGAGCATACTGAATTGTTCTATGCGAAAATGCACGAATCCCTTTAACTTAAAAAACACAAAATAGAAGAGGGTGTTTTTTGTTCCTTTTTTAAACCCTGCGTCTAGTCGCATACTTTCAAATTTGGTACACATGTACGATTGTCATGTATTTAAGGAAATAGAAAAGGGGAATTCTGGAGAAAAAAGGATTTATTTTAATATGAAAAAATGTATGATGTAACAAAACAGCTTTTTGTTTACTAACGTTTTTTCTTGCTACATATAATTTACATACATAAGAAAGCATTATTTGTAGAATAAGCATACAGTGGCATATGGTAACTGTACATACGCGAAAGTGCTATCAATCAGTATTTATACTAGAGTGCAGACCGCCCCAATGGCTTCTCCAGGGGCCTCTAAGGTCGACCCTGTCATCATTGTCATGATTCAAAATTTCATAATTTTTAACCCTGTACTAAAAAAGATATCACACTCCTTCGCACTGATGATCGAGAATAAACACCCAAAAAATTCAACAACAAAATGTCATCATCTTTATGTAGAACTATAAAACTATGGCAGCACCAACGGGAACTCGTGAGATTTAAACCAGAACTCCTGTCAAAAAATATTTCACGGGGGACCAACCTTACACTTTTTAAGTCAAAAATTTAAGTTGTAAATCCTTTTTTAAAAAGTGTGAAGTTGGCCCCCCCATGAAATACTTTTTAACAAGAGTTCTGCTTTAAACTCATGAGTTCCCGTTAATGATGCTATAGTTCTACAGTTCTGCAGAATCAGAATGATATTTTTTTGTTTACAACTTACATTTTTGAGTGTTAAAAAAGTGTCAAGTTGGCCCCCACGAAATATTTTTTAACAATAGTCTGGTTTACAACTCATGAGTTCCCGTTAGTGTTGCCATAGTTCTACAGTTCTGCATCAAGATAATGATATTTTGTTGTTGAATATTTTACTTTCCAAAGAGCACAAAACATAATATTTTTTTTTGTAAGAGTTCTGACCTCGAAAACCATCAAGAACTGTGGACCTCCTTTAGAACTATTAAGCACTCTGGCCAGTGATGTGAGTCTGTCATATGACCCCGTCATTTTGTGCGGTCATAACGTCATGACCGTCACATCACATTAATAAATGACCATCAGGTCATTTAACCTCTTAAATTTCATGTTTCGACGTAAGAGTAAAAATGAAGCAAGAAAAAGCCACGAGCGTCATAGAAATAGTGATGTAAATGAAATAAAATGTCAATGTTTTTTTTTTAAAACCGTTGTTTTTTGTGAAAAAAAAACATAAAGCTTGTTTTTTTCTTCAAAATAGCGTTTTTTTCACAAACTGACAGATATGCAAGGTTTAAGAGGAAAATAATTAGAAATCCATATGTGATTACATTTGTCACGATAAAGTAAATAATATGCAATAAATTTGTCAATAAGTAAACATATGTTTAAAAAAAAACGAACTAAAACCACCTATTTATCAACAGGAACACAAGAACAGCTAAAACGCCCAAGTTTGGTAATACTAATAATACCTACTACTAAAAATAGAAACAATAATTGAAAAAGTTTTTTTTTCGGCTATCCTAATAAACTAGTTTGCAAAAATTATCATGTATCCTACTGAAGTCAAAAAAATCTAAATTTAAAGAAAAATAGAAAACGAATTACGTACTATCTAAAAACTTTTTGATTCGTTTATAAATAGGTTATATTATTAACAATAATAAAAAAAGCTTAAAGCAGATCACCTGTTGGCATTGCACACTAGCGGTTTGTTCTTTTGTGTTGCACGAAACTGCACTAATCTGCACTGACGTTTTGCTTATAGGCTCCTTCCACGAATAAAAAATGTGCAGGTTAGTGCAGTTTGGTGCATCACAAAATCACAAACCTTAGGCTTGTACAAAGAAATGAAGACATCACTCGTACTCTGTCGCGTTTTAGAATATTCCTGGCTTAATTCTAAAACGAGACAAAAACGAAATAAGTGACGAATTTGCATATGACGTAGAAGAACATGATGAAACTTAAGGACATGCTTTTCTTTTTTAAATTTTGTAAGAATATTCTTTTTTAACTACAAAGTATTCTTAAACTTTTAGTTTTATTACTAATCTAAATTAAGGGTATTTTTTATAAATGACCTATATGACCGTCACATGATGGTCATTTGTCACGGATGATAAATGACCGTCATTTCACATCACTGACTGTGGCCATACTTTTGTTTTTGCAATAATGGGGGGCTGCTTGAAGTTAGCACCCCATTTTTAAAATATTGTTTTTACTTTTATTTTAACGGAACTATTAATAGAAGGTAAAAAGAACTCTAGATCTCTTCATAGAAAACTCCATTAATTTTTAATAAATTTTGCATATTGGCTATATTGGGAGTGAAACACCAGACATGATCAAATGATTTTGTGAAAGAGGAGTTGCAAATGTGCTGCAAAAAATTTCTTTGTTTCCTGTGCAACTTTGTGAGTGCACGAGGCTTGAGGAAATCCCATATTAACTTGAGCACATCCTAACATTTACCAAGTAGTTACTTTTCATAATCAAATTTGGTACTTACTTATGTTTAAGTTCTGCTGCAGTCATGCTGAGATTTCAATAGTAAATTCTGGGAGGAACCCTTTTAATCTTGTATGCCTGGCATAATTACCTAAAATATACAAAACAATTTGAAAATATTACAAAACGTTTCTACATGTAAAACTAGGAGCCTTAAAAATTCGAAATAGCCACGAGAAAAACCTACATGAATTTAGTTTATTAAAGAAAAATATAATTATTTAATAATAAATAACACGTACTACCCAAATTTTACAATATCCTATTAGTTATTATTGTTAGCTTGATCAACTAACTCCAATATCAATAACCCCTATGTAGGGACATTTTTACATTATTAAAGCAGTTTAAGCAATTTATAAAGGTAGGTATCTAGGTACTATCGGCTAAGTACCTGTATAACAGAAACTTAAAAAAATGCAGAAATCGGATTCTCTATAATTATAATAACAACAATACTTTCATCCATGACATCCAAAAATGAACAATAGCAATATCATTCTACTGTAAGTTTGCCTAACATTATTTTATACCTATTAAATTATAATAAGTAATGTGTGTATAAAACACAGAACATTTAATACTTTGAACTCAGCGTTGCCTTTCAAAACGAGAAAAAGTTATTTAAAAGTTTTTAAATAGCTAAAAATAAAAGTGTATATGTACTATTGGGTGCAAAATATTTTCAACGACGTTTAACCCTAACCATATATTTTTAAAGAAATTTAGTTGTGTAAAATCTTATTAAAATCGTTTTTGACATATTTGTTATAACACATTGGCATACTAAATAGGTTCTACAAGGAATTGAGAGAAAAGTTTATTTAGTATTATAGTATAATTAAGAAACTTAACAAAACAACTTTTAGCGCTGCATAATTAAGTGATCTAAACAACTACAAATTAAGAATATTAGTATTTTGTGTATCCGCCATTAGCATCTAAAAGAGCATCCAATCTTCTAGGCATAGACGCTACTAAATTACCAAAATCGTAATTTTCTAAATTCTGCCAGTCAGTAGTAATGGCGTCTAAAAGCTCTTGTCTGTTTCGAGGCCTAAACTCATAACTGTAGATCTGTTTGACCATATAACCCCATATGTTTTCCACTGGATTCATGTCGGAACTTCGAGCCGCCCAAGGCAAAACATTGCTTTATTATTCATTTATTCAAACACGTATTAATTATGGGATATTAGGATGGGGAGGATTAAGTAGAAATATGTTAAAAAATATAGAAATAATCCAAAAATACTATTTAAAAGTTATTTACAACAAAAATGTTAGGTATCCAACTGAAAAACTTTATAAGGAGACAAAAAAAATGGACATAAGACAACTATATTCTTATAATGCTTTATTGCATATATTTAAAAACCAAAAGAATATTCACTTTAATCAGCATCTATACAATACAAGATTTAAAGAAAATACTATTAAACAAAAAATGACTAAAAATATATGTACAAGAAATGTAAATAATTTATCTTTAATACTATATGACAAGTTGCCAAAAGAAATAAAAACAATCAAGTCAGTTCATAGACATAAAAAAGAAATAAAAAAATGGATATTAGAAACGCCTAGGGATTTCTTTTATGATTTATTCTAAAATATTTGTATGAAAATATTCATAGATGTTTAAATAAAAATAAAATTTATAGATGAATAGCGTCCCAATACAAGAAACAAAAGCTGTATTGTTTCTTCTTGGGTTTTTTTAGTTTATTTTCAAATTGTATTTATTTAAAATATATATAAATTTGTAAATTTATTTATGAAAATAAACTTATTATTATTATTATTATTATATTATTGATATTATGGTCGGTAAACAATTCCATAGTAAGATGAGCCGCGTGTACTGGTGCATTGTCCTAAAAATTTGCAATACGTCAAATACTATGAAACAATTGATGGCAATAGATAGTTACCTGTTGAAAAATAAAATTATCTCCAAAACGTTCTTGGACCGACGGTAACATTACATCGTGCAATATTCGCACGTAACCTGCTGCATTAAGGCGACCATCTATTATATGTAAATTACCAGTGCCTTGAGCAGAAATCCAACACCAGACATGAACTGAAAAACGACCACTGTTATCTGTTGGCTGTATATATTCCTCATTAAATCTATGCCCTCTTGCAGTGGCGGCTCGTGAGTTTTTCAACAGGGTCGGCAAAATTTTAATCTGACAAACTCGAGGATTTACTGTGTTTTTGCCCTTCAGAGAGTATGAAAGAATAGGTATATAATATTTTTTTCATATGTGTCATCATAGGAGCAATAGGTTTTTAAGGCCTAAGTTTTTAAAATTTTTGCTTATGAATTTTGTGTTTTCTTTTATTTTTTTTTTTGCTTTTTAGCTACATATAATGTAATCAAAAAAAGTGATCTTAAATTAAGATTACGTTGACCTTAATAAAACAATGCAAAGTCTTGAGATAAAAGTTCATTGACAATATCTTTACTTTTGATAATACTTACAATTTGAGCTGCATCCAAAGCATTTCCCTCCATTTTTTAAATACTTAGGTACGCTGTTACTTTACCAAATTTTTCGAGCCGGCAAAAAATAACTTAAAATGTTTAAAGTGAAAGGTACACAAAGTACGGCACAGCACAAGACAGTAAGACACTATATCTAATTTACTTAGGCACTTAATCAAGTACTAAGGAAAATGCCGAAAATGGTACTGAAAGTAGGCCTAAAATTTGCGAAAAACAGTAATCATTCAATACTAATCAATTCACCCAGTCCCTACTGTCAGAGTGTCACTCTTCACCCTCATCAAACCGCATTTCCGCAGTTGCCAATATCGCATCATCCTGGTTCTTTTGACCGTTGAAAATATAATTTTAAGAAAATAAACATTAAAAATCTAAACCACATCACAACAAATCATTCAATAATAGACACTACGTATTAAATTGTAAGTAAATTAATATTTGCCATTATTCCACAAGTACAAAGAAGTTTTATTAACTTGATTGTATTGTATCAAGACCCAAATAAATTTTCCATGGATGAAAAAGTGCACAAATCGGCAACATGCGGCAAATCCAAGTCTGCCGCAGAGCACATTTGAAACCCCGTGTTAAATCTTTTAATTGTATTACTATTGTATGTTTGGTTGCCTGTTTCGGTAGTTTTCTCGGCGGCTTGCCTCAGTGGCCGTTCCCTACGCTGTGAGAAGACCTGCTATTATTACTTTCGGCCGTAGTCATTGCCTAATATGGAGATGACCGACCGGTGAAAGAGTAAATAAGTTTGTAAATAGAAATAAACAGTTGAATTAAAAGCTAAATAATTGAACCATTAGTTTTAAAAAATAGTTAAAATTAAAAATATAGAAATTTTAAATATTGAATAAGAGATTCGTTAGTGCCCATTTTTCTATTTTGTTGGGTCGGCACTGCCGACCTTGCCGCCCCTGGCGAGCCGCCACTGCGACCTCTTGGTCTATAGACTCTAAGTTTACCATTATTTGAAGATTGGAAAACTTTTTCATCAGAAAAAATTACATTTTCCCAGAATTCCTGGTCTCTATTATTTAAATCATTTGCCCATTCCATTCTTCTAATTTTATTCGATTCTGTAAGATGTGTTTTTTTTTGCTGCAGCGAAGCTTGCAACCCCACTTTGGCGTATTCTTCTCCGGGCCGTCCACTTGGAAGCGGTAAAATGGGTTTCTGCTTTTGCTTGTATGGCTGTACTAAATGGGCGCTGTCATGGGCGCTGTCTAATAAACTGTACTAAGTTAACGTCCTGTTCTTCAGTAGAAGCTCGTGGACGACCGGCACCAGGAGCTCGTCTGAGATTCTGATGTTGCAGCCACTTCTGTAAATGGTTGGGCATGTTTTAAAATATTTTAAACTAATTTGGCACATCGACTGACAATGACAATACAAAAATTACTGGTTGACTACAAACGCCACTGAACTTAAGGAGATTTACAAAGCTAAAATAAGTCGTTGAAAATATTTTGCTCCCAATAGTACCTACCTGCATCAAATGAAATGTTTGTGTCTCCAGCTTCTCATAGGATTTCATCTAATTAGACCACGCAATTTTTACAGCCTCTTTTCTTAAGCAGCGATGTGAACTTACACTTTCTTAAGTTTTATCTAACTTTTATTATATCCAACAGACGATCTTTTTACGCTTATAAAAACATAACCACAGCTTACAATAACACAACATAACCTTGGATGAATAAAGACAGTCCTTGAGGTAATCAGGTTATAAAACTTCACTTTAAAAATGTTGTAATAGTCCAGATTCATACCAAAATATTTCCAAATACAATTATTTAGCTACAATTGTCTAAACTAATAATTATTATTTAATTCAACTGTCTAAAAAGTTCTTAAATAAATAAAGACAAAACGTCAACTACAGTTACAGAAGTGGCCGGTAGGGAAGCAGAAGGCATCGACCATGGCGGTGTTGCCGTATCCCCTTTTAAGTCGTTACTTTAATTTGAGGCGCCAACACGTTCAATGTAGATTGCCACTTAAGTTTCGTGACGTAACTTTTTTGCCGGGCAAATGGGTCCTTTTGAAATTGTAATAAATTATACCGAAAAGTAAAAAATTTTTTAGCTAAATTAACGCAGTAATTTTCAAAATAGCAGTTTTGTGGTTGTAATGACTTCCTTAAACGATTTATGCAATAAAAAAAATGTGCATATTCCTTATTGTAAGAATTTAGGGGATTCTTCCGATTTATACCTAAAATAAGATGTACTATTGTTATGTGATGTCTTCGAACAATTTCGCGATACCTGTTTGAATGTATATAAATTGGATCCTGCGCAGTATTATACCCTTCCAAGTTTATCTTTTGATTGTATGTTGCGCATGACTAAGGTAGAGTTAGAGCTTTTGACAGATATAGATAAAATTCATTTTTTTCAAAAAGGTATTCGCGGAGGTATAAGTCAGTGTACGGAAAGGAAGCATATTGCCAATAACTGCCATTTACCAAACTTTGATCCTACTAAACCTTCTTCATATATTACTTATTTGGATGCTACAAATTTGTACGGTCATAGCATGTCCCAATCATTACCATTTGGCTGTTTTAAATGGCTTTCAGAACGTGAAATTTTGGATTTAAATATTATGGATGTAGATGACGATAGTCTACAAGGTTATGTTTTGGAAGTGGATGTCCATTATCCGACAGAACTGCATGATGCACATTCAGATCTTCCATTTTTGTGGAAAACATCACACCACCAACTGAAAAAGCCAAATTATCAAAATTAATCCCGAATTTAAACGACAAGAAGAAATATGTTGTTCATTACAGGACTCTAAAACAAGCCATTAATAATGGCCTAATGGTAATGCGAACACACCGAATTCTAAAATTTAATCAATCAAAATGGCTAAAAAATATATTGATTTTAATACACAGTTACGAAATGCGGCAACAACAAAATTTGGAAAAGATCTCTTTAAATTAATCATAAATGCTATTTTTGGAAAAACTATGGAAAACGTTGAAAAGCGAAAAGATATTAAATTAATAAGTCACTGGGAAAATGCGAGAGGTAAAGCTGGAGCTAGAGCATTAATTGCTCGACCCAATTTCAATAATCGATCGATATTTTCCGAAAATTTTATCGCCGTTCATATGGGCAAATTGAAAATAATTTACAATAAACCAATATATATTGGGATTTCCATTTTGGACATTTCGAAAACAGTAATTTATGATTTTTACTATAATTTTATTAAGCAAAAGTTTGGTAGTAACGCTTCTTTGCTCTACACTGACACCGATTCGCTTATATTAAAAGTCTTTACAGATAATTTTTATCGTGTAATAGCTGAAAATCCGGATAAATTCGACACATCTAATTACCCAGAAAATAATTCGTTTAATGTAGTGAAAAGTAATTCGGTGCCCGGTAAGATGAAAGATGAATTCCCTTGTGACCCAATAGCTGCTTTTTATGGTACCGGAGCTAAAGCTTACTATATAAAGTCATTAAATGCCGAGTTAAAGAAAGCGAAAGGTATTAAAAATCGGTCGTCGAAAAGGAACTTCATCTAGATGATTACCGAAAAATCGTCGACCAGGGAGGTTTAATTTTTAGAAAAATGAAGTCATTTGGGAGTATATTACACGATGTATATGCACAAATAATAAATAAAGTCGCTCTAACTCATAATGATGACAAACGCTATATTATTCCGTCAACAACCAAAACTCTGCCTTGGAGTCATGCCGATATTGATTTCTATAATACAGAACCTGATGATAATTTAGAATATTTGCTTAACATTATTAAATCATTTAGCTAGAAACTGGAAAGTTCATACCTGTTAGGAAATATAGTAGTTATAGTCTATAAATATGGTTTGTCTTGATCAGATAACCTTGAAGCACAAACAACAACAGAAATAAGGACAAACGGTTACCTTGAAAATATGTCCTTGAATCGTTGCTTAAACGTGGCTTCTTCGAAGAAGCCACCGTGTTGGCGAAACATGTCGAATATATTGTAAACGAATATATGTTTTGTTTAAATAAAGTGGAATTTTAACCAATTTGTGTTTACGTCTATATGTAGTAAGAATGAATTTCTTTAATGATAAATTGCGTTACTCTGTATGAGACGTCTGAGTCCCCAGCATTTCCGTAGAGAACTTACTAGAAATTTAGCTAGTTCTAACGTATTTTAAGAACGTACATGTCTTTACAGAGTAACACAATATTTTCCAAACGAAATTAATTCTTGAGAAATATCATGTATTTGGGAGTAGAGGGTTTTCACAGCTTCTAGATCAATCCAATCCTTGGATATATATCCATTTTACATGGTTATATATGGATATACTGCATTCAATTCTAGGAAATGCCATCAAATCCATACACCAAATCCCCCCACTCTTCACCCCACCACTTCCCCCCACTCTTCACCCCACCAAAATCCCCCCACTCTTCACACTACCAAAATCCCCCCACTCTTCACACTACCAAAATCCCCCCACTCTTCACCCTATCAAAATCCCCCACTCTTCACACTACCAAAATCCCCCCACTCTTCACCCTATCAAAATCCCCCCACTTTTCACACTACCAAAATCCCCCCACTCTTCACCCCACCAAAATCCCCCCACTCTTCACACCACTCCTCTCCCCTCTCCGCTCCCCTCTCCGCTCCCCTCTCCTCTCCCCTCTCCTCTCCCCTCTCCTCTCAGGAGCTTAAAACCATTCCACAACACGCACTCTTCACACTACCAAATCCTACCACTCTTATATCAAATCCAGCTCCAAAGGAGCTTTCAAAACCATTCCTCCTACCAGCTTTTCCCCTCACCACTTTTATTGCTATAAATTTACAATATTTAACACAATTCACAACGATATCTGTAGCAGTCCCTATTGATTATTCATGGGACACAGAACATTGCGAAAGCTATAATCCACAAGACTACATACAAACTAATTTAATTTTACGAAAACCTCCACCTAATCTATCAAAGAGTGCTAAAAAAAGTTTCGAACTGAACAGAGAAAGAAAGTTCAAGAATTGGAAGCAGAAAAGGAAAAGACTGCAAAAAAACTATGTCTTGTCCAACAGCAAATGTAATGTTTAGTCATGTAAGCGGAAAGAAAACCTTGATAGATTTTACTACAGAAGAACTAGAAATGTTACCTTTGGAATATCTAATTAATTATGCAGATCCTTTGGAGCTCTTGGATATATGGGGAAAATTACCAATGTCTTATAAATCGAGTTTTGATCTTCAAATTAAATTACCATGTTTTTTTCATTATAATCGTCCTGACTGGAGCACACAATTCGATGGTCCTCCGGTATCCCAGAAATCATGTTTCATGTGCAATAGAAACATAAAGTAGACTAATGTAGATAAACATATTGTTATTTTTGTTCAAAAGTAAACCTGTATTTTAATAAATGTTTTATAAATGTCAAACAAATAATTAGAAGTATTATTCATTAATCCATGGATTTACAGCATCCCACCACCACCAAATCCCCCCACTCTAAATCGTTAAACATCATTACACAAAGCTTCACTCATTTCATCGTATTACAGCGCGTTACTTAAAAGGGTAAGTGCGGTTAAAACGCAAGTGTTGTACTAATTCGAACAATACACAGGTCAATACAGACCCCATATGTAGAGCGGTAGACCCGCCCAAAACAACAAATTTTTTATTTGTGGCTTCACTATTGGAGTTATATTCTTAAAAGTGGGTGGGTTGGAATGTACACACCAAAGTATATCTCCTAACACTCCGTGCGCATGTCTGGCACGCTCGGTGTGCGCGTGGTACGCATTTTGGTCTACTGCGCATATAAAAAAAGGTCTAAAAAAAATAGGAGCCATCCCATTATGATACCGTATATGGTGTACGCTTTGGTAAAAAAGAAAATAAATCAACAAAATATATTGGGAACTTGGTGGTTTGTTTTCTTACAAACGGAAAGATGGCATTATACAAGAACAAAACAAACATTGCTGAATTCGATGGAACAGCTGAGCTTTACGATTTGATTTTTCTAAGAAATCAACCAGTCCTAGATAAAGAAGATGAAATTAGTGTAGATGTACTTCAAAAAATACAAAACCATTTTGAAATTGGCAGATGCGGCATACGACGGTTATGACAAGAAACGTGGTTTAAGGGAAACCCGATGGAGAAAATATTTATGAATCATAAAACCGCTAATTATGGGAACTAAACTGGGTGGTGGTGGTGTAGGAAGAAAAAAAGTCAACAACAAAATCCAACTACCAGTAGAAAAGCATCTGTCTTCGAAATCATCTGAATATGTTTATTGGAATAAACCTAGGGAGTTAGTGGATGATTACGATTATTGTGGGGGTCAAAAGTAGCTGGACATACCGGACATGATAATGAGATTATGTCAATTATGGAAGAGCTTCGAGAGGAAGGAATAATATATTAAGTTTTGCACGTAGTGCCATCCTCAGTATCTGATAAGACGTGCAACCTAATAATATGGATCCTAGCCAAGAAAAAATTAAAGTCGTAAATGAATTACATAGAACAGCAAGGAAAAATTTTGTTAGAAGACGTACAGTCATAAAAGGATATCGAGATTTGTGGCAAATTGATTTGGCGGAAATGCAGCAATATGCTGCTGACAATGATGGTTACCGTTACATTGTTGTATGTATAAACTGTTACTCCAAATTCGTGTACACCAAAGCAGTTAAGAATAAGACTGATGTTGAAGTTACGAATGCCATGAAAAGCATCATTGAAGAAGCATCATATGCACCAAACAATTTACAGAGTGATCAAGGAAAGGAATTTTATAATAGCACCTTTCAAGCATTCATGAAAAAATATAATATAAACCATTATTCCACATATAGCACGAAAAAAGCGGCAATTGTTGAGCGTGTTATAAGAAGAAAAATAAGTTACATGAACAATTCTCGGCTAGAGGTTCATACAGATGGTTACAAATATTATCTGCTATAACGAAGACCTATAATAACACTAAACACCGCACCATTGGAATGAAGTCTAACAGTGTGAAAGAGGATACCCCTATTAAAGCATATGACTATTTAAAAATTGTTCCGAAGAAAGAAAAATTCATTTGGGTGACATTGTTCGCATTAGCAAGTACAAAGGTGTATTTGACAAAGGATATACGCCTTCATGGTCAACAGAACTGTTTGAAATAGCAAAAGTTAATATTACAAATCCACCTACATACGTGCTGCAATCATTAGAAGGTCAGTCTATTAAAGGATGTTTTACGAAGCAGAACTGCAAAAGACTGGTGTTTATTTAGTTGAAAGAATTCTTAGAAAACGCAAGAAAAATCAAAACGATCAATTGTTTGTAAAATAGTTAGGTTTTCCAAATCAATTTAATTCTTGGATAGACAAATCAGATATTGTATAAATATTATCAGATAGCTTTTACGTTACGTATGTATGCATTATAAATAATAATAAACATTGTTTTTCATAATTATGCGTTTTATTTTCAATTTAACAGTATAATTATATTTTTAAATAGAACTTTATCTAGGTTGGTTTCCATTTTGTTTTTTTTGGATCCTTTATCTTCGTTGTGGCATACCGTGCAGTATGTGGGTGAATTTGATACATTTTTTCCTTAAGGTAGGTAATTTTGGCCTCATCATCTTCAAACATTTTTTGAAAAACTGGTACTAGCACATTACTAAGTATGGTATTTATCTGCGAACCGAGTTGATGAACTTCCATAAGGACATATTCTTTGGTAGCAGCATCATTATCATTTATCGGTTGGGCAACATTCCTTAATAATTTTCCCTCTATATCAAAATGTCCATCTGAAGTCAGTTTAAATGCGATTCCGGGCAACCCTCGCGATACTTTGTCACAAACAAGAGTTTTCTGTCGACCAAATTTGTCAATTGTGCTATTAACACGACCCATTTTAAAGTAAAACTGATTTACTCTCTTTATGTTCAGCCTATATGTAAATAACATAACTAATAAAAATTCATTTTGCAATACACCATGAAGCAAGTAAGATTTGATGAAGAAAGGAATATTATCCACCGTATGTCTGTTTGGTGTTTTTCATATCGACAAGCCCGACAAAGTAATTTTCAGCAACTAATACTTGATAGATACCGTTTTCAAAGGAGAATTGGAAAAATGGATGCAATGCTAGCAAGGTTTTTAGAACGGAACCACAGAAATAACATATATCAAGAGCGATTTTTTAATTCAAATGTATGGTAAATAATAAACATATTTAGTACAAAAAGATTTTTATTAAGATTTAAATAATACATCCACAATATCATTAGAAAAACGCACTTATTCACATAAATTTAAAATTACATGATTACTATAAGAAACTTTTACACTATATCTAAATTGTCTCTATTTTTTCGGAATTACCAGCGCTGCCCTTCTTGACTGAATTCCATGGTCTCACTATTATTACGTTCTGATGAACTTCCTCCTCCCCCTCCTCCTCCTCCTCCTCCTCCTCCTTCTAAGAAAACAGGACTTTGCGGTGATTCGTTAATTATTTCTAGATCTTCAAAATTGCTTGAAGAAGCCTAGCGCTGCCCTTCTTTGCAGAATTCCAGCGTATCATGATTATTATTATGTTCTGATGAACCTCCCCCTGAGACAGCGAGACTTTGCAGAGATTCACTAGAATTTTCGCGAGATATTTGTTGCGGTGATTTCATCCCATATTTCTGATATTACTCATTTTGACACCATTCACAGAAACCCATTATTCCACTAATAAATTCCCTATTTTCGCAATTGGCTCACACCTGACGACCGTTTACAGAGAACGGATGAACAACTACAATTTGACGTTCACTTTTTGGTGACTGCATTTTGTGGAAATAAATTACTATATAGTATTCTGAAAGTACTGCATACAGACTGAAACAAGAAATTTTTGTGCCTCTATTTGTATCTGTTAGGTGACCTTCAAACCCCCTCCACTCTCATATTCGATGTAAAATCGAGGTCACCATACACAGAATAGACTTTTTTCTTTCTCTGCATGCGCGTAATATGTCCATTATTCAGACGCTGAATAGCTTTTTCTTGATTAAACAATTTTGAATCAATTTCCTTAAGTTTTTTTGTAACAAATTGCAAAAATCTTCATTCACCTTTTCAGCAAGTTTTTTATTCATTTCATTAAGTTCTTTTTTAACATAATGCAAAACATCATTATTCACTATTTCACTAAATTGTTTATTTATTTCACGCCTTTGTTCAAGAACATATCCCAGATTAGCGGCATCCCTAGGATTCTTTGGCGGTGGTACATTAGTTAGAGATTTCCCTTGTATATCATACTGACCATGATCGGCCAATCTAAATCCAACTCCTGGTTGTCCACGAAGAACAATTTGATTTTGCCCATTAAATTTTTGGCGCTCAAATTTATCAATTGTGTTGTTAACACGACCCATTTTTAACTTAAACTAATGTGATTTTTGTGAAGGTTGTCTATTTATAAAAAAATTAAACAATAATTTAAGTACATAGTCATGTATTTAACATCTCATGTTATTATATTATACAATGAATTAAAGATTTTCTTCATCTTCTTGAATACACTCCATTTTGTCATCGCTAACATCGCTTTACTATCAACTTCATTGGTGTTGACTGCTTTATTTCCAAGGTCATCAAGAAGGGTGGTATCATTTGCGGGAGCTAAACCATATTTTGTAGCTAATTCATCGGGTAAATGAGGTATATCGAACAGATAGTTTCCCAATTCTTCATTTATCATTTCAGCACAAAATTCGTCCAGATCAATGGTCCCATATAGGTATTTCTCGCACATATGTGCTCCAGCCATGAAATTTACAGCATCTTTCATATACTTCCTATACTGACTTTCACTAAAATCCACATGGGATTTACCATAACTTGCAAAGTGTAGTATATCTTCAGCCAGCTCTCTTAATTTACATGATAACCAATTAACGTACATATCTCGATTTTCAATGACAGTAGTGCAGTCACACATCTTAAATAGAAAATAATGGACATGTGATTGTGCGTGTGTGTGTTTTTTCGATATATACTTAACAAGAACTATTTTATCACATTTTCAATCAACATTAAAATAACCTAATCAACAATATATTACAAACAACCAAAATTTAACAACGCTCTAGTATTACCTCCAGAGAATACATGTGAGCTTCGCCCCAAATAAGTTAAGGTGTACTGATCACCGGAGTTATTCATCATTTCAATAGTATCCTCTGTCAGAATTTCAGCTACGCGTGATTGCAAAAATGTCTCAAATGTTGCTTTATGTGTTGAATCAAACAATATGACGGCAATAGCTTTTCCAAAATGTGAAGTCAAAGAATTGATTTTTTTATCATATAAATTTTGCCCACCGTTAATGTAGAGAATTTTCTACGTTCCAGAAATTGAACATCTTGGTTAATCATATTGTTAATTTCGGCTATGGTCTGCTTTGAAATGCTCATGATTTAAAATGCAATAAAAACAGTTACTGTCAAGTACCTTGAAGAACACAACACAAACACAATATTTTTATATCTCATGGCAGCAGTTAACGCATACAATGTATGTGTGACAATGAAAGCTATTCCCGAACTGAGCCATATTTATCGGAAAATAATCCAAGGTCAAATATTTTATTGTGGGGGAAATATATCCGGCGACCTTGAGAACATGCATCACAAATGTAACCTTGAAACAAGCGTCGTACACCTGGTCATCAGCAAACAAAGAAACAGCTGCTCGCAGTCAAGGCCAAGTTCTTGCTCAAGGCCAACTTATTCAAGGCCAATATATTTCTCTAGGTCAAACTCTCGTGCAAGGTCAAATATCAATCACACACGTGCACAATCAAGATCATTGTCCTAATATAACACCTGTGCGACCAAGGTCAAGTGGTCATTGCCCTAATAGAACACCTGTGCGACCAAAGTCAAATGACGTCACAAAAGAACAGCTGCACTCTTTTGCTGTCAAGGTCAAGGTCATGTGACGGCACAAAAACAGATGCACTCTTTTCCTGTCAAGGTCATGTGACGTCATAGTGGTGTGGGGGGGGGGGGGGAGACAGAGTTCTCATAGTTACACTACTCATGCCTGGTCTACAATCCGCTGGGTTTGCCGTTTTTCGGGCCGGAAGCGGCTTTCGGCAATGCGGTTTCTGTCCGCTTCTGGATAGTGATGTAAGGATACGTATCCAAAAATCCGTTGGATCCGAATATTAAAAGAATCCGGATTATCCGGAACCGACCGAGAACTTGAATACGGATTCGGAATCAAAATAAATTCGCATCGGATGGTTACTAATGCAAAGTGCAAAGAGAAAACGGAATCGGAATCGAGTGTAAGCGAACAACACGGTCTGCGATTTGGCATATTTGATATTGTGCTTTCTCTTTCTAATGACATTTCCTAAAAAAAGATGGCATAGTTATCGGGGTAACGGGTATCATATGAGATGAGACCCATTGGTTAAACTAGTCCCGCCTCACCCGAACTGAATTCAAACGAGAACGGCGCGACGCGGTGCCTTCTTATCCCTAAACTTCGACTTCGAATGGTATGATACCGATACCGCATCGACCTACCTAGCCGTGTATCCGGATAGAAAATGTTTTAGTCTGTTGCATGCATACGTATACATGATTTGTAACCGCTTTCGCTCGGGTCAAGAAATGGATTCGTATTCGGATAATGGATACGGATATTAGCTGATTCCGATTCCGTATGATTCGGATATCTAATGAATACGGATATTTACAACACTACTTCTGGAGCAGCCACCTTCTGTTTACTGGGGTGTACCTACATACATTGATTTTTAATATGTCGCGAAAATGTTGTGCCTGGCTGTAGAACAAATTATGACAGTGTTATTATTATTAAAACAGAAGATTATCAAACAACGTTTAGTTTTCCAAAAGACGATGAAAATAAAAATGTTTGGCTGCGCGTCCACAGAGACAATTTCTCAGTGACTCGCGTTCTTTAGTTCTGTGTTGTAAACATTTTGATGTAAGCGACATTATTAGAAATGAGACATACAAAGATTAAAATGGCATTTATCGTGTCCTAAATTAAGAGATTGTAGTACCCGCCTATTTACAAATCAACCAAACTATTTGTCTACACCAAAACATGTTTTAAGAAGGGACCCCGCTAATTAAATTATGTATTTCTTACTTTAAATAAGTTTAACTAAATTATGTATGTTTATAATTTTACTAGACTTTACAGTTCAAAGCATCTAAAATATCTTCGTAGGTATATTGTGTTGTTTCTTGCACTTCATGAATCTTTAGCGTTAGAATTACTTAGAATTAAAAAAGGTTCCGAAACACGCGTTATTTTGTTTTTATATAATTTATATTCACTATTTTTCCCTAGGTGATATTCCATATAATACATATTATTAACGAAATAAAATCTGCCCACGTGCGGCGCTGTCTGCGACGTTGCCATTTGTGTTGCATGGCTCGCGAGTTGAAGACTGCTATGTTACAGCTCAACAAAATTACTAGCCTTTTTCATTCGTAAAAGTGGAGTGGCACTGTTACATGTCCATCAAGATATACATATTGAAAATATTATAAGCAGGTTTGGGAAAAATAAAAGAAAAATTGAATTTATTTTATAGATGTTTTCTGTTACTCCGAAATTTTGTAATAAATGTTAATTTATTTTACGTGTTTTTTACTCGTTATAAAATTTGGTTCAATCGGCTCGAGTCACCCCCTCCTCAGCAAAAACCTGGATCCGCTTCTGCAGGTTGTAGAGTAATGAAAGGAAAGGGGGCGTCACACTTCTTTCTTGATACAGAAGTTCATACGGCTTCCATTGACACATATCCTTCCGACGTCCCTGTGACTATATACATATATACCTATAATTTTAGTAACTAAGTTAAGGTGAGCAACACTAGAAAATCAAAAACCAGAACACAGTGGCATTTTATATGGGGGCGGGACGCATTTTTCTAAAGGCCACACGTGATCGCAAATCGGGTCAAGCCGAGCGTCGCGTTCTAAACGCCACTTGTGATCGCAAAACACTCTGGCTAAACAGCACACGTTATCGTAAATAGGATGCATTTGTGTTCTCGTTGCTCTCGGATTTCCGCTATGAACCGAGAGGTCGTGAGTTCGGGTCAATGCTCGGGCGGACTTTTTTTTAAATTTTTGTCTAAAAATTAGATCGGCTCTAGAAGGTGTACCGGCAACGAGTTTAGCACTTGTTCCGGTGCATTTTTTTTTAAATTATTGGTAATCTCATGTACTACTGAAAATCTCAAGCATGGGCTATATATCATAAACCAAGTATCGCCGAACGCATGCGGGAGTAACGAGACAAAAACGGTGTCCTGTCGCTAATAACCTCTAGCCTAGTTATAAAATAAAATAAAATCCCTCGGGTTTGCTCAGTTTTAGTTGGTCAGTTTTTGTTTTTAATGAAATTTTTGAATTTTGTAAAAACTTTTAAATATGTTTGAACGAAATTTAGCACATGTTTTTAGTATGCCAAGACACATTTTTTCAATTTTACGAAAATTAAAAATTATTTTAAAGAAAGGCGTTTCTTAAAGTTTCTTTTTCGATTTTCAGCTCATTTTGAAGCTATTTTCAATACGTACAACTTTCATGTTACGTCTTATCTCGCGCTTGCTTCCCTGTCCCTGTCCCCGTCTCTTTTCTCTTGTTTCAATGCTGATGATAAAACTGAGCAAACCGAAATCCGAGCCGAAATCCTATTGACGATTCAAATTAAAGACGTTGCGCCCTCATCAGCCAATTTCCTAACTGCCATAGTCATAGTAGGCAATAGCTGCTATTAGGGAGATTTTGCCAGAGAAAATTGCAGACACGCTAACCTGTAACCGCTAAAATTTAAAGTGGTAGTTTAATCAGAGTTTTCACCTCATTTGCTAAATGAATTTATAAGCCTCCCAAAGATAAAGAAAACAATTTTTTTATAAATCAGGTGATAGAAATACCACTTTAAATTTTATCGTTTATGGGTTTTTTCTAGTTGCGAAATCTCACCATTATCTCGACATTTTTAACCGGTAAATGTTCAATTTTACCATCCTGCATACTTTTTTCATATTGTATAAATTTAGTACGGGATTAACTAATAGTAAAACTAAACTTCTAATGCTTATCACGTTTTTATGTTCTTAGGTATCTACAACTGTATCATTTTGTATTAATCTTAAGTACATCATTTATCAGTACTGGCAAGATAAATACTCTTATTAAACAATTTTAAATCAGTTGGTTTGAAGTTTAGGCGTAGGCAAGTGGCCTTTTCGCAAGGTCCGTTCGCCTAACTTCTTTTATAATATATTTTTTATTTCTTTCGGGAGTTTTGATTTAAGTAATGGCACGATCTAGAGTAAGTTTTTTAATCTATATATCTAGGTACTTAAATCTATTGTATCTGCTTATGTTATTTACTCGCTTAAGAAACTTAATGAAACATACCTACTTAAAAAGCATATTATTCTAAGATCCCAGGTTACATAAGAAATCACTACATACATAATGTATTTTTTTCCCAATATGATTTAGATGTTTTATTTTTTGAAAGGTTATAATCGAGGGTCGAGGGTACCTATAATATACTTTCATCCAAAAAAAAAATTAGCTAACCCAAAAAATGTTTCATTATGAATTTGGAAATTTCCATTGAATCAAATTTTTTAATATGATAAAAATAAACAACTTTGCCGCCTAATTTACAAAATTTTGATCACTTTTTATTGCCTATGCAACTAAACCTTCTATTTCACCAGTTCAGTTTTGTTGCAAAAGGGCTATTTACCTGTTTTAAAAGTTCCTTCCAATTTTATGATTTTTTGCTTCACCAGTGACATTTTTTGCCGACACGATTTTACGGAATTATCTCAATTATCTAAAGTTTTTTCGAAATTAATATTTCATGTTTTTTTGTCATAGATTGAGAATAAAACTCAAAATATTTTTTATAGTACAAAACTTACTTCATACAATTGAACCCTATGGTTATTAACTGCCATAGACTGGTTTTAAATGTCAGCGAATCTCTGGCTAGATTTTAATAATGTGTTAATCCTCCACTGATAATAAAATTAATATTAATAGCAATAATAGTTAACAAAAATCATGAAATGACTCGGGACATCAGAGAAAGTTAATCCCCAGGAATATAAAAAAATACTTAAAACAGAATTTCGTTACACCATCGCAAAATCGCTCCAGCTTAGTTATAATTATTCAAAAAGGGGTGTCAAGAAAATTTAAGTATAGTTTTTGCGGATGTAAAATACGTGAGTCATTCTATCCTTGTGGGATATTCTTAACTATAGATGGAGATGAAACTATATGGTTTGCTTTGATGTTCCTTCAAGGTGTTATATTGTATATAAAAAAGGAAATTTTAAATAAATAAAATAACACCGATGTGCTAACTGAACAAGAGTATATGTTTAATTTAATCTACAGTTGGTCCACGGGTGGAGTTGAAAACAGGGCAAATGCACCAAATTTTCGAAGGTACGATAAAATGTCATTCTCAATAGAAGTTTTTGCATGCCAAGAAAATATGACTCGCGTGGAGAAAGTTTTAATTTTTTGTACGGGGTGCTCAGAAAATACAAAAACATAAAATTGTGTCAAGAATAATAAGGTCTGTCCACGAAAAAAGTGACAAATAAAAAAAGAGACTAATAGCTTCTAAACAACAAATAATATAAGTGTATTGTATTATTAACAAGAACATTATATGTTAGCGTATAAATTAAACATACAATATTTTTAGAAAATCTAATTTTGGAAGAAAGCTCTAACTTTTTTCTTAATATGTCGCATCTGTTGAAATATGAAACAGACCTGCATCACGTCCTATGTGGACCGACACGCGACATTTCGGCCTTCAGGGCTTTATCCATATATATTATCCAAGTTCTTAGGAGTAAAAGATTTGATTTTTACACAAATTTAATAATTTAATATATATTTGTTTCTTAGTGTGATTTGTATTTTGATTTTTTGGTAATTATTCGGATTACCGGAGAAGGCGAATTTTTTAATGAAATTTTGCACAGACCCAAATTTTAGGTCGTAGAACACGAATCCGAAGTCAGTTTTTGGCTTGGTCTCGTATGGTTTTTCCAAAAAAAAATTTTTTTTTGGAAAACTTTTAGGTTAACTTTTAGGTTACCTTTTTTTTTATAGATTCCCTTAAGTTTCGACACTTTCACTTAAACATATCTGTAAACTTATAATTTTTATTATATTTCGTCACACAAAACACCACATTTAGGCAAAAATAGCTAAGAAAATTGCTTTTTTCGATAGAAAATTCCATTTACTCGCTAAGTTGCCGCCATTATTTTCCTACCTGTCAACGTGTCAACAATAGATTTCTGTGTCCGGTGTTGTCACGTTTACTTATTTTTTATGGAAATGCATGCTGATGCATGCAACCATATCTGAACCAAAAGGTGTATACCCAACCCAAGCAAACCTGAACAAAAAGGTGGTCAGGTTTGCTCAGTTTTGATTGATATAGATATATATATATATATATATATATATATATATATATATATATATATATATATATATATATATATATATATATATATGTATATATATATATATATATATATATATATATATATATATATATATATATATATATATATATATATATATATATACATATATATATATATATATATATATATATATATATATATATACATATATATATATATATATATATATATATATATATATATATATATATATATATATATATATATATATATATATATATATATGTATCCATATCAATCAAAACTGAGCAAACCTGATCACCTTTTTGCTCAGGTTTGCTTGGGTTAAAATTGTTAAAATTTGTGGGAAAAATGATTTGTAAATTTGGCAAGCGCGTCTTTCGCTCAAAAATTTCGAGAATGTGGACCTCGGGCTGCGTGTTTATTTTCTTTCAGTTTTTTGATATTTTCTCTGATTTCTTAATGTGTTTTTACATAAATTTGCCTAAATATGGTTCAGAAAAATAGTGTGTGATAACTTGTATAGATGTGTTTAAGTAAAAGTGCCGAAATTTAAAGAAATTCATTGAAAAAGCTAACCTAAAAGTTAATTTTTTTTTTTTGGAAAAACGATACGAGAACGCCAAAAACTGACTTCGGATTCGTGTTCTACGACCCAAAATTAGGGTCTGTGCAAAATTTCATTAAAAATTCGCCTTTTCCGGTAATCCGAATAATTACCGATTTTTTTTTCTTAATTTTATTTTGATCCGCAAGACAGAGACAGAATTTTCCATCAGTTTTTCATGCTAAAATAAGGACCTGTTCAATCCACACTGAAATTAACCCCCCCCCCCCCCCCCCCAAAAGGAAAAAATATAGACGCCCTTGGATGCATGCCGGTATACTCGCTATAGGAATAATGCTCCATTACTTAATTCTTGTATAATCATTCAGACAATTTTGAAGTGTTGTCAATAACACATTGTTAGCGAAATAAAAACGACTGATGTTTTATTGTAGTATTCTGATAAAATTATTTCAATATCGTGTTATACAAAAACTTAATTTTTTTGAAAACGGCTAATTTTATCGAAACAAATGTATAGTACCTTTTTCAAAGAGGAATGACCAAAGTATTTAAAAAATCCGTTTTCAGCTCTGTAAAATGATACCTGTAAAAAATTTGGCCAAAAGAGTGTGGTGGCAAGTCCGTTCCTGACTTCCCTGACGATGTCAAACATCTACTGTAGTATGGTTTTATGAATCTTTATGGCCAACATAAAATATTAAAATTTCATTAAATTATACAAGTCGGTTCAAAAGTTAGAGCCAAAAAAGTAAATCGTTAAGTACCCCTTTGGGGTTCTGTATCTCCCTAACGAAACACTTTTGGATATAGGTAAGTTGGGTTAAATCGTCTTATTTTAGTCTCACGAATACGTGGTAGCATTTTGTACAGACCTTTTCCAGACACCCTATATATATATATATATATATATATATATATATATATATATATATATATATATATATATATATATATATATATATATATATATACAGTAAAACTTGTGTTAACGGATACCCTTTTATACCGGCCACCTGTGTTATCGGCCAGTTTCAAGCTAACAAAAATCTACTTTATAGGAAATCCCGTAAATAAAAACCCTTAGATAATGGACACCCTTATAAAAACAGCCACGGCCAGACGTACCTCAATTTTTATAACCTATTTCTAGGTAAATGAACCTTTTCATATTGACCGGAATTTCTTTAGCCTAATCTGTATTTTATTATTTTATGATTACATTCTGCAAACTTTAAGGGTGGAAATACCCAACAATATTATTTTTTACCTGGTTCAAATAGCATTAGTGGTTATAGGGTGATTATCTTCACATTATATTTTTAGTTGTGTCTTAGATCGATAAGAGTAAAGTAGTTATCGTGTTCGGAATCGAAGCGTTTTTAATAATGTCCCTAAAACGAACCGTAGGTATATATTTTATAAAAACGTTTGTTCGCTATATGTACGTGAATATGCACCTAATTAAATAAAAAACAAATCTCCAAATGAACTTTTATTTTAGTTATAATTAAACTGTGATATGTAAATGTTATTAGGCTTTAGAAACCCCTCTGAGTAAATGTTTACTTTTTTGTACAAATAATAACTGTTACCTGGCAATACTGGCCATCCTTCTATAAAGGCCAATTATTGTTAATTTTATGGTGGCCCTTATAGACAAGTTTTACTGTATATATATATATATATATATATATATATATATATATATATATACGTATATATATATATATATATATATATATATATATATATATATATATATATATATATATATATATATATATATATATAATAAATAGGTAGATATAATACAAATCCTTATGTGTTGACAGAAAATTAACGTTTAAAATTTTAATGTACATATATTAAGTACAATTTTATTGTACAATTTTTTAACAGAAAATAATACGAAAAATCTGGCATCCCATAATACATTGTACTTACATATTTTTCTCCAATAAATATACTCGATAATTTGCTGTTTTAAATATTTCAAAGGCTACTTTGTTTTAAAGTAATTTTTTTTTACAAAAACCATAAATTTCATTTACTGTCTAAAAATATTGGCATTATGTCATGCCAGTAGGTACAATGATATTTACGTTATACTAGTAAACTAATAGTCTGACCATGGAGAATGTTTATGTTTATTTTTTTCATGATATGTATTAAATAGGCAAACAATTATTAAAGTATAATAATTTTTTTCAGACTGATAGCGAAGCGGCCTGTGAAGAAGCGGCGCGCCTGACAGCTGATCAAGAAGGAGATGAAGATGAAATATCATACTGCGATTACCACGATCTACCGCCACCCCCGGATGGAGGTTATGGTTGGGTGGTTGTATTCGCCTCCTTTATGTGCAACATGATCGTCGACGGTATAGCTTACACTTTTGGGGTCTTCCTTACACCTATGGTCAACTACTATGGCGAAACCCAGGTAATGTATTCAACAATTTAGTTAAGCAAGACGAAAGTGACAAACCGTTCTATTTCTTCAGCCGGGGCGTGTTTTGCCTTTTCGTGGATTATTCTAGGTAAATCAGTATGTGTACATCGTCATCCTTAAGTTGATGTAACCGATCGGATGCAGTTTATCCACTTGAAAATCGCTATATGCACAGTAGCGATTGAAGTTCCAATCGGATACAATATTTTAATTCAGTCTTATTCCGAATTTTGAAATGAGTTTCCTGGGATTGAAAGAAGTTTTCGTACAATACAGTAGCGGTCCCAAGGGGGGGGCATAGGGCCCCCCCATGGGGTTGCCTCCATGTTTTTTTTTTAATAATATCCAATCATTCCAATCAATAAGAAGTTAAATCAAAACAACGACAACGAAATAAATATTTTATTACACTTCCTCCGAATTAACCAATAAAAACCGCGCTGTCCACTTGCTAATCAGTGATCCGAGGTTTGTTTTGTTTTGGTCTAGCCATAGACAAGGTATATTTAGACCTTCACAACGTATTGACGACACCAGCTGAATCCGTTCAATATATGGGCAAAAAGTGCGTTTGTACGCATTTGGCGCAAGTCAGGTTTTTAAAACTCTGTTCTCTCGAGGCACGCGCACTCGGGACGTCTAGCAAACGTGGGTGGTTAACTCGATGACGGCAACTCGGCAAACAGAACCGGGCCGACGCCATTTGCATTTTGCACTTCTGGGTGAAAAAGAAATAGTGTATGTTGCAAATATTTTAACCCCAAGTTTAATTTCTGATAGTAGTATCATGCTAATCAGTTGAAAATATTTTTCTTATATACGTACATCATTTAACAAAAACTTACTGAAACTTTGCTGTTTACTAGTATTGGTTTATTCTATGTTGCATAAAAATAGGCAGAAACAACTTCATTTAATAATAAACTAGCTTTCGCGGTAAAACAATTTTACCCCATTTACAAACTTTGAACCCCCATTTCACCCCCTTAGGGACTGCTTTATTAAAAACTGTAAAACACGTGTTTAAACATTTATCTTTTAGAGTACTTCTATGAAGTTTCGACTTAATAGGACCATCTAATATTCTTTCCCCATACAAAGTCTGAACCCCTATTTCATCCACTTAGGAGTTGAATTTTTAAAACCCTTCCTTAATATATACCTATGGTAGGTATATAAGAAACCTCTGTGCAAAATTTCAAGTTTCTAGACAGTTTAGTTAGTAACCCACGCTTTGGTTCCTTAAAGAAAAAGTGTGGGTAACTGGTAATTTTTTCGTTTCACAAGCTAATAGTAACAAAAAGCTTTAAGAAGGAGAATGCTGTGTTTATTGGAAGTTTTTTTATTAGCAGCCCTTATTTTTTTCCCAAAATTAAACTACCGATAGTCCATAATTAATTACTAATTAACAAGACAGGTCGTCGAATTGACTCTGACCATGTCTTAAATAAAAAGTAATAGGAACTAAAGATAAAAGATGTTGCTTTTTCCAGTCCTCACACTTTTAATAAAAAAGTGTGTAACTAAAAAATTTTAACGACATTAACGACAGTTGACATACGAACGAGTTGTCATTTTTTTCAAATAGAAAATTTAACAAATAATAGGTTTGTTTTTGTTCTAATATTATACGTGTCTTTCCTAGTTTTTACCACCAAAAAGAACAAACATAATATATTTGTGAAAAACTGGTGAATGCACCGTAAACAATTTTCGTCGGCGGCGTTGTCCTACTTTTCGACCCCCCCCCCCCCATATTAAAATCCTGGGACCGCTACTGGTACAATAAATACTACAATTAAATAAATTGGGCCTGAAATGACATTTCACAACAACTGATGACTGTAAACTACATAACTGTATTAAAAATATGCGCAAATAATTGTGTTTAATTTTTGCCCCCATCCTAAAACTTAAATAAAAATATTTTAAATTACCACTGGCAGAAACCGAGATGAAAAACAGTAATGTATAAAAAAGTGCACAACTTTTTAAATGCACAGTAGCCTAGTGTATGTTTGTACCTTTATCATGCTTTTTTTGATTTTATGGAAGTTACAACAGATTTACTCAATTGGTTCCAACCATGCGCAAACGAATACGAATTAGCGTCAGGTCGGTTCCATCGGATCGGGATTCCACGATGTACACTGCTCAATCTTCCGATTTATACAGGTTTAATACAGTTTAGTAGTCCAGTGGATAATATGTCTAATTTAAAATTTAATATGTCATGGATCGAAGAACAAGAATCAGTGTTAAAGTTCCTTCATTTATACAGTACTCCATAGGCGGTTTTAGGTGGGGGCTTGGGGGCTAAACCCCCCAAATCTCCAATTAGCCCCCCAAATCCAACTGAGTGGCCTAGCCGCCTATATATAAACGGGGCTTAAGCCCCGCCAAATATATACACCAGGGGCTTAAGCCCCTCCCCCCAAAATAGAGGTCCAGACCCGCCTATGTACTCGCTCGCGCCTGCTACTTCGCGGTATAACAATTTTACTTCATTACAAACTTTGAACCACCATTTACCCCTTAGGGGTTGATTTATTAAAAACGTGTTTAATTATTTATTTTTTGGAGTACTTTTATGAAGTTTCAAGTTAATGTGTTAGACAAAATTAGATTTTCTGACCCCAATAACCCCGAAAATAACCCATTTAACATTTTTGGAATCATTTCCAGCCGCTCCTTTTTATCCCCCCCTTCCGTTAAGTTTTTTAACATGGTTGGACAAAATTAGATTTTCTGACCTCAATAACTCCGAAACTGACATATATATTCGTTATCATTTTTGGAAAAAAATTTTAACCGTTCCCTTTAAGTATTCCCCCTCCCCGATAACTTTTTTAACATCTGTTTTTATACACCCGTTAATTTATTATTATGATACCCCGTTAATTTTTTTACCAACTGTTGGACAAGATTAGATTTTCAGACCTCAAAAACCCCAAAAATTATACACCTAACATTTTTGGGGAAATTCCCGGCCGCGCCTACCCGCCCCCCATTATTACTTAACTTACATAACTTTTTTTGTAGGAAATTAAATTCCCTATAAAAAAACTCTCATACAATTTTGTTGTACAGTTGGTGGTTTACGAGAAAAATAAAAAATAACATGAAATTCGAGAAAAAATTGGCTTCAATGGCGAGGTCGGTTACAAAACATAAATTGGCTACAGGCACTTTTAAAGAGGAAAGATTCCTCTGTAATTCCCACCTATTGCCAATTAAATATCATGAAATGTCGCCAAGCTATAGAAAATTTAAAAAAACAATTTACATGTTAATTAAATGGGAAATTTTCAAATTCATTTCGCGAGTACTTAAAATTAAAATTAAGAGCTCATCTTTGGTGAGAACTTTTTTTTATACCTATGTTTATAACATTATTCCGTCAATTGACCAAAACAAAAAAAATAGTCGTCTAAAACGAAGCACCCTAATGTATACAGGCAGTGGCGTGTCGCCGAGGGGGCTAGGGGGGGCACGAACCCCTCCCGCCCTGATTCACTGATGCCTACTAGGACCAGATATTCCCTAAGAAAAGGACAGTAATTTACAGCGCCCTCTGGAGATTCACTGCCTACTATGACCACATACTCTCCAATAAAAGGAAAATAATTAATCGCCCCCAAATCATTGTGGCCCCTCCGCTCTAAAGGCACGGCACGCCACTGTATACAGGGTGTCTAAAATAGGTGATAGCACTATTGCTATCTCCGAAACGGTAAAAGATACAAGGTCGGTTAAATTGGAGAAAATGTGCCATTTTTACTCCACAGTTATATTCCGTTTACGGAGTTGCCAAATTCTCTATACTTTCTTATCTACAGAGGATTTTTAAAAAATAGTCAAAAATTTATTTATTAAATATCTCGAAAACTATTATAGTTAGAAAAAAGTTGTTTTAACAAAAATCACACGATTTTTTACCTTCTCTAAGGTAACTTTACTGTTTTGTTTATACCATTTGTTGTTATTGAGTTACTGATACTAACTTGTTTTTTTCAAATACGGACCTGGACATTTTGCTGCATTTGTTGAAAGAATACTTCATACCCTTTACAACTGTGTATCACTTGATTACGTTTTTCGACGTTTTGGTGAAGAATAGTATCATCATCAGGATATTCTACCAGTACGGACCTGGCACTTTTCAAGTTAATGCGCCATTTCACGACCTATTATGGCGACAATTAGGTCAGAATCAGTAACTATGGATTAAATTGTTTTAACTGGTAAATTGTAATTACAATCATGATTACTAGCCAGGACCCTCAAGTTTGTAAAATTGGTCCAACGCCTGAAAAAAGCATAAGCTTAGTTTTAATTATAACCAGTGAGCGGAATCACGATGCGACAACAGAGTCGCACTCAGGACAAAAGTTATTTTACGTGTTATTAAGTTATTAATTTTTTCCAAATACTAAACAGATTTTACAGTAGAATATATATATTCCTTTCTGATAAACAACTCTTGGAGGTGCATGGGTATTGCATGGTTGCAAGTATTGTTTTTTCGCAGAAATCATAAATTACAATAGTTGCAGCGAAATATAACGGTGTTTTTTATATATACACCTACTATAAAAATTGTATTTAATGAAATATATATATATATATATATATATATATATATATATATATATATATATATATATATATATATATATATATATATATATCTTTATTAGGGTGGTCCTTATTTTGGAAAAGTCCCGATTTTTTTGAGTGCTCCCACTAAATCAAAAGTAGAGGCCTAAAAAATAATTATGACGCAAAAAAGTCGAAAAAAATAATAATAAACCGTCCCCCACGCAGGTTGAATTTGTAATGGGATTTAACATGGGTTTTCAGGTTTTTAGGTTAAACCAAGCGTTGCGCACTTGATTTTCATCGGTTCAAGGTGAAACTGGGTATCCTTAGGTTTTGACTCATATAAATAAACCTTACAATTTTGAATAATCAAAAAATGACTTTATTGACCGCTTTTTTGACAGCTGTCATGAGTCAAAACCGGTTTTTGACATGATATTTGGATTCAGCGGTATCGAAAACCTACGGATACCAAGTTTCACCTTGAACCGATGGAAATCAAGTGCGCAACGCTTGGTTTAACCTAAAAACCAGAAAACCCATGTTAAATCCCATTACAAATTCAACCTGCGTGGGGGACGGTTTATAATTTTTTTTTCGACTTTTTTTTGCGTCATAATTATTTTTAGGCCTCTACTTTTAATTTAGTGGGAGCACTCAAAAAAATCGGGACTTTTCCAAAATAAGGACCACCCTAATATATACAGCGTCTGCCCAGATTTGGTTACCAAATGGGAAACTTTTTTATTTTTGATTTAACGAGAAAAAGTTATTCTTGATAAAAAGTTTTGCTTGCCGCAAAAGTAAGACTGGCATTGAAAAAAAAAGATATGTTATACAGGGCGTAAAGAAAATAAAGAAAATCGAGTAGTTAAGGTAAATAGCATCGAATTTTCGCTAGTAATGTCATTTGTAAATGCAAATAAATACTTTTTTAATGAAACGTTTCATTAAACTTCTTTCTTAATTCTTCTTTTATGACTTAAAAGCGTTTTGTTTTTCTGAAAAATCTAATAACTTATTTTTATTATCATACCTGTATGTGGTGCTGGTTTCATAATAGGTAATAGGTAAGAGTGACATTGCCGATGATGAGGTCGATATATTGTTTCATGTTACAGAGGAATCCAAAAAAAGCCTTGAACAGAGATCCCATGAATTGGGTTACTTAATTAAATTTATCCAAACTGTTTTAAAGAAAAACAAATAGAAACACTTTAAACCAAAATTTATTCACGCATTTCCTGGAGACATGGATATACGATTTGATTATTGTCACTAGATAATGGGGTATTATGAAGATCATCCAAACTTCGAGTTTCAAATTTTGTTTTCCGTCGACGCGACGTTTACCACCAACGGAATGTTTTAATAACAAAATTCGGGGTTTTGGAATATAACTAATCCTTACTGGGTAGTAGAATGTCGGAGTCGAGTGTCTCAGAAAGTTAATGTTGGATGTGGTGTTTTGAAAAACAAAATTTTAGGACCAATTTTTTTCGATAATAACATTAACGGACAAATATTTCTAACTTTTTTGACATTATTGATGAGTTGCCCCTGAATGTAAGGCAAGATTTGATAATTAGTTAGATGGTGCCCCTTGTCATTTCTCAGCAGAAGTAAGAGCCTAGCTTAACTTCAATTTCAAAATTGGGCGAACTTCGAATCAAGATGATAATTTTACGGATTAGCCGCCTCGGCCACCCAACCTCACACCTCTTGATTTCTTCTTTTGGGGGCGAATTAAGGAAATTGTTTACAAATACAGACATGCAAATCTTATTCATTTAAAAAACAGGATACGAGAAGCATGCGAAGAAATCCCAGCCGATCATGTAATTTTCAGGTTTAAGAAAAATCTTATTACGTGCACTAAAAATAACGGTGGTTCTGTTGTGGCCTAAAATTTGTTTTTAGGATCTGTAAGTTAAAATAAATAGTTTTCTTAATATGTTCTCTTGATTTTCGTTACGCCCTGTATGACATATCGTTTTTTTTTTCAATGCGAGTCTTACTTTTACAACAAGCAAAACTTTTTATCAACAATAACTTTTTCTCATAAAATCAAAAATAAAAAGTTTCCCATTTGGAAACCAAATCTGGGCAGACGCTGTATATATATATATATATATATATATATATATATATATATATATATATATATATATATATATATATATATATAGTCCTCATTATTTTTATTTTTCATTTGCGGCCTTCTTGCTGCACTAGCGAAGAAGTAAATCTTTGCATTTACATTTAATATGTTACCTATAGGCCAAGAAATCTTCCATTTTTCTACTATTGTTGTACAGTGGTGCATTTGTACCGTCGACGTCGATTCGACATCGACATCGACATATACTTTCGAGTATGATTTGTGTTAGCAGCCAAACATTTTTGGAGCAACACTGGGTGAACTAGTTGGCGCGAGCCACTACAACTTACCCATCCTTTCCGAACATTTTGGATATAAGGACTCTCTTTGATTCTGGTCAAAACGTGGTCTGTTCTTCAGCCACCCTGGGTGTAAGACTGCCCGCTGATGGGTAAGGGCCCAGAAATCTTCCATTTTTCTAGTGTATATATATATATATATATATATATATATATATATATATATATATATATATATATATATATATATATATATATATATATATATATATACGGATCCAAACCGCTTTATCAGACCCGATACGTCTTACAGACAACCTCAGACCCACCAGTTCTATTAGGGTTGGGGGAGTGTAAAAAGTGGCAACATTCGAGGGGTAACAAAAGAACAAAAAATACAATTTTGGTATGTTTAATATACGTCATTCAATCCGCACGTACTGCCCACTTTTCGAGCCCATCCAAAATACAAATAGTATTGTCTACCGACGTTAGTAAACCAAGCGATGTTGCCACTTTCGATGTTTATGATATGCCTTTTTTGGGCGCGAAAACACTGTGACACGAGGTTATTTGCATAAGTGTTAATAACAGGTTACTTGTTTAAGCGGTAAAGTTGTTTCTTATGTGATTAAAATTGAACAACCGAACAAAATTATTATTAGAATTAGCCACTAGCAGTAAATCAGGTGAGTAATTTGTAGCTTTTATTGGATAGTTTTAGATAAATCAACAAATAATATAATTAGGTATATGTATTTTTAACCGATTTCACAAAGGAGGTTATCAATTCGGCCCGTATATATTTTTTTAAGTATGTTCATGCATAATTCTTGAACGGATTGACCGATTTCGATACTTTTTTTTTTCATTTTGCAGATGAGTTCTCCCAAATGGTCCCATTTTAAGGGGTTTTTTTTGCTAAAGTGAGCGGAAACCTAAAGAACTGCGAAAAACTAAAAAATGAATTTTTCAAATCAACAATTTTTGCGTGTGTACTTCGCAATGGCAGCACCGATTTCAATAATTTTTTCTCTGTTGTGTTAAGCATGATGGTCAGGTGGTCCTGTTGGTGTTTCACTTTAAAAAAATAATAAACAGGAGGGGGTGAGACGGGTAAAACCGAAGCTGCTTAAAAGTTTTCCGAGAATGTTGATTAATATCTCATTTTCGAGGTAAATGAGAGCATAAAATCTTATTTTGTCTAACAGATGTTAAAAAAATACCGGTGGGGGAGGGGATAAAAAGAAGAAACTGGAAAATTGTTCAAAAAGTTAACTATTGTGTCATTTTCGGGGATACTGAGGTCAGAAAATCTAATTTTGTCTAACAGATGTTAAAAAATTAGCGCCGGGGGGGGGGGGGGGGGTGGTAAAAATGAGGGATTGACAATTTCTCCAAAAATGTCACCTTACTTGTCATTTTCGGGGTTATTGAGGCCAAAAAATGTAATTTTGTGTCCCAGATATTTAGAAAATTGACGGGGGGGGGGGGGGATAAGGAGAAGCGACTGCCAATTTCTCCAAAAATGTTAACTAATGGGTGAGGGTTTATTGAGGTCAGAAAAGCTAAGTTTATGTAACGGATGTAAAAAAATTACGGCGGGGAAGGAGGGCAAAAGGAGCGCGTGGAAAATTCTTTAAAAATGTTAACTATGTCATGTTCGGGGTAACTGAGGTCTGAATATCCAATATTACATGGACATTACAAATTTAAATTGGGGGCAATAAGATGAAGGGGGAGGGAGAATAGGTGAACTAAAAAGAAAGAACTAATTTTTTTCATAAAAATGAACCGACTTCACAAAAGAAAAAGCAGTAGAAAGTATGAAATAATATTTTTACGAATGTGTAACTGTGGTTGATGGTTAACTTAATTTTGTTGAAAGTTAAGTAACTTGTACACCGAAGTTCTAAACTTTGAAGTCGGCGCAATATTAAAGTTTAATAGAAGTCCTTAATGATAAAACATTACTCAAACGCAAACATAGCTTTATTGTCATTCACAAAACTGCAATTTTTTATTGACAAAGCCTGTTATTCTTACTACTACGTAAAAAGAATTATTTAATAATTACTATAAAAGATTCTACTAATAAAATATCAAATGAAAATTATAACATTTAAGAAAAAACACTACAAAAAACGTCAACAGGTATAAATAAATATGTCTACCTATATGTAACAAAATAAAAAGTATCAGTAGTGGCAGGACAATAAGGGCTTTCTGTAAATAATATTTTTAAGGTACAGAAATATAGATTTAAAATCATAAGAAATAGTAAAAACAAAAAATAAAAAATTATACAAACAAAACAAAACAAAAACAATATCTAAAGTTAATTAACGCTATCCCTATAAAATTCATCAACGGTGTAATAGGCTTTTGCAACTAAAAACTTTTCGACCTTCCTCTTAAACTTTTTATGACAATTTATTTGCCTTATGTTGTCAGGTAGGGAATTAAAAAGTTTTTTTTCATTATAGAAAATTGCATTTCTGGTTAGCGATGTGGTAGGGATGGGTAGGACAACTGTATGTGTATTTCGTAAAAGAGTAAACCGGTACTCTATAGCCTAACTTTAATAAGATAAATAAGTATAAATAAACAAGCTAAAGTCAAAATTTTGTGTCTTAAAAAGAGTGGCCGGCAAGATTCACGAAAACCCGCCCTACACATAAACCTTATGGCTCTTTTCTGTATGAAGAAAACTGAATTAGAAAGATAATTAGAGCATGCTCCCCAGAAACAGATACCGTACCTATCTCAAATGTGACTCAATCAAAGAAAATAGACACTACGACTCATGGAAAATGTCAATTCTTTAGCCACAATTTTTACATCAAGGCAACCACTGGATATCTTTTTGTTTAGGTTCAAAATGTGGTGTTCAAATTTTAATTTTTAGTCAATCAAGAAACCCAAAAATGTATTTTCTTGCGACGAGTTAAGAGCCTTATTATCGAGAAGAATATTATTGATTTGTCATTTAAAACTTATAATATTTGTTTTAGACACATTAAGCGACAGATAATTAACGTCACACACCACTTTTTAATCGTAATTAAATCATTATTTATATTTTGCTCTAAAATATTTGTATCTTTATTGAGAATTGTCGTATCGTCAGCAAAGATATTAATAAATTGTTAATAAAGAGTAATATTTTTAGTTATTTGTTACTGAGCCTAATGATCAGCCCAATTGCGTTCGATTTTAAGTAATTTGTATACAAAATTCTAAACTTTAAAGTAAGCGCCACTCATTAATTGTTTTTGAATTATCATTACGGATCCTTAAACTGTGAAACTGCGCCGACTTCAAAGTTTAGAACTTCGGTGTACAAGTTACCCAACTTTGAACAAAATTAAGTTTTCCATCAACCACAGTTATAAATACGTAAAAATATCATTTCATACTTTCTAGTGCTTTTTCTTTTGCGAAGTCGGTTAATTTTTTTGAAAAAAAAAATTATTAACACGCTTTTATTAACTTGACCTCTAACTTCTTAACACTGTAATGAAATCTTACAACTTACTTTTCACCCACTTCTAATTGTCGCATCGATTTAAAAATAATGCAATTCCGGTGACAATACAATAATATGTTAAATATTCAGCGTTCTTCGCAATGGAAACATTTTTATTATTAATTTTACGAAAAAAAGTTTCTATATGAAAAGTTCTACATCGTGAGAAAATAGCATTGCCACTCAAAAATTTGATCCAATACATACAGGGTGGGTTAAAAGATATAGAAGCCCTAATACACGTGGAGCTAAAAAGACATAAAATTGTTATGTAAAGGTAAACTGCCAATGCAAATGTACTAGAGTTAATTTATCTATGTTAGTGAACTAGGTTTGGAACATGCATTAGGTCCCAAGAATACAATTAATTTTTTAATATCGCCTTTACAAAAAAAGTATATCTTCATAAAAGTTCTACATTGAGAAAAAAGAGCATGGTTATTCAAAAAATTTGTCTAGGGCATATAGGGTGGCTAAAAAAATTACATTTAAATCGTGATTTTCAGCTTTTTGAGTCACCCTGTATTGTCCTACATCAAGTTATTAAATAACCATGCTCTTTCTTTACAATGTAGAACTTTTTGTGAGATATAGGTTCTTTTCTTGTAAGGTCAATAAGGAAAAATTATTTTAGGGACCTCCTGTATGTTACAAACTTAATTTACTAAAAAACTATAAAATACCCATTTATGAGTAGCGCACTAAAAAGTTAGAAATAATTATTTTCCTTTTATAGTTAACAGAAAAGCAAAAAAGCAAACAATGCGTCCCTTTACTCCTCACACATGCATACCCCTGTTTTCTGTTAACTTGCGCAGCTATAAAACATTTGGTCTTTAAATGGGTAATTAAATTTAAAAGCGTGGTGCGCAGTTATATAGCGGTCTAGGCATAATAAACAAAATGTAATGTATGCCTAGCATAGCTGTACAAGTTAACAGAAAACCGGGGTATACATGTGTGCGAAGTAAAGGGAGGCGCATTTTGTTAGTTGCTTTACTTTCCGCACGATGCGCACACTGCACACTCCGGTTTTCTGTTAACTATAAAAATAAAATAATTATTTCTAACTTTTTAGTGCGCTACTCATAAAAGCATGTTTTCTAATTTATTAAACTATAATTTATTTTCTTATTTTTTGATCAGGGTATGATCAGTAAGGAGAATTTATAAGGAGAGAATTAGATTAGAAAGATTTAGATTTTGGTATACAATATATTTATAAAATAATTTTTTTTAGGTTCTTACCGACATCAAACAAGGAGCATGTCTTTTCATGTTTATTTGCGTTTAACTTTTCTTTTAACTGATTTTGATTGACCATTTTTTTTTGTAAACTATAAAACTATCCCAATCAAAACTATAAAATATTTTACTAAACACTCGAAAAAAAGCAGGAATTATTTTTTTTAGTGTTCTACACAAAAAAATTGTAAACAATTCAGTAGATACTTCTTTGTGAAGTACAAAACACAAAACATTATTAGCATTACAGTTTGTAAAGTCCCCCTCCACCCGTATTCTTGAAACAGATAGTATACCACTTTTTAATTTTTGCACAATTAAAGCATTTTATAAATTTACCCAATAGCGGCATGATAAAATTACGTAAAAACTGAAAATCCGAAATGAAAAATGGTATTTTTAATGCAGAAAGACAATTGAACCACCAGTTAGAAGAAGGAAATAAACGTCAAAATATGGCAAAATGACTTTTTATTAAAATTGGCATTTTTAAGGCAAAACCCATGTCTTAGTGCTAAGGACATAAAGACCTCACACGTTACGCAGAGATAGGCGGTAATATATTACGTTAGTTTTAAGAAGGAAATATATCCCGGATTTATTCCCTTCCCAAAATTTTTTTCCCAAAATCAATAGTATGGATTCATTTCCTTCTTCCAACTGGTGGTTCAATTAATAATCAAACAAAGTTTCCCTTATTAATGTTTTATTGCTTTGGGGGTGTTTTTTTATTTAGCGTCATATTATTACTGACAAGTACCTATTACTTATTGAAAATTATTTTGGGGATTCGTTATATATGTAGATTTTATTTAGAAAAAATATAGAATAGTATCCAGCTAGTTTTATTTTTTTATTTGTTGTTTTAACATATTGTTAATAATTTTTTGAAATAAAGTGTTTACTAAACTATGGTGTATTTCCTTCGTATTTTACCAATTAGGCCCTATAATTTATGATAATTTGTATAACAAACGTTTAATCGTTCCATAATGGTAAGGGGTGTAGACTAGTACTTTTTAGAAATTATAATTGATAACAAAGTACGCTACAATGCCTTAAAGCTTGTGTGTAGTCCTCAAAAAAGAAAAAACAAAAAAATAAATTATACGTAGTAACCCATAGTTTAAATAAACAACCTAAATTTTATATTTTATTAAAGATTTTTAAAGCAGGCCGAATATAGGAATAAGCTAGCGTTTGTTATTTTATTTTTTCTAATTTTAGATTCCTACCCAATTTCTACACAATTTATGAATAAAAACCCCCTTTGGAAAAATAAACAATAATAATCCACCAAAATTAATTTTAAAAACAAAACATAATAGGTAACCCCATTAAATTTAATTTGTTAATCCAATAGAAGAACCTATATTTAATATAAGGCTGGCCAAATAACGAATTAAACATGAAAACGGTTAAGAAATAGTATTTTAATAACTGGCATGCGATTTCGCGATGTTGCCACATATCGGGTCCAGTATCGTCGGCAAAATATAACTTCGACGGATTCGTGTTTATACACAAACTGTTTCAAACTCTCGCGCCCCCTAGGCGGTAGATGCGCGAACTAATTCTGTTTATAAAAACACATTTTTACGGCGTTATTAAGCCCATCTAGAATTTATTTCCCTGCATCCCCCAACACCCGTAAGTACTTTTATATGCTTAAACCTTACTAGACCCGGGGCCGGGTCTGGTAACGTCGATTTTGGTCTGGTAACGTTTACTGAACATATCAAAATGGGTCTGTTTCAGCGGCGAAATAACTATATATATATATATATATATATATATATATATATATATATATATATATATATATATATATATATATATATATATATATATATATATATATATATATATGTATATATATATATATATATATATATATATATATATATATATATATATATATATGTATATACAGGGTGTTTCAAAAAACATGTGCCATCGCTTAAAGGGAGATTCCTTGTAAGAAACTAAGGCAAAAAGTTCATACAAACATGGGTCCGCAGATGCTTCGTTTCAAAGATACAGGGTGTTAAATTTTTTTTTTTTCAGTTTTTCCAAAATATTTTCAAAATGGCTTCATCAATTTTGATGAAATTTACGTTGTGTAAAGTACTTACATTAAGCATAATTCTGACCATGAAAAGACTTTGACAGGTCCTCCAGGGGCGTACATATGAGAAGACGGTACAATATTTTTCCAGTAAAAACATGTACGCTACTGATTTCTTCACATTTTCGTATATCGGTCAAATAGTATGTTAAATTCTTAACAAAACTTGTCTCTTCATATTTTTTCAATTTTCATTTCTTAGGAGATAAATGTAATTTTATTAACCGTCTTACTGGTTTAGTTTTCCCAACCATCGGTTTTAACATGTAACGACCATTTAAAAATTGAACGTCCTGTATCTTTGAAACAAAGCATCTGCGGACCCATGTTCCATAATTTATTTTCCACAGTTCGTCCCCTGTGTCTGTTAGTTTCAATATTTTTATTTTGTTTCTTAACTTAAAAGTGCTTTGGTATTACTTTGTAAATAACTTGTTTTGCGAGGAAGTACATTAAATTATAAAATTTAAAAACAAAAGCTCACAACTTTTGTTCCGCATTGAAAGGAAATCTTGCCTAACGTTATGCTTCTCCAAAATATCGGACTTTAAATTAATTGCTAGAGGAAGCTAAACTATTAATTAAATTTTAGATGTAGATATGCGGCTGCAAAGAATAATTAAAAGCCATATTTTTTTTTATTGTAACTAAGTAGATTTTTTCATTTAAAACCGATGCTTTGATGAAGTGACCACTCATGTTTCCAGTTTTTAAAAATTGTGTTGATGTCAGAGCAAAATGTTGATTATGCATTATTGATACTAAAGCTTTTAGTCGATTTTTACGGCTCATTTTTGACATGAGTCGGGTATAATAACGCATTTTCCCTTAATTTCTTTCAAAGGATCTCCCTTTAAGCGATGGCACATGTTTTTGGAAACACCCTGTATATATATATATATATATATATATATATATATATATATATATATATATATATATATATATATATATATATATATATATATATATATATATATAAATAAATAAATCATATATTTCCAGTAATAGCATACAATGATCCAATCACAAATGCAAAAAATAACAATAATCTTTTAAAAAAAAAATACATTCCTTTTTGTATTCTAGTCCCATACAATAAATAGCAAACATAGCACTCCTCTGCTATCACCAAAAATATTTGAGCGCACAATGGCAGATTAGATCAGTGGTTCTCAACCGCCGTTCCGCGGAACACTGGTGATCCGCGAACCTCTTCCAGGTGTTCCGCGAAATTGTTTATTAAATATTCAAGTAGTCCGAATATTTTAATAAAAATAATTTTGCGATAAATTACACAACTTGGCAACATCTATTCATCACCCTACCCACGCAACGGCTTTTTGTCTTTATTTGTCCATAAATTCATTGAATTCATAATCAGTCTAGTAGCCGTAACCGTTTCATCCTGATGTAGATCCAAAAGTGGTTTTGCGCATGCAGTTTTCGAACTTTAAGAGATTTTGTTTTTACGTTTAGGCTACCAATTGTAGAGCTAAGTGTTGATACAATTTCACTATATCTGAGACATTCTACTTGGTTAATCGGGTAATCTTGTAACAAAGGCAATTTCGATTATATTTATTATTTATATTCTAGTTTTATGGTTATGAGTTAAGGTGGAAAAAATTTCTTAAACGAAAATTTGATATTAAAAAAATTAATGATCAAGTACCAGTGGTACTCTAATTGATGGAAATACGAAACCAACACGCGAAAGAAGGAAAATGTAACAAAAAATCGACGACCCGACAATATTTGGACGAATACTTGAGTATTGCTTCACCTGGACTGGAGATAAAGACAATCAAATCCCAAAATGTATTGCATGTGGAGAAAAATTGGCCAATAGTGCAACAAGGGTTTCTGCTAAGTTAAAGAGTCACTTTTCTACAAACACACTAATCTAGCATCAAAAAATAATTTATAATATTTCAAAAGATGTCTTTGCCATCTGATCGCACGTTAAAAATAAGTTTACAGAGGTAGTTCTTGAAAAATTTTGGATTTTTGAGCAAGAGGGATCGCAGCATATGGGAAAAATTTTTATTGTTAGATTTTAACAAATACCGATGTTGGCAATCGTTTCTGCATCATTGGAAATCCCAAAAAACATTAAACAGTAGCGTTCGTCTTTGGGAGTTTGGCGGGAAATTTAAAAAAATTAAAAATTATTCAGCAAAAATGACCTTAAATGAAAAGATATCCAAATTTTTTATTAAGAAATGTTGTTTAGAATTAAATATTGAAGACGTACACAATTTTAAAAGCAATTGAATAAAAAATAAGAAATACTTGTTTTTGCCAAATTATAAATTTGTTAATACTAATAATGCAATTTTTCGTGCAAAATATTATTAAACTGCACTAAAACAATTACTCCAAATCACGTTCCCTAAAATTATACTTTTTAGTTGCCTTTCTTAATAGGAAAAAAAGAAATTGTTCAATTCTGGCTGGTACTCCATTGCTTCATAACGAAAAAATTTTTATGGCCTGTGCATGCTAGACCCCTCCAATCAATTTATTGTTAATAAAAGGCATACATGTTTATGTTTTTTAATACAGCTTTATTATTCTTATTACAAACATTTTTAAATATCATTCAAAAGAAATTAAAAACTGGAAATGATAAACTAAATATGTATTTAAATCATTCACCTGATTAATATTATATCTTATTTTATAAGAACGTAAATAATAAAAAAAATAAAGTATCTTAAACAAGGGACAAGAGTAATTTTGACAATTTGACTTATCGGTCTCTAGGCAACAACGATGGTGTAAATTTTTCCATGGCTCACTTTATTACTTAGGCTTATTTAAAATCCGACGATTTCTGATTTATTTTACACGATACATTTTTGTTCCTAGTCGTTTCGAAATGTAATTTGGGAAATAAATATTTAAATATAGGTTAATTTAAAGGAATTTTCGGAAAACTAAAATTGGAAATTGTACTTATGAAACTGCTTTCTAATATTTTATTTTAATTAGGTGAATGATTTATCATTTCCAATTTTTAATTTCTTTTGAATGATATTTAAAAATGTAATAAGAATAATAAAGCTGTATTAAAAAACATAAACATGTATGCCTTTTATTAATAATATATTGATTGGAGGGGTCTAGCATGCACCGGCCATAAAAATTTTCGTTATGAAGCAATGGAGTACCAGCCAGAATTGAACAATTTCTTTTTTCTTATTAAGAAAGGCAACTAAAAAGTATAATTTTAGGGAACGTGATTTGGAGTAATTGTTTTAGTGCAGTTAATAATATTTTGCACGAAAAATTGCATTATTAGTATTAAAAAATTTATAACTTGGCAAAAATAAGTATTTCTTATTTTTTATTCAATTGCTTTTAAAATTTGTGTACGTCTTCAATATTTAATTCTAAACAACATTTCTTAATAAAAAATTTGGATATCTTTTCATTTAAGGTCATTTTTGCTGTATAATTTTTGATTTTTTTAAATTTCCCGCCAAACCCCTAAAGACGAACGCCACTGTTTAATGTTTTTTGGGGTTTCCAATGATGCAGAAACGATTGCCAACATCGGTATTTGTTAAAATCTAACAATAAAAATTTTTCCCATATGCTGCGATCCCTCTTGCTCCCATATGCTGCGTAAATTCTGCCCATCACTGTATATATATATATATATATATATATATATATATATATATATATATATATATATATTATATATATATATATATATATATATGGGGTGGACCGATTGCGAGCAAACGGCGAGGAATTTCGAAAAAAATTTTTTGGATATTACCGATAGTCAAACACACTATGTTTTAAAATTATAGCCATAATACAGGGTGGTCCGAAAAACTCGTGGCGAACCAAATTTGTATTTTTTTAAATGGGACACCCTGTATATAATTGTTCCAATTGATTCTCCTGTTCGTTACGATCATTTTGATATAGGGTTTATTGGGTCTAAAACTTATAGTAAGGGAATGGGACGCGGTTAAATTTGAAAAAATGCTCACAGTTCGGCCATTTAAAAAAAATATTGAAACAGGTATGGAAAAACCAAATATTCCATAAAACGTAATAAACTCGGGTCCTCGTTTGACGAGGTGTCCCTTACACCTTTGGATAAAATCAGACTTTTAAGTTCACTTACTTGACGTTTCATATATTCGTCCAGTCTGTTGACTTCCTGCCCAAGATCTGCAGGGTTATCCTTTTGGGAAACTCCTTGCGGGTGATTGCGTGTTGGTCTGCCCATTGCCGTAAAAGGAAACACTCACGCGAACAGTAACTTTCTCCCTTTTTTAGGTGAAAAACAACACACTTATTATTTTAAAAATCAGGGAGCAATTTAAGAAGGCTCTGCTCGTACTGCAGCGACATCAACACCTACACACACACACACACACACACACACACACACACACACACACACACACACACACACACACACACACATATATATATATATATATATATATATATATATATATATATATATATATATATATATATTATATATATCAGTGACCGGCAAAAAGTTGGACACATGGGCCAAAATAATTATTCGGAATATTGCCAAAAACTTTTTATGCCGATTGTCTCTGCATGATGGGTAACCTAAAAATTCATTTTGACATTTGTTACGTGATTACTCGTTTGCCGGCAAAATTGAAAAAAATATATATTGTCATGGAAAACTGTATTAGGTGACAAGATATTGAAAAAAGTTATTAGAAAAAAGTGTTTAGATTTTAATTTTATACTCCTTGGCAAAGTCTGGAGCCAAAATTAAAAAAACAAATATTTTACATTTTTTGAAAAAAATAATGTACATATTAGTTTCATATTCCCATGAATTTAATAAAAATGTGTTAAATGATCGAAAACCAAGGTAATACCCTATTTTCTCAACATTTTTGTTATTACTTAAAAGTTTTATTTGATAAAATTTAAAATCTAGCTTTTTTCCATGTACTTGGGTGTGGCCAGGCCCTGTATCTGGCAACCATATTTACCATTTATAGTTACTTCTGGAACAATATGCTTACGAAAGACCGTTTGCTCTATTTTTGAAGAAATTTTAACGTGTCTACCAAAATCATTCTAACAAAATGAAAAATTGAAAAAAAATTCTTGCATTAATTTAATTTATTTTAAATCAAATATTAGACCACCCTGTAGAGGTACGAAAAATTTTCATAAACAAAAAAATTTGTTTATTTTAAACTACTAAATAACATATTTTCATTTCAGGCAAATCGTAACATTTTTATTTTTAGCCTTAATTTTGCTCTTTATAATTTCAACTTTTCACACCTTGCATCGCAAAACCAAAAACTTTACAATAAGTATATTCTCCTGGACCATGGTAACTGAATGTGAAGTTTACTATGGTCCAGTAGGACCAGTAAAGTCTTTTGAAAGGCCGTTGAGACTCTAATTTCTTAAAAAAGTTCCATGTCCTTTCATAAGAAAATTTTCATGTCTTTTACAAATCACCAAAATGGGCTTTGAAAACAGTCGAAGACACTAATAATTTTCATATTTCTTTATTTAATGTTAGGAAATATAAAAATAATTTTACAAATTATGTGAAAGTAGTCGAGTAATATTTCGGGTACCTAGATGTACATTAAAAATTTTAAAGATTTTGTGGTAATAGTGTACCTACATAAAAACGAAAACTCTTTTAGTCCTAATGAAATTTGAATACCCAAAGAAGCATATTATGAGTCGAAGGATCGCATCACTTTCAATCAAATTACCCAAATATCTACCAGCCAGCAGGCCACTATCTAAATAAATGACCCGAGCAATTTTAGAGAGAGCGATTGCCTATGCAATTCGTTTGCGATCTCTCGCGCAATTTGATTGCTTCAATATGGGTGTTCTTTGGCTTTTTATAGCAATCCGATTTTAAAAGATTCTTTAATAAAAAGGCACTTTCTGGTTTGTGTAGGATTTTTATTAAACAATTAAGCCTGTTTAGTGAAAATTTTATTTACAAAATATATTATTTAAAAAAACACACTAAAACTCGACATGTCCACCATCACGTTCCATACATTTAACAGTTCTACTTCGCATTTCTCTTGAAACATTTCTTAATATTTCAGGAGATTTCTGGGCAACGCAATTTCTAATGACCCCTTCCAAATGTTCAATGTTTCTAAATGGCCTATGTATATATACTTTATTTTTTAAATAGCCCCATAAAAAGAAATCTAAGGGGGTCAAATCGGGTGATCTAGCCGGCCAAGGATTTTCTGAAAAACGCCCAATCCACTTGTTACCAAAGTTTTCATCCAGCCAAAACCTTACATCTTCAGTACAATGAATACTAGCCCCATCCTGCTGAAAATATAGGTCCCTTCTTTCTCTCAAGGATAAATTATCTAAAAATTCTGACACCTCTGTCTCCAAAAAGTTTATGTATGTTCTAGCATTTAAATTTTCTCTGAAGAAAAAAGGGCCAACAATTCGAGTATTTAATATTCCACACCATACATTCGTTTTAAAACTATACTGGTCCTTACTTTCAATGACAAAATGTGGATTCTCTGTTGCCCACCACCTACAATTTTGGGATGAAACAATTCCATTTGACGTAAAAGTTGCTTCGTCTGTAAAATGTATTTGTTGGGGGAAATTTCCATCATCTTCTAGGACTCCTTGGAACCATGCACAAAAATAAAAACGAGCATCATAATCCCTTTGTTTTAAAACTTGTACAAATTTGGGTTTATAAGGGTAGAACTTATTTCTTTTCAAAATTCTTCTTACTGATTTTTCTTCCATGTTAGCAGCGTCAGAAATATCTTTAACGGCTATTTGAGGTGTTTCTGTAACTGTTAACAGCACATTCAGTGTTGCTTCTTCACCAGTTACCGGTTTTTCATGAGAAACTTTATACTGGTTGTCAACAGTACCTATTTCCTTAAACCTTTTAAATATTTTTGCTATTGTCGAATAGCTTAAATTTTTATCAGGATGCCGTCCGTTAAAAATTTCAGCAGTTTCTCTACAGCTTTTATAATTTTCACCATGAATAAGGATTATTTCTATTTTTTCTTGAAGAGAAAGACTTTGAGGCATTTTAAAATAAAGTAGCTTAACATTAAATAAAAGCACAATGACAATTAATAAATGGTGCATATTGATATTTCTAAATAATACTTCGGCTGTTTTCAAAGCCCACTTTGGTAATTTGTAAAAGACATGAAAACTTTCTTATGAAAGGACATGGTACTTATTAAAAAAAAATAGGGTATCGACGGCCTTTCAAGACTTTACTGGTCCGACTGGACCATAGTAAACTTCACATTCAGTTACCATGGTCCAGAAGAATATACTTATTGTAAAGTTTTTGGTTTTGCGATGCAAGGTGTGAAAAGTTGAAATTATAAAGAGCAAAATTAAGGCTAAAAATAAAAATGTTACGATTTGCCTGAAATGAAAATATGTTATTTAGTAGTTTAAAATAAACAAATTTTGTTTATGAAAATTTTTCGTACCTCTACAGGGTGGTCTAATATTTGATTTAAAATAAATTAATGTTCAATGTTTCTAAATGGCCTATGTATATATACTTTATTTTTTAAATAGCCCCATAAAAAGAAATCTAAGGGGGTCAAATCGGGTGATCTAGCCGGCCAAGGATTTTCTGAAAAACAATGACATTGTCAATGTAAAACTTTCCAAAAAATATCTAAGTTTAATACATCTCTAAATTGCGCGCATTTGTTGTGATTTAGCAGTAATGAGTGACTTGGACACATTGTTTAAGTGCTGCACAAAAGCAAAGAAAACAGACAATTATTATTGCGTCGAATGTATGAACATCTTTCACAAAAGATGTACTGAGAGGACAACGTTTCAGGTACTTGAGAGGCATAAAATTTTATGTTCAGATAAATGCATTGAATTTTATAATAAAGCTACAGAAAATGAAATAATAGATAAATTAAAAAACAAACTAAAAGAAGCCAATTTTGACAGGGAAACGGCTTTAGAAGATCTAAACTTAAAACATAATGCTGAAATAATGAATTTAAAAGATAAAATTGAAAAATTGATTAACGATATGAAGGAAAGGGATACCAAACTTAAACATGAAAGTAAACAGACTAAAGATTTTACAGATGATGTATTGGAAACCGAAAATAAATACAAGCAGCAGCTTATAGAAAAATGTGAAGAGCTTACTAAATTAAATGAGGAAATTTCTGTGTTGAATAAAAATAACTTGAAATTGAAGGAGGAGTTACGAATGATAACAAATGATTACACCAAAATAAAGAATGATCTCAAAGATCTTAATGATATTAATAGGAAGATGGTGGATTCTATTAGAATGTTAGAAGAAGATAACAAAAGATTCTCTAACGAACTGAGTCAATTGAGAAATGCTGATACTGCTCTTATGGTTGAAGCGGTAAAGAGTTCAAAGGTTGTGGAAGCGAGAGTGACAATCAAAGAACAGGATAAAAAAAGTGTAGCAAGGAAGCCCCAATTATTGGTTATTGGTGGCAGGGATAATGTTATTGGTTGCGGTAATTTGTTTAAAAGGTTTTCGCATTCTAAATATGATGTAAATTGCCAATACAGGACGGGAATTTTGTTTCGTGAACTAGTTTCAGAATCTATAGGTATGAGTTGCAATTTTACCAAGGAAGATTTTGTAATCGTATTTATAGGATGCGAAAATGCTTTAAGAGGGGAAACTATTGAGAAGGAGCATGTTGAGAATTTGTTGCTCATTTCAGAAAAAACTAATTTAATTGTAATCGGATCTTCATTTGCTTGTAATAGATGGTTGTTAAATAGATTGATATATGAAAATAATCTAACAGTTCATACTAGTGTACACAACGACTTACATAATTCTGTATTTTTTTCAGTAGATAGTTTTATGCAAGCTAATGAAAGATCTATGTATGGGGAACCATCTTATAATAGTAAGAAACTTTTATGTAAATTTTTATGTGCGCAAATGCTTCTCTCTTTTTCTAAAAAACCAGCCTTGTTACTGAATACTATGACTGAGCTTGAAAATTATGACGGAGGTGAGCAATCCGATAGCAGTGTTTTTTTAGAGGGAGTGACGACTCGACTTTATCAATAATGCTTCTTAACATCCAGTCAATAAGAAATAAAGTCGATGAATTATCAATTTTTCTTGAGGAGAGAGAAAGTCCCCACATATTGCTTTTTACTGAACACTGGCTACATAATGATGAGCAAATATGTTTACCTAACTACGTCGTTCTTTCGAAGTATTCCAGAAATAATTTTAATCACGGGGGTACTGCGGTGTTAGTTAAAGAGTCCGTGCTGGAATCATATTCTTTTGTTAATGTTGAAAATTTTAATCATTTATTAGTGGAAAGGGAATTTGAATTTTCTATGGCAAAAATGCCAAAACTTAGTATTTTTATTGTTTGTTTGTATAGACCACCAGATTCTGATGTCGGCATGTTTATATCTAGATTGGAATTGCTTTTATCTTTACTTCCTAGAGACTCTAAACTTATTTTAGCGGGTGATTTTAACATAGATTACAATAACAAATCGCACATTAATACTGTATTGATCTCAAATTTACTAAATTCCTTTGGTCTAAACATGCATGTTAACAAACCAACCCGTATAACAAACAAGGGGTCGTCTATAATAGACTATTGCTGTTCTAACTTCTCCAATGATTGTCTAATTCAATGTAGTGTAATAAATGCGGGATTATCGGATCATGAGGCAATTCTTGGTGAATTTGAAATACTTTTTAAAGATACTAAGATCAAGAAACGGCGTGGAAGATTGTATACCGGTTGTAATTTTAGAAAATTTACACAACTCTGCGAGAGAGTGGATTGGCAAAGGGTTATTCGTTCTAGTGATTCCCTTACTTCTTTTCACTCTATTTTGACTAATAAGTTTAATATTTGTTTCCCCGTACGGATTTTGAGGAATTATACTGGAAAACCTTGGATCACTAAAGGTGTGAGAGTATCTGCGCGAAATATGCGTTCCTTGCATCAGCTCCGAAAACATTTATTAAACAGCAATGTTTTTATGCAATATTATAATAAATATAGAAACATCTACCGGCGAGTTATTAAGATGGCCAAGCAGGTATACTTTTCCGATCGCATAAATCATTCAAGTAATAAACAAAAAGAAACTTGGAAATTAGTTAAGGATTTGAGTTGGAGAGATAATGCTATACCTGAGAATAGCATCACATCGAGTCAATTTAATTCTTTTTATTGTTCTGTAGCTTCTAACTTGTCAAGTCAAATCCATCCGAAACGTAATGCCTTGGAGTTTTTACATAATAGTTCAGTCAATGACTCCTTTTATTTTTCTCCAACTGACATAGATGAAATTAAAAAGGTATTTACAGAAATCAAAAATAAAAGGGCTATTGGATGGGACGATGTATCTTTAAGAATATTTCTTGCTCTTCCGGATGTAGCCCTAGGCACACTAGCTGAAGTAATAAATTTATCTTTTATTTCAGGGAATTTTCCAGCATGTTTGAAGGATGCCCGAGTTTTACCAATCTTCAAAGGGGGAGATCCTAATACTGTTTCAAATTTTAGGCCCATATCATTGCTTCCGACACTGGCAAAAATTATTGAAAAACTCGTCAAAAGACGTATTATTGATTTTTTGAACGCACATCACATTTTAAACAAATATCAGTTTGGGTTTCAGGCGCAAAGAAATACTAATGATGCTATTTTTTCTTTATTAAATGACCTCTATCTCCGGATTAATGATGGAGAGGTTGCCGCGGCAGTTTTCTGTGATCTCGCGAAAGCTTTTGATTGTGTGAATCACGGAATACTGCTCGGCAAGCTTCAAATATATGGTTTTAGGGGTAAGATCTTGGATTGGGTCAAATCATATTTGTCGGACCGTCAACAGTCTGTCATTTTTAACAATAATGTTTCTTCAAGTTTGCCAATTACTTCTGGGGTTCCACAAGGGTCTGTCCTTGGTCCTTTGCTCTTTTTAATATATATAAATGATTTGGCAACTTTAAATATATCCGGCTCATTTACTATGTTCGCCGATGACGCTACTATTTTATGGCATTCCAAATTTTCTGATCAGTTGGAGAACGATATTAATAGAGATCTGGTAAGGATTAAAGATTGGTGTAACTCAAATTTCCTTACACTTAACATTTCGAAGACAAATATTGTTTGTTTTAAGTGTCAATTGGATAATGTATTTCTGGATGTTGAGCGGATACATAATGTGGAATGCAATAGGTTTTTGGGGCTTTTTGTGGACGATAAATTAAAGTTTGAGCAACACATACTGCAACTGTCTAAGAAGCTTTCTAGGGGTTGTTATGCTTTAAGAGTAATAGCTCAGGAGTTGGATTTGTTAACAGCTAGGAATGTTTATTTTGCTCTAATAGAATCTCACTTACGCTATGGAATATCTTTCTGGGGAGCGTGTTCAAGAAACTTTTTTAATATGATTTTTACACTTCAAAAAAGAGCCTTGCGTTTTATGTTTAAAATTAAAAGAAGAGAATCATGTAAACCACTGTTTATACTTCATAAGTTGTTAACACTGCCATGTATTTTTATCCTAGAAACAGTCAGCCTTATTCACAAAAAATTTTGGCAAGAAATTCGAGCAAATCCAGTCTATTCTGTGCGTAATACACACACCGCAGCACTTCCCATTCCATCTTCTACTTTAGTTAAAAATTCTTTTGTTTATAATGGTAAAAAGGTATTTAATCACCTTCCTAAAGAGGTTAGAAAAATTACCTGTACAAGAAAATTTAAGAGAGAAGTTAAGCAAATACTTATTAACAAAGCCTATTACTCAATTTCAGAATTTTTTGATGAATCTTTTTAATATTTTTATCGTGGCTTTTAATTTACAATTAATTATTATACATATTTTTTTAAATTAATTGGTGGTTTAGTTGTAAAAGTGAAAGATAGTTTTAGGCTCCTTCAAGTGAATTTTACAATGTGCGCTTATTGGTGTATACTTATGTAGAGTGTCCATGTAATGACTTTTTTTTTATAATTTTAAGCATGCTTTGTCAATAAGATTTTCTTTCGACAATAAAGCTTTATTGATTTGATTTGATTTGATTTGAAATTAATGCAAGAATTTTTTTTCAATTTTTTTATTTTGTTAGAATGATTTTGGTAGACACGTTAAAATTTCTTCAAAATTAGAGCAAACGGTCTTTCGTAAGCATATTGTTCCAGAAGTTACTATAAATGGTAAATATGGTTGCCAGATACAGGGCCTGGCCACACCCAAGTACATGGAAAAAAGCTAAATTTTAAATTTTATCAAATAAAACTTTTAAGTAATAACAAAAATGTTGAGATAATAGGTTATTACCTTGGGTTTCGATCATTTAACACATTTTTATTAAATTCATAGGAATATGAAACTAATATTGTACATTTTTTTTCAAAAAATGTAAAATATTTTTTTTTAATTTTGGCTCCAGACTTTGCCAAGGAGTATAAAATTAAAATCTAAACACTTTTTTCTAATAACTTTTTTCAATATCTTGTCACCTGATACCAGTTTTCCATGACAATATATATTTTTTTCAATTTTGCCGGCAAACGAGTAATCACGTAACAAATGTCAAAATGAATTTTTAGGTTACCCATCATGCAGAGACAATCGGCATAAAAAGTTTTTTCAATATTCCAATAATAAAAATTTTTCCCATGTGTCCAACTTTTTGCCGGTCACTGTATATATATACATATATATATATATATATATATATATATATATATATATATATATATATATATATATATATATATATATATATATATATGTATATATATACATATATATGTATATATATATATATAATATATATATATATATATATATATATATATACATATATATATATATGTATATATACAGGGTGGTGCAACCAAGATGGGGTGGACGATTGTGAGTAAACGGTGAGGAATTTCGAAAATTTTTTTTTTGGATATTATAGATAGTCAAACCCGCTATGTTTTAAAATTATAGCCATAATACAGGGTGGTCCAAAAAACTCGTGGCGAACCAAACTTGTGTTTTTTTAAATGGGACACCCTGTATATAATTGTTCCAATTGATTCTCCTGTTCGTTACGATCATTTTGATATAGGGTTTATTGGGTCTAAAACTTATAGTAAGGGAATGGGACGCGGTTAAAGTTGAAAAAATGCTCAAAGTTCGGCCATTTTTAAAAAAAATTTGAAACAGGTATGGAAAAACCAAATATTCCATAAAACGTTACATTACCTTGAATACATTAATCGCTTGCAATTTGTTTAAAATTATTCACTGTTATACAGGGTGGTCAACTTTTGCAAATACGCCCTGGACTCATTTTTTTTAAATGGAACACCCTGTATATTTTATTTTCATCTTAAAGATAACATTGCTAGCTTTCAAAAAATACCATACATGATGCCTTTCTGACCAACAGTTTTTTAGTAAACCAGCCGTGAAACCAAGGTTTCTTCATTCTAATACGATTATACTGAATTTACGTTGTTTATTATTAAATATCTAATATTAGGGGGCCATGACACTATCATAAATGAAACAGGATTGACGAACTTGTCAAAGCTACTGCCGCACAATCCATTATTTACAAGTTAAGTGTAGGTGGCCCAATAATTATGAGGTAAGAAGCCTGAGACCCGAAACTTTTACATGTTTATTAGAGATATTTCAAAAAACAGAAAATATTGTTTTTAGGAAATGTAAAGTAATTAATAAACCAGTTATAAACAAAGATAATCAGTTATCAGTATTATTAATAGTTTAAAAAAATTAATTAAGCAAAAACAGAACATCTTTTAAAATTACTTCGGTATGTACTTACTTGTAAACCTAATTTAATATAAACAATTAACAATGCTCATATAAGGGGTTCAACTAAATCACCATCTTGCTGAAGGCACATTTCGAGTCTATCCATAAATGAAAGTTTCACTTTTCTCAAAGTCTGTTCTGAAACGTTGCGAAAACTGTTTCTTATTCTCGTCTTCATATCTTCCACAGTGGTTGGAACCTCTTTATAGACTTCTTCTTTAACATGCCCCCATAGAAAAAATCTAGTGGTGTTAAGTCGGGTGGTCTGGCTGACCACTTACCTGGTCCACCTCGCCCAATCCAACGATCTGTCTTCCAATTTATCGACAAAATATCTTACATTCCTATGGCAATGCGGAGGCGCTCCATTATGTTCAAACCATAAGGATCCCCTTACCATTAAACGTAAATCTTCAACCAATACTGGCAACTCGTTTCTCAAAAAATTTGTTTATAACTGGTTTATTAATTACTTTACATTTCCTAAAAACAATATTTTCTGTTTTTTGAAATATCTCTAGTAAACATGTAAAAGTTTCGGGTCTCAGTCTTCTTACCTCACAATTATTGGGCCACCTAAACTTAACTTGTAAATAATGGATTGTACGGCAGTAGCTTTGGAAAGTTCGTCAATCCTGTTTCATTTATGATAGTGTCATGGCCTCCTAATATTGGATATTTAATAATAAACAACGTAAATTCAGTATAATCGTATTAGAATGAAGAAACCTTGGTTTCACGGCTAGTTTACTAAAAAACTGTTGGTCAGAAAGGCATCATGTATGGTATTTTTTGAAAGCTAGCAATGTTATCTTTAAGATGAAAATAAAATATACAGGGTGTTCCATTTAAAAAAAATGAGTCCAGGGCGTATTTGCAAAACTTGACCACCCTGTATAACAGTGAATAATTTTAAACAAATTGCAAGCGATTAATGTATTCAAGGATATGTAACGTTTTATGGAATATTTGGTTTTTCCATACCTGTTTCAAATTTTTTTTTTAAAATGGCCGAACTGTGAGCATTTTTTAAAATTTAACCGCGTCCCATTCCCTTACTATAAGTTTTAGACCCAATAAACCTAATATCAAAATGATCGTAATGAACAGGAGAATCAATGGGAACAATTATATACAGGGTGTCCCATTTAAAAAAACACAAGTTTGGTTCGCCACGAGTTTTTCGGACCACCCTGTATTATGGCTATAATTTTAAAACATAGCGGGTTTGACTATCCATAATATACAAAAAAAAATTTTTCGAAATTCCTCACCGTTTACTCACAATCGTCCACCCCATCTTGGTTGCACCACCCTGTATATATATATATATATATATATATATATATATATATATATATATATATATATATATATATAGGAATGTTTTCTTGGGGTTTATAGATCCGGAATAATCACTATTTTTTTATATTTTGTTTTTGTTTTTATTAACGTTTCGGTCAATTCTTGTGACCTTCTTCAGAATACAGTGCTGAAAAACCGCTCTAATTAGTAATCTTAGTCATAATGAACATAAAATTAACATACCTGTGAACGAAAATGTTTTTGGGGAATGCATCCTCTTAATTAAGATTTAAAATTGACATATAACACTAACATTGTGGACGACAGTTTAAAAACGACGAGAACAATTTTAAAAATATCATGCAGGCAAGAAGTCTGCGTGTCTACTGCAATACTGGGATCTTTATAGATATAAAAATGGTACCCAATCATCCCCAAGAAAACATTCCTATAAAAAAATATATAGAAGATCCAAGAAAACAAATTCTATAAAAAATATATATATATATATATATATATATATATATATATATATATATATATATATATATATGTATATATATATATATATATATATATATATATATATATATATATATATATATATATATATTGCTTTAGCCACTGATTATGGTAATTATCTAAAATAATGTACTACTTATAATTATGTCATATGTTCTTTAGGCAATTTCTGTTTTATGGACCCAGATTGTTTGTATGGCGAAACATAACGACTACCGACAATAATATTCTGTACTTGTATAATATGTATACTATAATGATAATATAATTAATACTACCATTGCTATTTGAATTACCTCTGGATCCAATTTCAGATATAGACATACTGTAATTAAGTAGTACTTATACCTACTCAAAAATGTATATTAGATTTTATATTTTCTCTGCAATAAAACTTAATGTTTTTTTTTTTCGTTTCAGGGCAAAACAGCTTGGGTGGGCTCTCTTCTCTCTGGAATGTACTTAAGTGCCGGTCCTGTAGTCAGTGCCCTTACAAACAAATTTGGATGTCGTGCAGTGTGTATAGCGGGAAGTATAATATCTACGATAGCCTTTGTATTGTCAATTTTTAGTCCTACCGTAAACTGGCTAATGTTACTATACGGTTTTATCGGTGGTATAGGTTTCGGTTTAATTTATTTACCCGCTGTGGTGTGTGTAGGTTATTACTTTGAAACCAAAAGATCTTTGGCAACGGGTATTGCCGTGTGTGGTTCGGGAGTGGGTACGTTTGCATTTGCACCCTTAGCAGATGTATTGCTACAGGCGTACGGGTGGAGAGGTGCAAATTTAATTTTAGCGGGTTTTATTTTAAATTGTGTTTTATTTGGAGCTCTTATGCGGCCATTAACTTATCCTAAGGAGACTGGAGAGCAGCCTTTACTTCAAAGAATGGCGGAAGAACGTCGAATTCAGATGGAAAGAGGCAGTATAGGAGGATCATATTTTATGGTTCAATTACCTGATGGGACAATGGAAAAAAGAATGAAGCAGCCTTTAAATATTGATCCCGGTAGGTTTACACTCGGGTTTTCAAATTTAATCAAGCAATAAATTTAATTGGCGTAAGAGTTTAGAGTCACCTTTAGCAATGACATTAATAATATGTGCGCTGTCACATTACAAGTATCCGGTTGTAAAATAAAAAGAGTAAATTCCTAGCTATAGTCATGATGGTTAGTAAGCTTTAGGGTTTTTATTTTTTTTTTAAATATTAGAGCACGTCCATGGCGATTCCTTTCCATGGAGATGATGACACATATAAACCTTACCTAATATTATTTATGGCATATCGCAAAAATTTAATTACTTTTGTAGAAAAAAAGTTCAAAGCCAAACTCTTTTTATTTCATTTTAATGGAGAAATAGCCAAAAAAGATATTATTTTAAAATTTTAATCTTAGCGCGCATAATAGCCTGTAGAAATATTCCTTAGTTTTCCCTCTAACCATTTCCCTAGTTGCACGTTCAATGCTGTTACAGCCTTCCGTATGTTCCTTTGAACGCATCTTCTTGTACCTGTGATATCCGAAAACAGTCGATATGCCTTTGTACAGGAAAATTTCAAAAATTGCTCGGAGAATTATTTTTGTCTTTGGGGGGCACTTTTTTAGATATGTAATTTAATCGGTGCACTTTTAACCCCTAACCGAGAGTTAAAGGTACACCTCCAAACAGTAATACAATAGTTGTTCAAAATTTTGTCGGACGTTGCGAAGAATACCTAGAACACTTTCACGGCAATCATGGGTGATTCGGCTACACACATTTTCCAAATATTCGGATTGGATCTGTCAATTTTGTCTAAATTTTCCCGTAGAAGAAAATCCAATAGGGATAAGTTGAGTGATCTTAGATAAAACCTTTTCTTGCAATCCACCATTCAGTAAACCTTTCGTTTGGATAATGCGCCATCTTTGTGGTACATCACATTTTGTCCTTGGCTTGGTAACGCTGATCGTTTTCAGTAACGTTTGTGTATTTTTAAGGATCATATACTTTTTAAGGATCATATACTTTGACTCTTTTTCTTACCTGGGAATTTCAATGGGGACATATAGGAACTTAAAATATATACAATTCAAAGATAAACCGATGTAAATATTAACCCTACACGTCACAGTCAGACGATCTCGTCGAGCCTCCAGCAGCTTCCTATTCGTATTGGCCGACCGGACATTAAATTGAAAGAGGCGTGCCAGAGAGCTATCGGCGGTATTTCGCAGGATTGTAATTAGGCTGTCTAGTGAAAAAGGCGATTCGACTTTCTTTCGAGTTTTGCCTTGATTTGTTGTTTTAATTTTTTCCGTTGATTTTTAATCGTTGTTTTATTTGTTCGGTTGCCAGGGCTGGTAATTCTTTTAGTTTTTATGTAATTGTAAATAGTTTTGCAGTTTAAAGTTTTCCTTCTCATTCTCAATGCGGCCCTGTTCAATTTCACCGTTTGAACCGAGTACTCGTAGGCAGCGTGCACCTGTTTATATTCGGTTTATCGTCGAAATAAATAGACTTTAGATTTATCGTAAAATGATATTAATCCAACATTCATAGAAATGGCGGAAAAAGACGGGCGTTACCAAATGTGATATTCCACAGTACGACAGTTTTTGGACTGGGAAATGGATTGGAAGAAATGAATTTATCGAAGATCACTCGACTTGTCTTTATTGGATTTTTCTCTATGGAGGCATATTTAAAAACAAATTGGATTTTTCTCTATGGCAGTATTTATCATCTTGACAATTTAAAATAGAATTATTTTTAAGGCAAATCGAGCCATATGGTTTTTAGAGAACATAGATTTTATTGCCATATAATATGTAACACAAAAACGTGATTTGGCCAAAATATCGACATAGCACCTTTTGCCATAAGACCACCGAATTAAGGACGATATAGGTAAATAAACCTGTTAATAAATGCCAAATCTTCTGATAAATATGATTTAAAATAGGCAAATAAAAAAGTACATGCTTAAGTGTTGGTAGTTTTTTGTTTAAAGCTAATTTGGAACCAAAATTTTTGTATAGGTACTCTTTTTCTTCCAAAAATTTCTGGTCGGCCTAGTTGAACAAAATTTTACTCTTGTTTTGAACAGCTGTTGTCTGGATTTTTTGTGTTGTAGTATTTTAACTTTTTGAAATTGAATGTTTTAAAAGATTTAGTACGATTTCTTACATTAAAGGTAACAAATCTATTATTTTTTCAACTCTGTTACTTACATAGGAATATTCTAGAGATAATTGGCAACGTCACAGTGACTACTGATGTCAAAACAAGTTTTTTTTCTGTAACTGACGTTTCCCGCTGTTTTTATATGGCCATGTGTTTATTGCCAGTGGTGAGCTGTTACTTAAAAAAAAATTCGAGGGCCGATATCAACCTTTGTTTACAGTGAAGCGCCATTTATGAATATTTTTATTCAATCTGAATTCATATCAGGAGTTACCCATTCCAATATATTAAATGATTTCCATAACACCCTATATATATATATATATATATATATATATATATATATATATATATATATATATATATATATATATATATATATATATATATATATATACAGTGACCGGCAAAAAGTTCGCAACATATGGGAAAAATTTTTATTAGGTGAGTATTGGAAAAACTTTTCCGGGGGATCGGTTCTGCATGTCCGATAACCTAAAAATCGATTTTGACATACGTCACGTGACCACTGGTATAGCGTCAAATTAAAAAAAAAATTGTTAATTTACAAAAAGTGAGGTTAGTTGACGAGATATCAAAAAAAGTTATTTGAAAAACTTGCTTAGAATTAAATTTTAGGTCCTTGTGCAAAATTTTAAGATTTTATTTAAAAAAATTGGAAAACTCAATTTTTGTTAAATATTTTTTTATCGATTTACAAATTTCCAGTTTTTTTCGTTTAGATAGCTTGGCTAATGTAAAGCCCATGTATCTGGATGAAGATAAACGAATGTAGTAGTTTTTTCTACAATTGACAGGACAAAATTAAAAAAAACAGGGTTTCGCCGGACGCTAGCTGTTGCAATGATTTGTATCTAGCAGCAGTGTCAAAATTTTAGAGACATTTCAATGAGATTACATTGAGAAAACCTTAATCGTCTTAAATATATCTGAAGTTCGACTTTTTGTAAAGTCAAGGGGAGTAAAATAGATAATAAACAAAAAATTACCTGTTTATTTAATCGAAATTTCATAAACGAAAACCAATGTAAGAAAAACTTAAAAGTAGTCAAATTCTGTACTAACAACATAAAAAATCATTGTTTTTCCTTGGGTGCACAAAATTTAAAACTCAGTATGACCACCATTTCTCTCCATACATACTATTGTTCTCGAGCGCAACTCTCGATTAACATTTCGGAGCATTTTACGATTTATTTGCAATACACAATTTCTAATGACATTCTCTAAATTTTGTATATTCCTAAAGGGTCGATGTTTGTACACAGAGTTCTTTAGGTATCCCCACATAAAGAAATCTAACGGAGTCAGATCTGGTGATCTCGCAGGCCACGGATTTTCAGAAAACCGTCCTATCCACTGGTTTCCAAATTCTTGATCCAGCCATCTCTTCACCTCATTTGTGGAATGAATGCTAGCTCCGTCTTGTTGAAAGTATAAATTTCTTCTTTCGGCTAATGACAAATTGTCTAAAAAGTCAGATATCTCAGTTTGTAGAAATTCTAAATATCGTTCTGAATTTAAATTGTCTCTAAAGAAAAAAGGTCCCACTATTCCGAGGTTGAAAATTCCGCACCACACATTAACCTTAAAACTATATTGGTCTTTACTCTGAATTACAAAGTCTGGGTTTTCGGTGGCCCACCATCTACAGTTTTGTGAACTGACGGTTCCGTTAGAGGTAAATGTAGCTTCATCCGAGAAAAGAACCCTGGAACCAGGCACAAAAATCGAAGCGGGCGTCATAATCCCTATCTTTTAATACTTGTACAAATTTAGGTTTGTACGGATGAAATTTGTTTCTTTTTAATATCCTCCGCACAGATCTTTCGTGAATGTTAGTGATCTCCGATATTTGACTAACTGCTAATTGGGGTGTTTCTGTGATCGACAAACACACATCCAGAGAACCTTCGTCACCTGTTACCGGTTTTTCATGGGAAACTTTATACTGATTTTCTACCGATCCCCTTTCTTTAAATTTATTGACTAGACGAGATACTGTGGAATAATGGAGGGATTTATCGGGGTGCCTCTCATTAAAAATTGCTGCTGTTTCTCTATGGCTTTTGTAATTATCTCCAGAAATTAAAATAATTTCTATCTTTTCCTGAAGAAGTAGTGTGGGTGCCATTTTAAGGAATAAAATATTAATAAACTTATGTAAAATATCAAACTTAGTAAGATGCGAGACATAAACCAATGACATAGGTTGAAATCAAACAAATTATAATTTGTTTGACATTTTTCTGTTGTTTTTAACCTACTAGATTATTTGGTTGTTTTAATTTCAGAGCCTGCTTTGGTAGTTTTAAGTACAACTAAATAGACCTGGTTGTTAAATTTATGTGCGAAAAATCTTAATAAAATCTTGATACAGTCATTTCATTAGATTCAAACCATTGCAACAGCGAGCGTCCGGCGAACACCTATTTTTTCGATTTTGTCCTGTCAATTGTAGATCTGACTCCGTTAGATTTTTTTATGTGGGGATACCTAAAGAACCCTGTGTACAAACATCGACCCTTTAGGAATATACAAAATTTAGAGAATGTCATTATAAATTGTGTATTGCAAATAAATCGTAAAATGCTCCGAAATGTTAATCGAGAGTTGCGCTCGAGAACAACAGTATGTATGGAGAGAAATGGTGGTCATACTGAGTTTTAAATTTTGTGCAACCAAGGAAAAACAATGATTTTTTGTGTTGTTAGTACAGAATTTGACTACTTTTAAGTTTTTCTTACATTGGTTTTCGTTTATAAAATTTCGATTAAATAAACAGGTAATTTTCTGTTTATTATCTATTTTAATCCCCTTAACTTTACAAAAAGTCGAACTTCAGATATATTTAAGACGATTAAGGTTTTCTCAATGTAATCTCATTGAAATGTCTCTAAAATTTTGACACTGCTGCTAGATACAAATCATTGCAACAGCTAGCGTCCGGCGAAACCCTGTTTTTTTTAATTTTGTCATGTCAATTGTAGAAAAAACTACTACATTCGTTTATTTTCATCCAGATACATGGGCTTTACATTAGCCAAGCTATCTAAACGAAAAAAACCGGAAATTTGTAAATCGATAAAAAAATATTTAAAAAAAATTGAGTTTTCCAATTTTTTTAAATAAAATCTTAAAATTTTGCACAAGGACCTAGAATTTAATTCTAAGCAATTTTTTCAAATAACTTTTTTTGATATCTCGTCAACTAACCTCACTTTTTGTAAATTAACAATTTTTTTTTTAATTTGACGCTATACCAGTGGTCACGTGACGTATGTCAAAATCGATTTTTAGGTTATCGGACATGCAGAACCGATCCCCTGGGAAAGTTTTTCCGATACTCTCCTAATAAAAATTTTTCCCATATGTTGCGAACTTTTTGCCGGTCACTGTATATATATATATATATATATATATATATATATATATATATATATATATATATATATATATATATATATATTTATATATGTATATATACACACTTACAAGCAAAAATAACGCACAACCAAAAATTATGCTCAATTTCAAAGTTGATTTTCTCGCTAACCGATTAATCGATTTCGATCATTTTTTTTTTGAACTGTAGCTTTTTTCTTTGGTAATTGCACTGTTATAGAATTTTTTATTAAGATTTCAGTTTTAGACTTATACAGGGTGCAAAAATAGGAATAGTATTTTTACGTGAAATTTGAGACACCCCGTAGGGAGCATTCGCAACAACAACGGATGCATGATGAAATCATACTGTAGCCTCATGTTTTCTAAACATTTTGTTTTTTTAATTTCTCTGATATCTATAAAATCAAAGAAAATACACAGTTTTATACCAGAACATGTTTTTCTTCAATAAATCACAATTTTATTAGCTACTTATTTGGTTTAACAAACAAAGTAGTCTATGATAAATCAACAATACCAGCAAATGTCAGTTTTTGACAGTTCCTTTATTTTTTTATGTACCTACCGTCTTAGATTGAATAATTAAGTTCATAATTTCTGATTTATTGTTTTTTCGTGACAATGGAACGTGTTAGAAGGAATATGACTCGTGATGAATGTGTTCAAGCAGTTACGTTACATAACGAAGAACTAAGCTACAACGCCATTGGTTTGAGATTAGGATTTTCACATACAACAATTTCTCATGTTGTCCAACGCTTCAGGGAAACTAATGACTATAACATACGTCCACGACAAGGCAGACCTCGGGTAACTACAGTTGTTCAAGATGGCTATATTAGACTGCGTGCTTTAAGAGAACGTTTTACCACGGCAAGGAAACTTTTGACACAACTCAGTGCAGTTCATAATATTCAACCAAGCATTGATACTGTGAGGAGACGTCTTTCGGAACACAATTTATGTGTCAGAGTTCCAGCGACAGGCCCTAGATTAAATGCAGACCACCGCAGAGCTAGACTGCAATTCGCCAGGGAGCATGTAAACTGGACTATTGAGGACTGGAAACACGTTTTATTTACAGACGAATCTAGGTTTTGTCTATATAGCTCCGATAGACGTCTAAGAGATATCCGCCGGCCAGGTGAGCGTTATGCACAATGCAACATACGTGAAACAACTTTATTTAATGGAGGATCTGTGATGTTTTGGGCTGGAATTTCCTTAACAGCGAGGACGGATATCGTATCTTTACATGCGGGTTCTTTAAATAGCGAAAGGTATATCAGTGACATTTTGTCTGAGCACGTTGTCCCTTTCGCTCCGTACATTGGGAACAATTTTTTACTAATGCACGATAACGCAAGACCTCACGTAGCGCGCATCGTCAATGAATATTTACATGAAGTAAATATTCGAACTCTAAATTGGCCACCGCGTAGTCCCGATTTGAATCCTATAGAGCACTTATGGGATATTATTGGTAGGTCACTAAGACAGCATCAACCCCCTCCTGCCAACCTGCAAGATATCCAAATAATGGTTACCGATATTTGGCAAGGACTTGACCAAAATCAAATATCCAATTTAATATCGAGTATGTCAAGGCGATGTGAAGCAGTCATTAGAAGTAGAGGTGGAAACACGCGCTACTAATGTACTTTTTTTGTTATTTATTGTTAATTATTGTTGTGTTATTCTTAGTTTAATGTTGTCAAAATGTTATTCTAATTAAAAAAACATGTTCTGGTATAAAACTGTGTATTTTCTTTGATTTTATAGATATCAGAGAAATTAAAAAAACAAAATGTTTAGAAAACATGAGGCTACAGTATGATTTCATCATGCATCCGTTGTTGTTGCGAATGCTCCCTACAGGGTGTCTCAAATTTCACGTAAAAATACTATTCCCATTTTTGCACCCTGTATAAGTCTAAAACTAAAATCTTAATAAAAAATTCTATAACAGTGCAATTACCAAAGAAAAAAGCTACAGTTCAAAAAAAAAATTATCGAAATCGATTAATCGGTTAGCGAGAAAATCAACTTTCAAATTGAGCATAATTTTTGGTTGTGCGTTATTTTTGCTTGTAAGTGTATATATTGGGTGGACGATAGTGAGTAAACGGTGAGGAATTTCGAAAACATTTTTTTTGGATATTATCGATAGTCAAATACGCTATGTTTTAAAATTATAGTCATAATACAGGGTGGTCCGAAAAACTCGTGGCGAACCAAACTTGTATTTTTTTAAATGGGACACCCTGTATATAATTGTTCCAGTTGATTCTCCTGTTCGTTACGATCATTTTGATATAGGGTTTATTGGGTCTAAAATTTATAGTAAGGGAATGAGACGCGGTTAAAGTTGAAACAATGCTCACAGTTCGGCCATTAAAAAAAATTTGAAACAGGTATGGAAAAACCAAATATTCCATAAAACGTTACATATCCTTGAATACATTAACCGCTTGCAGTTTGTTTAAAATTATTCACTGTTATACAGGGTGGTCAAGTTTTGCAAATACGCCCTGGACTAATTTTTTTTTTAAATGGAACACCCTATTATAACATTACGAGCTTTCAAAAAATACCATGCATGATGCATTTCTGACCAACAGTTTTTTAGTAAACTAGCCGTGAAAGCAAAGTTTCTTCATTCTAATCCGATTATACTGAATTTACGTTGTTTATTATTAAATATCTAATATTAGGAGATGACACTATCATAAATGAAACAAACCATTGACGAACTTGTCAAAGCTACTGCCGCATCATCCATTATTTACAAGTTAAGCGTAGGTGAGGTAAGAAAACTGAGACCCGAAACCTTTACATGATATGTTTATTAGAGATATTTCAAAAAACAGAAAATATTGATTTTAGGAAATGTAAAGTAATTAATAAATCAGTTATAAACAACTTTTTGAGAAACGAGTTGCCAGTATTGCTTGAAGATTTACCTTTAATGGTAAGGGGATCATTATGCTTTCAACATGATGAAGCGCCCCCGCATTACCACAGGAACGTAAGATATTTTGTCGATAATAATTAATCGGAAGACAGATCGTTGGATTGGGCGAGGTTGACCAGTTAAGTGGCCAGCCAGATCCCCACTAGATTTTTTCTATGGGGGCATGTTAAAGAAGAAGTCTATAAAGAGGTTCCAACCAAAGTGAAAGATATGAAGACGAGAATAAGAAACAGTTTTCGCAACATTTCAGAACAGACTTTGGGTAAAGTGAAACTTTCATTTATGGATTGACTCGAAATGTGCCTTCGGCAAAATGGTGGTTTAGTTGAACACCTTATATGAGCTTTTTTAATTGTTTATATTAAATTAGGTTGACAAGTAAGTACATAACACATAACTAAATAATTTTAAAAGATGTTCTGTTTTTGCTTAATTAATTTTCTTACACTATTAATTATACTGATAACTGATTATCTTTGTTTAAAACTGGTTTATTAATTACTTTACATTTCCTAAAAACAATATTTTCTGTTTTTTGAAATATCTCTAATAAACATGTAAAGGTTTCGGTTCTCAGTTTTCTTACCTCACCTACGCTTAACTCCTAAATAATGGATTATGCGGCAGTAGCTTTGACAAGTTCGTCAATCTTTTGTTTCATTTCTGATAGTGTCATGGCCTCCTAAAATTAGATATTTAATAATAAACAACGTAAATTCAGTATAATCGTATTAGAATGAAGAAACTTTGGTTTCACGGCTAGTTTACTAAAAAACTGTTGGTCAGAAAGGCATCATGTATGGTATTTTTTGAAAGCTAGTAATGTTGTCTTTAACATGAAAATAAAATATATAGGGTGTTCCATTAAAAAAAAAATGAGCCCAGGGCGTATTTGCAAAACTTGACCACCCTGTATAACAGTGAATAATTTTAAATAAATTGCAAGAGATTAATGTATTCAAGGATATGTAACATTTTATGGAATATTTGGTTTTTCCATACCTGTTTCAAATTTTTTTAAAAAATGGCCGAACTATGAGCATTTTTTCAACTTTAACCGCGTCCCATTCCCCTACTATAAATTTTAGACCCAATAAACCCTATATCAAAATGATCGTCACGAACAGGAGAATCAATTGGAACATTATATACAGGGTGTCCCATTTAAAAAAATACAAGTTTGGTTCACCACGAGTTTCTCGGACCCTGTATTATGGCTATAATTTTAAAACATAGCGTCTATGACTATCGATAATATCGAAAAAATTTTTTTTCGAAATTCCTCACCGTTTACTCACAATCATCCACCCCATCTTGGTTGCACCACCCTGTATATATAATATATATATATATATATATATATATATATATATATATATATATATATATATATATATATATATATATATATATATATATATATATATATATATATATACAGGGTGATTCAAAAGTACTTTGACAAACTTCAGGAGGTGATTGCTGGCATTATTTTAAGGTGAAAAGTTCATATAAACAATGGTCCTTGGCGGCTTCGTTACGGAGATACAGGGTGTTGAAAAATTTAAAAAAAAATAGAATTTTTAAGTAGCTTCTAAACGTTTTGAGCTTGTGTTATGAAATTTGGTGGATGAGATAAGCACCTAAGGACACTCATTTTAAAAGTATATCGCGTTCTTTAATTTAACCAGTGGCGTCGGCACGAAACTTTCATATAACATTTTTTGTGAAAACTATGCTACGCCACTGACTTATTTTTATTTATTTTAACTATTGTGAGTGTCATTTTGTGGGTCCTTGCTGTATTTGCAACAAAAAACGTCTCTTGCGTTTTTTTCATACGGGGAACGGTTTAAAGGTAAATCATTATTTTATTCGGCTATACAAATGTATTAAAAAATTTATTTTAAATTGATCAAAAAAATTTATTTTAAATTAATCAAACATTCAGACATTATTAAAATAACAACTAATTTATTTAAATAAATAAGTAACAGTTATAAAATTGCCTTAAATAAATTGTTGGAAATGTCCACCCACAGCCAAGATGGAGGCATCTAATTTTTCAACACCCTGTATCTCCGTAACGAAGCCGCCAAGGACCATTGTTTATATGAACTTTTCGCCTTAAAATAATGCCAGCAATCACCTCCTGAAGTTTGTCAAAGTACTTTTGAATCACCCTGTATATATATATATATATATATATATATATATATATATATATATATATATATATATATATATATATATATATATATATATATGTTACCGCCGAAGTCCGTTTCACCGTCATACTTAAGCTTGCCTAGGTAAACCGCACATTGCCGGGACGTTTTCGGCAAAGTCCGAAATTGTTCTCTATTTCGGAGTTTGCCTAGAATGTAACCCGGCAAACTTAGGTTTGCCAAACACGATTTGGGTTCATTTTCTAGTCGTAAGTAGTTATAGTCTGTTTGTAATATGTCGCGTTGATTGTTTAAGGTGGCATTTTCCGATCGCGTCCATGGTGGCCAACTTAATTTCATTTTGTCATGGTTTTTCGGCTTTAAAATTTTTAACAATAAAATTATAAGTATAAATATAGATTAATATCCTGCAAGCAACTTTTAGTTAATTATTTAAGGTTTCAACATGTATAATGATTTTATTCAAAATATTAATACTTTAAAAGATCTATGGTGACTTTTTCTGACACTAGGACCTGAATATTCTTTTTAAATATTATTTTCCTAAAATAAATCATAAAATATCTTGAGACTTTTATTAATACGTTAGAAATACCTATATAATATCAATCTACGGTTAATATTGTGACAATATTCATACAAAAGAAAAATAAAGAAAAACGTACTAAAATAAAATTAAGTTGGCAATAAATGGGTGTGGTCCGTAAATGCAGCCTTAAGCAGGGCGCGCATTGAATCGACTCGCCTCGGCACGGCACGGCACAGTCAAAAGGTTTGGTTTGGTATACAATAGTATACATGCAAGTATCTGAAGAGGAGTGCATTGAATCGGTTTCGCCCGCTCGGAACGACGAATCGGAATCAGAGAAAAAATTGCCCAAATGTCCGACTGCCTGCGACTACTTCTCGTATTGAGACGCAAGCGGAAGAGATAGGTGTCAAATGGCGGACGAAGTTTTGATAGTAAACATTCGTTTTTATGTTTTTTGTACGACCCGAAGAATCACGACAATGTGCGGAAGGAGAATGCTTAGGAGGAAATAGCGAAAATACGTCTGATACGATACTACGTCTATACATCACAATAGTTGCAGCTGTTTTAAATAACCGATAGCCGAATCAATGCGCTTTGACTGTCGGCATTCCGAACGAAACTTACCGAGATGAGTCAATTCAATGCGCGCCCTGCTTTGAGTGTTTGTCTATTCGTCTAACTGGACCGGGTTTGCTCAGGTTTGTTATTATCA